>VZQC01000658.1:3764506-3788629 GCA_009823505.1 Rhizomys pruinosus | reverse complement strand
AAAAAAAAAAAAAAAAAAAAAGGAGCAGACCTGAGGTGTGCTCAGTGGGTAAAGGGACTTGCTGCCAAACATAACAGAGCCATCCCTCTTACCCACGTGGTAGAAGGGAAAAGCTGATTCCTAAAATCATCCTCTGACTGCTACACTCGCACTGTGATGGCACTCAGGTCACACACACACACATACAAATAAATGTCAAAAAAAATTTTAAACAAACACACTGTGATGGCACTCAGATCACACACACACATACAAATAAATGTCAAAAAAAAATTTTAAACAAACACATTAATTCAATAAAATAAATAAACATATATACATACTCACTCTGCTCTAAGAAAGAAACTTGCCCTCCTTGGGCAACCAGGCTGGGCCCTGTGCTCAGTAGACTTTGGGATGGAGGGCAGGACTATATTTCCAGGTCTCCCAAATTCCCAGGCCAGGCAATGGGTGCAGGCCACTCCCAGGAGTCCACATCACAATGGTTGTTGTGAGACCTAGACTGACAGACCACCAAAATGTCTGAGAGCCATTTGGCCTCAGATAAAGCTCTAATTTTTTTTTTTTTACTTTTCAAGGCAGGGTCTCCCTGTAGCCCCAGCTGTCCTGGAACTCACCCTGTAGACCAGGCTGGCCTTGAACTCACAAAGATCCTCCTGCCTCTGCCTCCCAAGTGCTAGGATTAAAGGCATGCACCAGATAAAGCTCTTATATCCCAGAGTCCCAGGGCTCTAGGGTACCTGTGGTAGCTGCTATAGTGTGGGGCCAGAGACCTGGGAACCACCTTTCGTTCTAGCTCTTCACTCTAGATGCTACACAAAGCCATTGTCCGAGTCCTCCCGGACCTCAGGAATTGTTCCATGCACACATAAATTGTGCTTTTCTATGGGCCAATAAGATGGCTCATCAGGTAATGGCATTTGTAAAGCAAATCTTTTTTTTTTTTCTTGTCTTTTTCAGACAAGGTCTCCCTGGAGCCTCAGGCTGTCCTGGAACTCACTTTGTAGACTAGGCTGGCCTTGAACTCACAAAGATCTGCCTGCCTCTGCCTCCCGAGTGCTAGGATTAAAGGCATACACCACCACACCCGCCTCTATTTGCTTTTAACTGTTTCACTTGTTATTTTAGGCCCTCTCTCTGATTCTCCCCTCAATTCTTTGATGTAAGAACATTCTGTAAACTCTAGTTTTTCCCAGGTTTTACTCTCATGCTTTCCATATATATGAAAAGCTGGCCTGGAACTCACTCTGTAGACAAGGCTGGCCTTGAACTCACCAAGATCCACTTGCCTCTGCCTCCTGAGTGCTAGGATTAAAGGCAGGCACCACCACATCCAGCTTAAAGATGGTTCTTAGCCACCATGTGGGTGCTGGGAATTGAACCCTGCTCCTCTACAAGAGCAGTCGGTGGTCTTAACCACTGAGCCATCTCTCCAGCCCCCTAAAGAAAATCCTTTATGGTAAACAGAGGCTCGGTTGTCAGGTTTCTCCAGGGAACTCTGCCATTTCCTCAGTGGTTCATGGAGGTCAAGAGTGGAGAACAGGGATCCTGCACCCATGTGGATGTAAGGCCAGCCACGGACATCAGGTGATCTATCATTCTTTGAGACAGGGTCTCTCACTGAAGCTGGACGTAAGCAGCAGCCAGAAGATCCCACAGTGCTGGGATTTCAAGCTCATACCCAGACTTTTACATGGTGCTTGAGAGTCAAACTCATATTGTCATGCTTGCACGAGAAGTACTCTTACCTATGGAGCCATCTCCCAAGGCCCTGTAAATGTTTGTTTGTTTGTTTGTTTTTGTTTTGAAGGGGGTTACAACAGGTGATGTAGCTTAGTGGTAGACTGCTTACCTATCATGAACAAAGCCCTGGGTTCAGTTCCCAGCACCAAACAATAATTAATAATAACAACCAATCATCTAGCTTGAAGAGTAAAGAAGGCAAAAACGTTAGAAACAGAAGAAAGTTCATGGAAATGGAAGGAATTAAATAAAAATTAAGAATACAAAATAAAGAGGAAAGACATGAAACATAGTATAAAAGAATATAAAAGAGAGGCTGGAGAGTTGGCTCAGCAGTTAGGAGCGAGGGTTGCTCTTCCAAAAGACCCAGTTAAGCTGGGCGTGGTGGTGCACGCCTTTAATCCTAGCACTCGGGAGGCAGAGGCAGGCGGATCTTTGTGAGTTCAAGGCCAGCCAGCCTGGTCTACAGAGTGAGTTCCAGGACAGCTGGGGCTAACAGGGAGACCCTGTCTCAAAAAGACCAAAAACAAAAAAAAGACCCAGTTAAGTTCCCAGCACCCACGTGGCAGCTCAGGACCATCGATAACACCAGTTCCGGGGCTTAAGTGCTCTCTTCTAGCCTCTGTGGGCATTGCATGCACACAATACTCTTACATGCATCCAGGCAAAACACTCATACATATAAAATAAAAAAGTAATAAGCTGGGTGTGGTGACACACGCCTTTAATCCTAGCACTTGGGAGGCAGAGGCAGGCGGATCTTTGTGAGTTCAAGGCCAGCCAGCCTGGTCTACAGAGCGAGTTCCAGGACAGCTGGGGCTAACAGGGAGACCCTGTCTTGAAAAGACAATTAATAATAATAATAATAATAATAATAATAATAAACCAAGACTAGAGAGAAGGCTCAGTGGTTAAGGGACCCAGGTTTGGTTCCCAGCACCACATGGCAGCTAAAAACTGTAACTCCAGTTCCAGGAAATCTGACACCCCCTTCTGACCTCTACAGGCACTGCAGGACACAAGTGCACTTACATATATGCAGACAATATACTCATACACAGAAAATAAAAATAATTAAAAAAAATGTGTTTAGGCATAGTGGCACAGGCCTTTAATCTCAGCACTGGGGAGGCAGAGGCAGGTGGATCTCTGTGAATCAAGTCCAGCCTGGTCTACTAGTGAGTTCCAGACCAGCTGTGGCTATAGGGAGACCCTGTCTGGAAAAAAAAATTTGTTGTTTTATTTTATCTATCTATCTATGTATTTACTTGTTTATTTATTGTAATTATTATTATTATTATTTATTATTATTATTTTGGTATTTTCGAGACAGGGTTTCCCTTTAGTCCCAGCTGGCCTGGAGCTAGCTCTGTAGACCAGGCTGGCCGTGAACTCATAGAGATCTGCCTGCCTCTGACTCCCGAGTGCTGGGATGAAAGGTGTGTACCACCACACCCAGCACTAAAGACGGTTATTAGCTGCCATGTGGGTGCTGGGAACCAAACCTGGGTCCTCTGCAAGAGCAGTCAGTACTCTTTTTTTTTTTTTTTCGGTCTTTTTGAGACAGGGTCTCCCTGTAGCCCCAGCTGTCCTGGAATTCAATCTGTAGACCAGGCTGGCCTTGAACTCACAAAGATCCACCTGCCTCTGCCTCCCAAGTGCTAGGATTAAAGGTGTGCACACCATGCCCAGCAAAGAGCAGTCAGTGCTCTTAACTGCTTAGCCATCTCCCCAGCCCCGATGTTTTATTTTTTATGTTATGTGTTGGCTTCCTCTGTCTTGAGGTTCCCACCTCCCAGGTCACCAGCCTTGCAGTCCTAGGTATGGCAGTCATGCCTGGCCATGGCTCGACTGCCAGGGGCCACAAGGAGGGAAGTGGGAAGAGTGGTCCCCAAAATAGCAGTAGACCTGAACAGATCTGAAGACAGATCTGGGAGTTGCATAAGCAAGCAAAATTCATTCATTGCAAGGGTTTAAGCACTTACATACTTTTGTTGGGCTCTTTGACCCGGAGGTGGGCAGGATGGAGGAGAAGTGTATCCATGGGTTCTGCAATGGCTGTTTTATGGCAGGAAAACCATTGTAGCCCCCTGACATAAGCTTATGGCTATGCCACTTGCCTCCAGAGGACAGGGCGGACATGTCTCAGGAGGGATAAGGTTTGGGAATGCTACTCTTCAAGTTACACTCCCCACCCCCTGGAGTGGGGGGTGGCGGGAGGGGGCGCTGTTGGGCTGCAGATGCCTGATGTCTGAGAAGTGGGAGTGGCTCTCATCTCCTGGGAGCCTTTTAGGTATTGGGGTGAAACCCACCTCCTAGATTAAGAAGCCATAATGGATTTTTCCAGCCTCACATTTATGTATGAGTTTTTTGGGTGTATGTCGTAAGTATACCACATGCATGCAATTTTCTTTAAAGTTTTAAACAGTATACAAGGAGCCACCAGTATGTTCCCTGTGGGCACTTGCCTGGAAAACTGGAGCCCCTGAGTCTGATCCTGGAACCTTTGATGGAAGGGAAAGAATCACACCTGAAGTTGTCCACTGCCCTCCACCCTGCACTCACATTACACACACATACACATACACAAACAACGATAATAATAGTGTTGTTCTGTGTATGGTTTAAATTTTAAGTAAATAAATTTTATTTAGAAAGAGTTAGAAACTGAACTTCATCAAAAATAAATAAAAATAGAGTATAATAGCCATGCAATGGGCAACACACCATTTAATCCCAACACTCAGGAGGCAGAGGTAGGCAATCTCTGTGAGTCTGAGGCCAGTCCTGGTCTACACAGTGAGACCTGTCATCAAAAAAAATAAGCTGGGCGTGGGTGGCATATGCTGTTTAATCCAGCACTTGGGAGGCAGAGGCAGGCGGATCTTTGTGAGTTCAAGGCCAGCCTGGTCTACAGAGTAAGTTCCAGGACAGGTGGAGCTACAGGGAGACCCTGTCTTGAAAAGACCAAAAAAAACATTAAAATATATATTTTATATATATTAAAAAAATATTTTTTATATATTATATATAATAAATATATATTATATATATATATATTTTAATATATTCAATATATATATAATAGTATATATATATATATTAATTATATAGATATATATATTGCGAGGACCGGGGTTTGATCCCCAGCCACCCACATGGCAGCTGAGAACCGTCTGTAACTCCAGTTCCAAGGGAATCAACACCTCTTCTGACCTATGGCATTGCACACATGGGTGCACAATGTACAAGCAGACAGTACATTCATACACATAAAAGAATAAATAAAAATTAAAAAAAATATAATTATATAATAAATAGTGTAAAAAAGTTTCTCATGAAGATTCTATTAAACACTTCAAAATTTTTCCAGACTTTCCCAGATTAGGGGGAAAAAAGAAAGCATATCTCAAATTTATACTCCAAAGGCAGATCTCTAGGTTCAAGGCCAGCCTGGTCACACAGTGAGCCCCAGGCCCAGCTGGGACTTAAAGGGAGACCCTGTCTCAAAAACCAAACCAAACAAAACAAAACAAAAAACAACAAACACAAAAAAAAAAAAAACAAGCAAACAACAAAACCCCATTGATCACCTCTACCCAGAAACTAGAAAAGAATGTGAAGGAGACTGTCGTCAAACCATGAGCTGCCCCCAGGGCAGATGAGTTCCACAAGGGAGTCCCAGGCCAGCTGGGGCTAGGGAACCTGTTCAAAAAGACAAAAACAAAACAAAACCTAAGGTTTGGGGCTAGCTCAGTGGTAGACTCTGCTCAGCAGAAGGACCTGGTTCAATCTCCAGTACTGAAAAAAATAAATGACTAAGATTCATGAAGGTGACAGCAAAGCTGGGACTTTCCAGCATTACTACACAGCTACACAGATGCCTCTTGGAAGCCTGGCACTTAACAGGGATCACAAGCTGTAAAACAACCAAAAAAAAAACAACAGCAAACAACAAACAACGCACACGCACACACAAGAGACAATCACCAACCCAAATATCAATCAGTTTTCCATGTCTCCACCAGTTTCCAACCAGCTAAATAAATGAGACAAGAAAAGTAAATAATACAATGAGGCAGCATGAAAACACAGGGAAAATTCGGGGGACTTGGGATGGGAAAGGACCCTCCAGTTCCAGGAGCTGGTTACCATGTCTTTCTTCCAGGCTGAGAGTCGAGAGTGCCAAAGTGACTGCCAAAATTCGGGAAGGCAGCCTCCTGAGACCACAGCCCTGCCCAGAGAGGGCAGCCCTGCCCAGAGAGATCACTCAGACAGTGTTGAGCAGGAAGTGAACCACAGTGGCTTAATGCCAAAAAGTACACAAGCTTTGAGTTTATCAGCACTGCCTTCTCATCTCAAAACCCAAACAGTGCACCTCACAAACCGCCTCATGAGTTTACGTTTACAAAACCAAGTTCTTTTTATAAATTACACTTGTATGTTTATTGTGTGTATATGTGCGTACCCATGCACCACAGTGCCGGGTACGTCAGAGGACACATTGTGGGGATCAGTTTTCTCTTCCCTTTGCCTTTAACGCATTGCATATCTTGCCAGTCGTTTTGGGGGTTTTTTGTTTTTTGGTTTGTTTGGTTGGTTGTGTTGTTGTTTTTGTGTGTTTGTTTGTTTTGGTCTTTATAAGACTGGATTTCCCTGGTTTTGTAAAGTAAGTTCCAGGCTACCCCAGCTAGCCTGGAAACTCCATAACTAGGCTACTAGCTGACTTTAACTCACAGAGATCCTGTGAGAACCCTCCCTCTGCCTCCCGAGTGCTGGGATAAAGGCACTAGTCTTGTCTAACATACGTTTCTTATACCCTAAGCAGCCTGCAGCTCCCTATGAGCTAAAGAAGGCTTGGAATTTGTTTGTGATCCTTCTGCCCAAGGGCTGGGATCATGAACCTGTAGCACCAGGGCATTCTATGCTGGGCTGGGGATGGAAATCAGAGCTCTGTGCATGCCAAGCAAGCACTCACCAACTGAGCCCATTCCTAGCCCCAAAACACAATTCTTTAAGAGAGTAAACCAGCTCTTTTTCTTATTTTTAAGCTAATTTTGCTTAACGTTTTTTTCCTTTGTTTTAGTTATTTTGGGGTTTTTTGTTTTCTGTTTGGGGGTGGGTCTTTTTGAGATGGGCTCCCCTTGTTGCCCCAGCTGGCCTGGAACCAGAGATCCACCTACCTCTGCTTCCCAAGTGCTGGGATTAAAGGCATGAGTCTTTACTTGGCTTTAGTTTTTTTGTTGTTGTTGTTAATCTTTTATTGTTTTCTGGTCTTTTTGAGACAGGTCTCCCTTTAGTTCCAGCTTGCTTGGCGTTCACTCTTTTCACCAGGCTGCCTTGAACTCACAAGATCTTGCCTGCCTCTGCCTCATACCCTAATGGTTTTATTTATTTTTTATTGAATAGTGTGTGTGTGTGTGTGTGTGTGTGTGTTGTCTTGCCTGTATTAGTTAAGGAGTCCATAAATGTAAAGCTGAAGAAGGCCAGAAGACTTTGGATCTTGGGAATGGATTTATGGCTGATCGTTAGGCACCCATGTGCGTGCTGGAAACTGAATCTGGTTCTTCTAAGCACAGTCAGGTGCTCTTAAACTTCTGAGCCATCTCCTAGCCCCTGAACTTTTATTTATGATTATTAATTAGTATTATTTGGTGACAGGAGCTCACACTTTATAGACCAGGCTATGGACCCCAGCTCAGCCAGGAATCCTCCTGCCTCTGTCTCAGTGCTGAGATAAAAACACATATCCCCCCCGGGGCTGGAGAGATTGGCCTAGCGTGTAAGAGCGCCAACGCTCTTACGATGACCCGGGTTCGATCCCACAGCACCCACATGNCATGCCAATTACCTAATTGTATGACATACTGAGTAACATCAATGTTATCTGCAAACAACTGTGTCATTATATTGTAGAATCCCTTTTTAAAAAAAAGGCCTTTCTTGCCCAGTTCCAAAAGTCTTCCACATTTCTCCAAACATAACCATGGTCAGTTCTTCACAGCCAACAGCACACTCTCTGTACAAAACTGTATTTAGTCACTTTTCTGTTGCTGTGATAAAACACCAGCCCAAGGAACTTATACAAGGAAAGTTTATTTGAGCTTAAGATTGGCGGTTCCAGGGAATTGAGTCCATTGTGGCAGGAGGCTGGCGCCTGGAGAACTGGAGCAGCAAAACGCGGGTCACATATTGCAATACACAGAAGCAAAGAGAGGAAAAGCAACTGTAGACCACGAGGCTTGTTAAGCTCACTAAGCCCCCCCCAGTGACACACTTCCTGCAGCATGGCCACACACCCCAGACCTCCAAAAACAGCGCCACCAACTGGGACAAACGTCTGAATACCTAGACCCTATGGGGGACACATCATCCAAACCACCACATTCCATCCCTGGCCCCCATAGGCTCGGCCCACATAAAATGCAAAATGCATTTAGTCCCACCTTAAAAGTCCCATAGTCTTACCCAGTTTCAATGCCTTCAAAAGTCCACAGTCCAAGTTTTCTGGAGACAGGCAATCTCTTAACTGTAAGCTCCTGTAAAAATCAAAAGGCAATTACATACTCCCAACATTACAGTGGAACCAAATACACATTCCCATTCCAAAAGGGAGGAATAGAGCATAGTGAGGAATCACTGGACCAAAACAAGACTGAAAACTGGCAGGGGGGCAATCGCCAAGTCGAGTAACTCCATATGCCACCTCTGGGACTTGACTTCCAAAGGGCTTATATGGCTCAGCTCTTCCAGCTGGCTTGCAACATACATCTCTTCTTAGGCTGGTACCACTCCCCATATTCAGCTCTCCTTGGCTAATATGTCACACGTCTGGCATCTCAAAAGCTCTTGGGGTCTCCGCTGCCAAACAGGCTCTTCACACTCACAGCTTCATGCAATGGGCCCATCAGGGCCTTCTTTATTCAGGGAACGCCCTGCTGTACTCTGCCTGACCTTGGCAGCTCTTGAAACCATGGAGGAAGAATGATGACCCCTTCACTCTTGTAAACTTCATGCCTCTAAAGCCAGCCACACGTGAATGACACTGCTGAGTTTGCTGCAATTTTGGGATGGACACCGCTTATTTTAACCACATTTGCAACTTTCTCTGCCCTAAGACTTGGAGAGAAAACTTTACTTAGCTGGGTGTGGTCTTGCCCTGAAGGTACTGATTCTTTTGTTTACTTGTAAATTCCATGCTCCTCTCCTTAATTGCTTTTAATCTCCTTATGAAAGGGGCCTCTCCTTCACAATGCCTTGCCCACCTTTAATCTTCAGTAGTCAGTTTTCAGATCCAAACTGTACATTCTGCATTTCTTTCTGCCCCATCTGCTCTTCTTCACTGTGATCTGCAAATATTCCCCATTAAAAGCCACACCACATTTCTATTAGGCTGTCTTGAAATATCCTCCGCCATGGGCTGGAGAGTAGCCTAGCGGTTAAGAGCGCGACCGCTCTTACAGAGGACGCTGGTTCGATCCCCAGCCACCCACATGGCGGCTAGAAGAAACCGTGTGAAACTCCAATTCCAGGAGAACTCCAGTTCCAGGGTGAATCCGATACCCTCTTCTGACCTCCGCGCATTGCACGACACGGTGCACAAACTTGCATGCAGCAGTCATTCATACACATAAAATATAAAATTTAATAAAAAAATTTTTTTTTTTAAAAAAAAAAAAGAAATATCCTCCGCCAAAGACATCAGTCCATCGCTTTTCAACTTAGCATCAGACAAGCATCTGGACTGTGGGCAAACTGCTGCCAGACTCTGTATCAAAATATCCCGGTTGCTGCCTAAGTCTTTATTTTCCCCTGGAACTACATCTTTTGCAGCCATGCTTTCTTCCAGGCCTCCACTAGAATGGCCCTTTAAGCTCTTCTTACAGTAGTAAAAGCTTTTCTATAGACTAAAGCAATACAGCAAAATATTGGTCTCCCTGAGACAGCAAGACTCCTCCGTCAATGTCAGCTACACCTCACCAGCCTGGAGATATGTGCAACAGTGGCAAACAAGTGTCTATATAAATCCCAAATCTATATTGGCGCTTATCTCTCTCCTTGGAGGAATAACTCACAGCGATGCCACAGCTTATGTCCTCTAGTGGTTAGGAGATTTATAAGCCACACTAAGAACTTGTCACCCTTTATGAGAAACCACAGTTTTGGATTTAGCATTCCATCCAAACATCTGTTGTCTATGCTCACAGCTTAGCTTGACATAATAATTGGTACTGCTTAAATGCTGTAATCCAATAGCTTGTGCTTTGTTAGTATGACTAAAAAGGGTATCACTGGAAAGCGTGTCAACTCATGAAGGGAAACAACCTGAACAGACTGGAGTCCAACATAACTCCAAAGATATTAGACTGTTTTTTCTCACCTCACTTTGCCCATTTTCCCAAAGCCCAGGGAATCAACTGCGAAGAGGAGGCGGTAGATTGTAAGGGTGCCGGGAGTATTGGGTGAATTGTGAGACTCAGGAATTAAGTCTGGACTCCTAACTGATCAACATGCCTGTGAATACAAGCTTCTCCACTGGACTATGGGAACCTTGGGTTGTTCAAAATTGGACATTAGATACTTGCAAAATGCACCAATTACCTAATTGTATGACATACTGAGTAACATCAATGTTATCTGCAAACAAACTGTGTCATTATATTGTAGAATCCCTTTTTAAAAAAAAGGCCTTTCTAGCCCAAAGTTCCAAAGTCTCTCCACATTTCTCCAAACCTACCCATGGTCAGGTTCTTCACAGCAACAAAGCCCACTCTCTGGTACCAAAAACTGTATTAGTCACTTTTCTGTTTCTGGTGATAAAACACCATGACCAAGGAAACTTATAAAAAAAAGAGTTTATTTGAGCCTATAGATTGGGGTTCCAGGGAATTAGAGTCCATTGTGGCAGGAGGCGTGGCAACCTGGAGACTGGAGCCGAAACCGAGGTCACTCTCACAATCAGCACAGGAAGCCGAGAGAGAGCAACTGTAGACCCACGAGGCTTGTTTAAGCTCACTAAGCCCGCCCCCATGACACACTTCCCCCAGCATGGCCACACACACCCCAAGACCTCCAAAAAACAGCCCACCAACTGGAGACAAACGTCTGAATACCTAGACCCTATGGGGGACACTCGTCTCCAAACCACCACATTCCACTCCCTTGCCCCCATAGGCTCCGGACACATAAAATGCAAAAAATGCATTTATCCACCTTAAAGTCCCCATGTCTTTACCAGTTTCAATGCCATTCAAAAGTCACAGTCCAGGTCTCTCTGAGACCAGGCCATCTCTTAACTGTAAGCTCCTGTAAAATCAAAAGCAAATTACATACTCCCAACATACAGTGGAACCAAAAATACACATTCCCATTCCAAAAGGGAAGGAATAGAGGCATAGTGAGAATACACTGGACAAAAACAAGACTGAAAACTGGCAGGGCAATCGCCAAGTCGAGTAACTCCATATGCAACTCTGGGACTTGACTTCCAAAAGGCTTATATGGCTCAGCTCTTCCATCTTTGCTTGCAAACATACATCTCTTTCTTAGGCTGTAATACACTCCCCGTATGCAGCCTCCTTGGCAATATTCACACGTCTGGCATCTCAAAAGTTCTTGGGGTCTCGCTGCCAAACAGGCTTCACACTCACAGCTCAGCAATGGCCCATCAGGGCCTTCTTTATTCAGGGAGCCCCCTGCTGTACTCTGCCTGACCTTGGCAGCTCTCTTAAACCATGGAGGAAGAACTGATGACCCCTTCACTCTTGAAACTTCATGCCTCTAAAGCCAGCACCACGTGAATTACACTGCTGAGTTTGGCTGCAATTTTGGATGGACCCTGGCCTATTTCAACCACATTTGCAACTTTTCTCTGCCCTGGACTAGTTTTGGAGGATTAATTTGTGGTTCTTGCCTGGGCTGAAGGTATGATTCTTTTGTTTACTTGTAAATCTCCAGGCCTCTCCTTAATTGCTTTAATTCCTTATGAAAGGGGCCTCTCCTTCATATGCCTTTGCCCCACCTTTAATCTTCCTAGTGCAGTTTTCAGATCCAAACTGTTACATTCTGCATTTCTTTCTGCCCCATCTGCTTTTCTTCACTTAGATCTGCAAAATATTCACCATTAAAGCCACACCACCATTTCTACATTAGGCTGTCTTGAATTCCTCCGCCATGGGCTGGAGAGATGCCTCGCGGTTAAGAGCGCCCACCCCTCTTCAGAGGGCCCGGTTCATCCCCAGCACCCACATGGCGGCTAAGAACCGTGTGATGTGAAAACTCCAATTCCAGGAGAACTCCCCGTTCCAGGGGAATCCGAACCCCCTTTGACCTCCGCGGCATTGCACGACACGGGTGCACAAACTTGCATGCAGACCGTACATTCATACACATACCGAAATAAATAAATTAATAAACAAAAATTTCTTTAAAAAAAAAAAAAAAGAAATATCCTCCGCCAAAGACATAGTCCATTGCTTTTCACTTAGCATCAGACAAGCATCTGGGATGTGGGCAAACTGCTCCAGACTCTTATCAAAATATCCCGTTGCTGCCTAAGTCTTTATTTTCCCCTGGAACTACATCTTTTGCAGCCATGCTTTCTTCCAGGCCTCCACTAGAATGGCCCTTTAAGCTCTTCTTACAGTAGTAAAAGCTTTTCTATAGACTAAAGCAATACAGCAAAATATTGGTCTCCCTGAGACAAGCAAGACTCCTCCGTCAATGTCAGCTACACCTCAACAGCCTGGAGATATTGTGCAACAGTGGCAACCAGTGTCTCTATATATATTCCCAAATCTATTTGGCTTTAGCTCTCTCCTTGGGGAATAATCCCACGCGGATGCACAAGCTTGATGTCCTCTAGTGGTTGGAGATGTTATACGCCACAATAAGAACTTGTCCCCTTTATAGAGAAACCACAGTTTGCGGATTAGCATACCATCCAAGCATCTGTGTCTATGCTCACATAAGCTTGACATAATAATTGGTAATGCTTAAATGCCTGTACATCCAAAGCTTGTGCTGTTTAGTATGACTAAAAAGGTTACATGGAAAAGCTGTCAACTCATGAAGGGAAAAAACCTGAAAAGACTGAGTCCAACATACCTCCAAGATTTGACTGTTTTATCTACTCACTTTTGCCATTTCCCAAAGCCCAGGAACAAACTGCGGAAGAGGAGGCGTGGTAGATTGTAAGGGCTGCAGGGAGATAGGAAGATGTGGGGACTACAGGAATATAGTCTGGACTCCTAATGATCAACATGCCTGTGAATAAAGCTTCTCCACTGGCTATGGGAACCTTGGGTTGTTCAAAATTTTGGACATATGATACTTGCAAAATACACCAAATACCTATTGTATGACATACTGAGTAACATCAATGTTTTCTCAAACAACTGTGTCATTATATGTAGAATCCCTTTTAAAAAAAAGGCCTTTCTAGCCCCAAGTTCCAAAAGTCTTCCACCTTTCTCCAAACATACCCATGGTTCAGGTTCTTCACAGCAAAGCCCCAATCTCTGGTACCAAAAAAACTTTATTAGTCACTTTTCTGTTGCTGTGATAAAACACCATGACCAAGGAAATTATAAAAGGAAGAGTTTATTTGAGCTTAGATGGGGTTCCAGGGAATTAGAGTCCATTGTGGCAGGAGGCGTGGCGCCTGAGCCTGGAGCAGCAAACCGAGGGTCACATCTCACAATCAGCACAGGGAAAGCAAAGAGGGAAGCAACTGTAGACCACGAGGCTTGGTAAGCTCACTAAGCCCGCCCCCAGTGGACACACTTCCTGCAGCATGGCCACACCCCAAGAACTCCCAAAACAGCGCCACCAACTGGAGACAACACGTCTGAATACTTGAGCCTATGGGGGACACTCATCCAAACCACCACATTCACTCCCTTGCCCCCATAGGCTCCGGACCACATTAAAATGCAAAAATGCATTTAGTCCACTTAAAAGTCCCCATAGTCTTACCAGTTTTCATGCCATTCAAAAGTCCACAGTCCAAGGTCTCTTCTGAGACTCAGGCCAATCTCTTAACTGTAGCTCCTGTAAAATCAAAAGGCAAATTACATACTCCTTAATATACAGTGGAACCGAATACACACCCATCTCCAAAGGGAGGAATAGGGCATAGTGAGGAATCAATGGACCAAAACAGACTGAAAACCAGCAGGGCAATGCCAAGTCCAGTAGCTCCAAATGCAACCTCTGGGACTTGACTTCCAAAGGGCTTATATGGCTCAGCTCTTCCAGCTTTGCTTGCAGCATACATCGTCTTTCTTAGGCCGGTACCACTCCCGTATGCAGCTCTCCTTGGCAAATATTCACAGGTCTGGCATCTCAAAGCTTCTTGGGTCTCCGCTGCCAACCAGGCTTCACACTCACAGACTTCATGCAATGTCTCATGGGCTTCTTTATTCAGGGATGCCCCTCCTGTACTCTGCCTGACCTTGGCAGCACTCTGAAACCATAGGAGGTAAAAGAAAGATCTCTAATTTTTAGATTCAAGCTGAATGTTCATTTTTTATTGAGTTTTGTGCATTTCATACAACCTTTCAATCAAGTTTAGACTCATTTCCCCATCTTTGCCCTCTCCCCACCAGCTGTCCTGGAACACACTCTATAGACCAGGCTGGCCTTGAACTCACTCTGAACTCACAAAGATCCGCCAGCTGAGTTCAGAGTGAGTTCCAGGACAGCTGGGGCTACAGGGAGACCTGTCTCGAAAACACACTTGGGGAGTGGGTTTAAAAGTGTGTGTGGGGGGGAAGACATCCACCTTTCCAGCTCAGGACCTTTCTAGAAAAATCAAAACAGCACAACACAAAAAAGCCCGGTGTGGTGGTGCACACCTTTAATCCCAGCACTGGGGAGCAGAGGCAGGCGATCTCTGTGAGTTCAAGGCCGCCTGGTCTACAGAGTGAATTAATGAAGACACTGGGCAACTGGGAGACCCTGTCTTAAAAAAACACTAGAACAGACAGACAACAAACAAACCGGAAAACATTCTTTGGCCTCTGTGAGCACACAGAAATCTAGCCCATGCCAGTACTAGATTAATTATATCACTGCCCACCCTTTGAAACCCTACTGGTGGGGTGGAAATGGGGGGTCAGGCAGTTAAGACCACTGACTATCTTTTGCAGGACCAGGGTTTAGCTCCCAGCATGCACATGGGGCTAACAACTTTCCATAACTCCAGTTCCAGGGGATCCAGGCCCTTCTTCTGGCCTCCAGAGCATGAACCCCATGTGGACACTTGGTGAATATTACACAC
Source organism: Rhizomys pruinosus (assembly GCA_009823505.1). Classification (NCBI taxonomy): domain Eukaryota; kingdom Metazoa; phylum Chordata; class Mammalia; order Rodentia; family Spalacidae; genus Rhizomys; species Rhizomys pruinosus. The sequence goes on along the minus strand of VZQC01000658.1, from coordinate 3,773,604 downwards.
AAAATGTTTTAGTTACAACAATAAATAAAACCTTCATATCTAAAAAATGGCTCAGTGGGTAACAGCAATTGTTGCCTAGGCATGAAGGACCTGAGTTCCGGTCACCAACACCTACATAAAAATCTAGTGTGACCAGGCCTGTGAACAGGAAGACTTCTGTGATTGCTAGTCTAGCTTGAGGATCAGTGAGACTCTGTGTAAAGAGAATAAGGTGGCCGGGTATGGTCTACAGAGTGAGTTCCAGGACAGCTGGGACTACAGGGAGACGCTGGTCTCGAAAAAAGACAAAAAGAGAGGAGAGAGAGAGAGAGAAAGAGGAGGAGAGAGAATAAGGTGGAGAGTGATAAACCACGATACCCCATACCTCCTCCTCTGCCTGCACATGCATAGGTGCATATATACGAACCACAAAAAAAAAAAAAAAAAAAAAAAAGGAGCAGACCTGAGGTGTGCTCAGTGGGTAAAGGGACTTGCTGCCAAACATAACAGAGCCATCCCTCTTACCCACGTGGTAGAAGGGAAAAGCTGATTCCTAAAATCATCCTCTGACTGCTACACTCGCACTGTGATGGCACTCAGGTCACACAACACACCACAAATAAATGTCAAAAAAATTTTAAACAAACAACTGTGATGGCACTCAGATCCACCACCACATACAATAAATGTCAAAAAAAAATTTAAACAAACACATTAATTCAATAAATAAAATAAACCATATACATACTCACTCTGCTCTAAGAAAGAAACTTGCCCTCCTTGGGCAACCAGGCTGGGCCCTGTGCTCAGTAGACTTTGGGATGGAGGGCAGGACTATATTTCCAGGTCTCCCAAATTCCCAGGCCAGGCAATGGGTGCAGGCCACTCCCAGGAGTCCACATCACAATGGTTGTTGTGAGACCTAGACTGACAGACCACCAAAATGTCTGAGAGCCATTTGGCCTCAGATAAAGCTCTAATTTTTTTTTTTTTACTTTTCAAGGCAGGGTCTCCCTGTAGCCCCAGCTGTCCTGGAACTCACCCTGTAGACCAGGCTGGCCTTGAACTCCAAAAGATCCTCCTGCCTCTGCCCCCAAGTGCTAGGATTAAAGGCATGCACCGAATAAAGCTCTTATATCCCAGAGTCCCAGGGCTCTAGGGTACCTGTGGTAGCTGCTATAGTGTGGGGCCAGAGACCTGGGAACCACCTTTCGTTCTAGCTCTTCACTCTAGATGCTACACAAAGCCATTGTCCGAGTCCTCCCGGACCTCAGGAATTGTTCCATGCACACATAAATTGTGCTTTTCTATGGGCCAATAAGATGGCTCATCAGGTAATGGCATTTGTAAAGCAATCTTTTTTTTTTTTTCTGTCTTTTTCAGACAAGGTCTCCCTGGAGCCTCAGGCTGTCCTGGAACTCACTTGTAGACTAGGCTGCCTTGAACTCACAAAGATCTGCCTGCCTCTGCCTCCCGAGTTGCTAGGATTAAAGGCATTACACACCACACCCCGCCTCTATTTGCTTTTAACTGTTTCACTTGTTATTTTAGGCCCTCTCTCTGATTCTCCCCTCAATTCTTTGATGTAGAAGAAATTCTGTAAACTCTAGGTTTTTCCCAGGTTTTACTCTCATGCTTTTCATATAATATATTTTTTTCATATAATAATATATTATATATATATATATATATATATATATAATATAAAAGCTGCCTGGAACTCCACTCTGTAGACAAGGCTGGCCTTGAACTCACCAAATCCACTGCCTCTGCCTTCCTGAGTGCAAGGATTAAAGGCAGGCACCACCACATCCAGCTAAAGTGGTTCTTAGCCACATGTGGGTGCTGGGAATTGAACCCTGCTCCTCACAAGAGCAGTCGGTGGTCTTAACCACTGAGCCATTCTCCAGCCCCCTAAAGAAAATCCTTTATGGTAAACAGAGGCTCGGTTGTCAGGTTTCTCCAGGGAACTCTGCCATTTCCTCAGTGGTTCATGGAGGTCAAGAGTGGAGAACAGGGATCCTGCACCCATGTGGATGTAAGGCCAGCCACGACATCAGGTGATCTATCATTCTTTGAGACAGGGTCTCTCACTGACTGGACGTAAAGCAGCACAGAAGATCCACAGTGCTGGGATTTCAAGCTCATACCCAGACTTTTACATGGTGCTTGGAGTCAAACTCATATTGTCATGCTTGCGACGATAAGAACTCTTACCTATGGACCATCTCCCAAGGCCCTGTAAATGTTTGTTTGTTTGTTTGTTTTTGTTTGAGGGGGTTACAACAGGTGATGTAGCGTGTAGGGACTGCTTACCTATACATGACAAAGCCCTGGGTTCAGTTCCCAGCACCAAACAATAATTAATAATAACAACCAATCATCTAGCTTGAAGAGTAAAGAAGGCAAAAACGTTAGAAACAGAAGAAAGTTCATGGAAATATGGAAGGAATAAATAAAAATTAAGAATACACAATAAAGAGGAAAGACATGAAACATAGTATAAAAGAATATAAAAGAGAGGCTGGCGAGTTGGCTCAGCAGTTAGGAGCGGGGTGTTTGCTCTTCCAAAGAACGTTAAGCTGGGCGTGGTGGTGCACGCCTTTAATCCTAGCACTCGGGAGGCAGAGGCAGGCGATCTTTGTGAGTTCAAGGCCAGCCAGCCTGGTCTACAGAGTGATTCCAGGACAGCTGGGGCTAACAGGGAGACCCTGTCTCAAAAAGAACCAAAAAAAAAAAAAGACCCAGTTAAGTTCCCAGCACCCACGTGGCAGCTCAGACCATCGATAACACCAGTTCCGGGGCTTAGATGCTCTTTCTAGCCTCTGTGGGCATTGCCATGCACACATACTCTTACATGCATCCAGGCAAAACACTCATACATATAAAATAAAAAAAGTAATAAGCTGGGTGTGTGGACACACGCCTTTAATCCTAGCACTTGGGAGGCAGAGGGCAGGCGGATCTTTGTGCGTTCAAGCCAGCCAGCCTGGTCTACAGAGCGAGTTCCAGGACAGCTGGGGCTAACAGGGAGACCTGTCTTGAAAAGACAATTAATAATAATAATAATAATAAATAATAATAAACCAAGACTAGAGGAAGGCTCGTGGTTAGGGACCCGGTTTGGTTCCCACACCACATGGCAGCTAAAAACTGTAACCCAGTTCCAGGAATCTGACACCCCCTTCTGACCTCTCAGGCACCTGCAGGACACAAGTGCACTTACATATATGCAGACAATTACTCATACACAGAAATAAAAATAATTAAAAAAAATGTGTTTAGGCATAGTGGCACAGGCCTTTAATCTCAGCACTGGGAGCAGAGGCAGGTGGATCTCTGTGAATCAAGTCCAGCCTGGTCTACTAGTGAGTTCCGAACCAGCTGTGGCTATAGGGAGACCCTGTCTGGAAAAAAAATTTTTTTTTTTTTTTTTTTTTTTTTTTTTTTTTTTTTTCTATGTATTTTACTTGTTTATTTATTGTATTATTATTATTATTATTATTATTATTATTTGGTATTTTCGAGACAGGGTTTCCCTTTAGTCCCAGCTGGCCTGGAGCTAGCTCTGTAGACCAGGCTGGCTGGCCGTGAACTCATAGAGATCTGCCTGCCTCTGACTCCCGAGTGCTGGATGAAAGGTTGTGTACCACCCACCCAGCACTAAAGACGGTTATTGCTGCCATGTGGGTGCTGGGAACCAAACCTGGGTCCTTGCAAGAGCAGTCAGTACTCTTTTTTTTTTTTTTTTTCGGTCTTTTTAGACAGGGTCTCCCTGTAGCCCCAGCTGTCCTGATACTTCAATCTGTAGACCAGGCTGGCCTTGAACTCACAAAGATCCACCTGCCTCTGCCTCCCAGTGCTAGGATTAAAGGTGTGCACCCATGCCCAGCAAAGAGCATCAGTGTCTTAACTGCTTAGCCATCTCCCCAGCCCCGATGTTTTATTTTTATGTTATGTGTTGGCTTCCTCTGTCTTGAGGTTTCCCACCTCCCAGGTCACCAGCCTTGCAGTCCTAGGTATGGCAGTCATGCCTGGCCATGGCTCGACTGCCAGGGGCCACAAGGAGGGAAGTGGGAAGGTGGTCCCCAAAATAGCCGTAGACCTGAACAGATCTGAAGACAGATCTGGGAGTTGCATAAGCAAGCAAAATTCATTCATTGCAAGGGTTTTAAGCACTTACATACTTTGTTGGGCTCTTTGACCAGAGGTGGGTAGGGAAGAGGAGAAGTGTATCCTGGGTTCTGCAAGGCTGTTTTATGGCAGGAAAACCACCTTAGCCCCATAATAAGCTTATGGCTTGCCACTTGCCTCCAGAGGACAGGGCGGACATGTCTCAGGAGGGATAAGGTTTGGGAATGCTACTCTTCAAGTTACACTCCCCACCCCCTGGAGTGGGGGGTGGCGGGAGGGGGCGCTGTTGGGCTGCAGATGCCTGATGTCTGTAGAAGTGGGAGTGGCTCTCATCTCCTGGGAGCCTTTTAGGTATTGGGGTGAAACCCACCTCCTAGATTAAGAAGCCATAATGGATTTTTCCAGCCTCACATTTATGTATGAGTTTTTTGGGTGTATGTCTGTAAGTATACCACAGCATGCAAATTTCTTTTTAAAGTTTTTTAAACAGTATCACGGACCACCAGTATGTCCCTGTGGGCACTTGCCATGGAAACTGGAGCCCTGAGTCTGATCCTTGGAACCTTTTATGGAAGGGAAAGAATCAACACCTGAAGTTGTCCACTGCCCTCCCACCCTGCACTCCATTACACACATCATACCCATACACAGAACAACGATAATAATAGTGTGTTCTGTGTATGGTGTATAATTTAAAGTATTAAAATTTTATTTAGAAAGAGTTAGAAACTGAACTTCATCAAAAATAAATAAAAATAAGAGTATAATAGCCATGCATGTGGCACACAACCTTTATCCCAACACTCAGGAGGCAGAGGTAGGCAGATCTCTGTGAGTCTGAGGCCAGCTGGTCTACACAGTAGACCTGTCATCAAAAAATAGCTGGGCGTGGTGGCATATGCTTTTAATCCTAGCACTTGGGAGGCAGAGGCAGGCGGATCTTTGTGAGTTCAAGGCCAGGCCTGGTCTACAGAGTAAGTTCCCAGGACGGTGGAGTACAGGGGACCTGTCTTGAAAAGACCAAAAAAAACATTAAAATATATTTTTATATATATTAAAAAATATATTTTTTATATTTATATATAAAAATATATATTATATATTATATATATATTTTAATATAGCTTCAATATATATATAATATATATATATATATATATTATATGATATATATATTGCAGAGGTACCGGGGTTTGATCCCCAGCACCCACATGGCAGCTGAGAACCGTCTGTAACTCCAGTCCAGTCCAAGGGAATCAACCTTTTCTGACCTCCTAGAGGCATTGCACAACATGGTGCACTAATGTACAAGCAGAGCAGTACATTCATACACATAAAAAGATAAAATAAAATTTAAAAAAAATATATATATATATATAAAGTGTAAAAAAGTTTCCTCATGAAGATTTCTATTAAACACTTCAAAATTTTTCCAGACTTTCCAGATTAGGGGGAAAAAAGAAAGCATATCTCAAATTTTACCTCCAAAGGCAGATCTCTGAGTGTTCAAGGCCAGCCTGGTCTACACAGTGAGCCCCAGGCCACTTGGATTCTTAAGGGAGACCCTGTCTCAAAAACCAAACCAAACAAAACAAAACAAAAAAAACAAACAAACAAAAAAAAAAAAAAACAAGCAAACAACAAAACCCCTCATGATCACCTTCTTACCCAGAAACTAGAAATAGAATGTTAGAGAGACTTCGTCAAAACCATGAGCTGCCCAGTGCAGAATGATTCACAATGGGAGTCCCAGGCCAGCTGGGGCTACAGGGAGACCCTGTCTCAAAAAGACAAAAACAAAACAAAACCTAAGGTTTGGGGCTAGCTCAGTGGTAGACTCTTGCTCAGCAGAAGACTCTAGGTTCAATCTCCAGTACTGAAAAAAATAAATGACTAAGAATTTCATGAAGGTGACAGCAAAGCTGGGACTTTCTCAGCATTACTTACACAGCTACACAGATGCCCTGCTGGGAAGCCTGGCACTTAACAGTGATCACTAAAGCTGTAAAACAACAACAACAGCAACAACAAACAACGCACACGCACACACACGAACCATCACCACACCCAACTATCACTCAGTTCCATGTCTCCACCAGTTTCCAACCAGCTAAATAAATGAGACAAGAAAAGTAAATAATATACATGAGGCAGCATGAAAACACAGGGAAAATTCGGGGGACTTGGGATGGGAAAGGACCCTCCAGTTCCAGGAGCTGGTTACCATGTCTTTCTTCCAGGCTGAGAGTCGAGAGTGCCAAAGTGACTGCCAAAATTCGGGAAGGCAGCCTCCTGAGACCACAGCCCTGCCCAGAGAGGGCAGCCCTGCCCAGAGAGATCACTCAGACAAGTGTTGAGCAGGAAGTGAACCACAGTGGCTTAATGCCAAAAAGTACACAAGCTTTGAGTTTATCAGCACTGCCTTCTCATCTCAAAACCCAAACAGTGCACCTCACAAACCGCCTCATGAGTTTACGTTTACAAAACCAAGTTCTTTTTATAAATTACACTTGTATGTTTATTGTGTGTATATGTGCGTACCCATGCACCACAGTGCCGGGTACGTCAGAGGACACATTGTGGGGATCAGTTTTCTCTTCCCTTTGCCTTTAACGCATTGCATATCTTGCCAGTCGTTTTGGGGGTTTTTTGTTTTTTGGGTTTGTTTGGTTGGTGTTTGTTTGTTTGTTTGTTTGTTTGTTTTGGTCTTTATGAGACTGGATTTCCCTGGTTTGTAAAGTAAGTTCCAGGCTAGCCCCAGCTAGCCTGGAACTTACTTTACAAATCAGGCTACCCTTGAACTCACAGAGATCCTGTGAGAACCCTCCCTCTGCCTCCCGAGTGCTGGGATTAAAGGCACTAGTCTTTTTGTCTAACATACGTTTTCTTATACCCTAAGCTAGCCTGCAGCTCCCTATGTAGCTAAAGAAGGCTTTGAATTTGTTTGTGATCCTTCTGCCCAAGGGCTGGGATCATGAACCTGTAGCACCAGGGCATTCTATGCTGGGCTGGGGATGGAAATCAGAGCTCTGTGCATGCCAAGCAAGCACTCTACCAACTGAGCGCCATTCCTAGCCCCAAAACACAATTCTTTAAGAGAGTAAACCAGCTCTTTTTCTTATTTTTAAGCTAATTTTGCTTAATCTTTTTTTCCTTTGTTTTAGTTATTTTGGGGTTTTTTGTTTTCTGTTTGGGGGTGGGGTCTTTTTGAGATGGTCTCCCTTGTTTCCCCAGCTGGCCTGGAACTCAGAGATCCACCTACCTCTGCTTCCCAAGTGCTGGGATTAAAGGCATGAGTCTTTACTTGGCTTTAGTTTTTTTGTTGTTGTTGTTAATCTTTTATTGTTTTCTGGTCTTTTTGAGACAGGGTCTCCCTTTAGTTCCAGCTTGCTTGGCGTTCACTCTGTTCACCAGGCTGGCCTTGAACTCACAAAGATCTGCCTGCCTCTGCCTCATAAGCTAATGTGTTTATTTATTTTTATTATATATATGTGTGTGTGTGTGTGTGTGTGTGTGTGTGTGTCTTGCCTGTATGTATGTAAGTATGTCCATAAATGTAAAGCTGAAGAAGGCCAGAAGACTTTGGATCTTGGGGAAATGGAGTTATGGCTGATCGTTAGGCACCATGTGCGTGCTGGAAACTGAATCTGGTTCTTCTAAGACAGTAGCAGGTGCTCTTAACTTCTGAGCCATCTCTCTAGCCCCTAATTTTATTATTATTATTAATTATTATTATTTTGGTGACAGGATCTCACTATATAGACCAGGCTGGCCTCAGACTCACAGAGATCCTCCTGCCTCTGTCTCAGTGCTGAGATAAAAACCATATCCCCCCCCCCCGGGGCTGGAGAGATGGCCTAGCGGTTAAGAGCGCCGACCGCTCTTACAGAGGACCCGGGTTCGATCCCCAGCACCCACATGGCGGCTGAGAACCGTCTGAAGCTCCAATTCCAGGAGAACTCCAGTTCCAGGGGAATCCGAGACCCTCTTCTGACCTCCGCGGCGTTGCACGACACGGGTGCACAGACTTGCATGCAGACAGTACATTCATACACATACAGAAATAAATAAAAATTAATAAAAAAAAAGGCCTTCAGGAACTGCAGTCACCCCATCACTTAACACACATTAAACACATATCAGGCACCATGTTAAGCACTGGGAATACAATTATCCCTGCCACAGACAAGGGTTCCACTCTGGTGAGCTGACATTCCAGGGGGCAAAGTCTTGACTACAAATGAAGCATACTGCCTAGAGGGGGGTACACCACAGAGAGAGGCAGGGGGCAGGGCACTTGCCTCGGGGAGGGCCTCGCTGATGGGTGACTGGACCAGAAACTTAAAGAAGGTGAAGGAGTAAGGCGTGAGGGTTTGGTAGGGACAGCAGTGCAAAGGCCCTGAGGTAGAAATGTGCCTGTGAGAATGAGTAACAAGGAGGCAGCATAGCCATGGTGGTGCAGGAGAGACTGGGTTCTAGGCACAAGCCCAGAGCTGAGGGAGCAGGAAGCACCTATAGCTCTGTATTTTTTCTTTAACCATTTTACCCTGAGGGAATGCCATTATTGAAAGGTCAGAGCAGAGTGGGGGACTCCTCTGAACACTGTAGGGTACAATGGGCCATGGGGGTGGAAGGAGGCTCGGACAGGCCTGCTGGGTTATAAGGTGCTGTAAGTGGCAAAAAGGGTCAAATTCTGGGTGTTTTGAAGATGGAAGAAATATGAAGTTTCTTATAAATTTTCCATACAGAAATACGAAATACTATATTTGCTTTGTAAGTGTAACTGATATTCAGTGAATAGAACCCATTTTAGAAAGGTTTTGGGGGCCAGAGAGATGGCTCAGCAGTTAAGAGCACTGGTTGCTCTTGCAGAAGACCCGGGTTCAATTCCCAGCACCCACATGGCAGCTAATAACCATCAGCAAACTCCAGTTCCAGGGGATCTGATGCACTTACATACATCTAGGCAATATACTCATACATGT
>VZQC01000658.1:3737864-3757163 GCA_009823505.1 Rhizomys pruinosus | reverse complement strand
TTTTTTTTTTTTTTGTCTTTTCGAGACAGGGTTTCCCTGTAGCCCCAGCTATCCTGGAACTCACTCTGTAGACCAGGGTGGCCTTGAACTCACAAAGATCCACCTGCCTCTGCCTCCTGAGTGCTAGAACCCTCTTTAACTCCAGTTCCAGGGGAATCTGACACCCTCTTCTGACTGCGGCATTGCATGACACGGGTACACCAACCTACACGCAGACAGTACATTCATACCCATAAAAAATAATAAATAAATTTTAAAAATTTCTAATAAAAGGAAAGATTATACATGAGCTAATGTCTGGAAATAAACTAAACTATCCACCAAATATCACAACAGATTTTTTAATAACTATTTTTTTAACATTAAGATTGTAGGGAAACATCTTTATTCCTGAACAATGAATTTAATAATGTTCACTGTATTAAATAATTTGTAGAGAGAACTAAAATCTGTGTTCTGTACAAATTGAAGGGCCCCATGAATGTACTCCCTCCCCCCAGCCAAACCACAGCAGAAAATAAAACAGCCCACAATTTAAACAAATTCATAGCATTACAAAAGTATACAGAACCCGTAGCATTTCATCATTTTCTTCTAACAGCAAAGATTAAAAGGACAGACCTGAATGATCAGAATGTAAAAATGTTTGTGCAAAACTGCAGTGATTGTTTTTACCATCTAGTAGGGGAAAAGTAAGAAATACAACACTGAGAAGGAAGAAAACTACGCTGAAAGGATTCTAGATTTCACACCAGGGTCCCACTGTTCCTAAACATGGGAAGAGACTGTGGCACCGTGAGCAGGAGGAGCAGCAGTGATTCGAGGTGATGCCAGCTGAGGAGCACTGGCATGGGCTGCGCCAGGCCATTTCCACCACAGCCACCCGTCAGAGACTTCAAACAAATGCCAGCTTACAACTTATTTCCATGTGTTTATTCTTGCATGTGCAGGTCATAGAGAAATGTTTGAGAATGTTTTTCCCTCCCTTCCAGGAGTATCCATATGTTACTGGTGACCCTTAGAAGAGCTGAGTCACAGACTCTGGATTTACCGACACCAGTCCACTTAACTGGAATTTGAAGCTCATCTTCAATAAAGCGAACATTGACAGGCAGCTCTTTTTTTAAATCTTTTATTTTATTTATTTATTTTTATGTGTATGAATGTACTGTCCACATGTAGGTTTGTGCACCCATGTCATGCAGTACTGCAGAGGTCAGAAGAGGGCATCGGATTCCCCTAGAACTGGAGTCAAAGATGGTTCTCAGCCGACATGCGAGTGCTGGGGATTGAACCCAGGTCTTCTGCAAGAGCCCCGACAGGCAGCTCTTTATTTTTTTATTTTTTTATTTTGGTCTTTTTGAGGCAGGGTGTCCCTGTAGTCCCAGCTGTCCTGGAACTCACTCTGTAGACCAGGCTGGCCTTGAACTCACAAAGATCCACCTGCCTCTGCCTCCCAAGTGCTAGGATTAAAGGCATGCACCACCACGCCCAGCCGGACAGGCAGCTCTTTAAACATCCTTGCATTTGATATATCTGTGGTCCCCCCTGGGAGAGTCTTATACTGAACTTCCACTTTATTTAAGACTTCTTGGTTTGCTGGAAAATGAGGGATGATTTCACCTCCAACATTGTGAGGGGGTGTACCCACACCTGTACCAACACCTCCAACGGTACAGTTTGAAGAGGTTACAAAAGAGTAAGTTCCAAAATCAATATCTAATAATGCTGCATTTACACCTTCTACCAAAAATTTTCTTTGGTGGTCCATGTAGGGCCTCATATAGGAAATAAACCCCATCTCTCAACATTGGTTTATGATTTTTTTTTTGTCTTTTCAAGACAGGGTCTCCCTGTAGCCCCAGCTGTCCTGGAACTCACTCTGTAGACCAGGCTGGCCTCGTCACAAAGAACCTCCTGCTTCTGCCTCCCAAGTGCTAGGATTAAAGGCACGCGCCACCATGCCCGGCTCACCATTGGTTTAACCTTTTCCATATAACCCTTGAGTTTCTGTAATTCACCTTCAATGTCTATTTCCAAAGTAGGATATATATAGATTTGTACTGGTTAGCTAGAACTTTGAACCTTTCACAGAAGCCATCAAAGTCAGAAACAAGATCACACATCTGAAGTCCTCTCCGAGCAGCTTTGGAGGAATACACTGGGCCAATGCCCTTTTTTGTGGTTCCCAAATTTTTCCCCGCTTGTTCTTGTATCTGCTGTTCCTGGATACCATCAGCTGCTTGATGAAAATCAATATAATATGAGCTCTGTCTGGTATGATAAACCTTTTTTCCCAGCCATCTAGACCTTTCCCTTTTGAATATTTTTCTTTGCTTCTTCAAACAGTCCAGGTAGATGAATTACCACTCCATTTCCAATAAATGCAGCAACATTTGGGTTAATTATTCCACTGGGTAAAAGATGAAAGTCATATTCCTCTGCCCTCTGCCTGGTCTCTCTCTCTCTCTCTCTCTCTCTCTCTCTCTCTCTCTCTCCCTCCCTCCCTCCCTCTCTCCTCTCTCCTGCATTTATGTTCATGATAGCCCAGGGGGTCATCTAGGAACCTTCCTTTTTGAGTGTGGAGGCCAGTCCTTGGGTTTCTGCCCCACCCAAAGGCAAGTGTGCAGTGAAGCCACCTGCAAGGAAGAGCCCACCAGGATGGACAGGATGTTGGTTCAGAGCCCAAACCCCCTAGGGGACGATGGGTTTCTCTCTGCTCTGTCCAGGCTGCGGTCACTCAGCTCTTTGGCTTACAGGACCAACATTGGTGTGTGTCTTTCCCAGTTCTGCCTGCAGTGGCTGCTTAGTCTACAGCAGCTCAGGAGAGAGTTCACACCATGGAAAGCGGCAAAGCTACAAAGCAGGAGTCTCATTTTCTTCAGAGCTACCACAGCCTTCCCTCGGATTCTACAGCCCCTGTGTCCATAGCACTGGGCCAGCTCTGAATAGCCCTCAGAAGTAGCAGTCCAGTTTAGGAAAGAAATGTCAGCTGGATGGTGTGGGACAAAACAGACATGGACAAGCAAGAACCGTGGACCAGAAAGCAGCTGCGTGCGTTTGTGTGTGTGTGTGTGTGTGTGTGTGTGTAAAAGCCAAGAGACTCCAGCCAGGGGAAGGCGAGGACAGAAGACAGAGACTAAGCAGACAAGACAAACACAGGGGAAGGGGATGGACACTGAGATGAACAAGCGCAGAGGCAAATCAGAGCAAAGGACAGCTGGAAACAGGACAGAAAGATGGAGTGAACAGGATGGAAAGATGGAGGGAGGAAGGCAAGGTCAGAGGTTAAAGGACAAGACACAAACCAGGAAGGACAAGCAAAGCCAGCAGCAGTGGGAGAGTCTGGGGTGACCAGACCCAGTGGAGAGTGATCCCCACTTCTGTGTGCTCATGGGGCACAGGCAGGTTATAACAGAGGCCCGGAGTTCCAAGAAAAGGCTTCATCATCCCCAACCCCAGCCATCGTGTGATTGCTCCCTTAGATGTCAACCAACAATATGAAGGCTCAAATGCTTGCTTCTTCAATTGAAGCATTAAATGCCTCAGTAAGCCTATGTGCTGCCCAGTTACAGGATGAGCACTTTTTTTTTTCCAGTCTTGGGTCTCCCTGTAGCCCCAGGTGTCCTGGAACTCACTCTGTAGACCAGGCTGGCCTTGAACTCACAAAGATCTGCCTGCCTCTGCCTCCCAAGTGCTAGGATTAAAGGCCTGTGCCACCACACCCGGCTAGGATGAGCACTTTTAAATTAGGAAAAAATAGAGGCTGGAGCTTTGACTCACCAGTTAAGAGCACTGCTGCTCTTCCAAAGGACCTGTGTGGGGCAGACACAATAGCCCATAACCTCAGCTCCAAGGGATCTGCTGCCCTCTTCTGGCCTCTCTGTTCACCTGCACCCATCACACACACACACACACACACACACACACACACACACACACACACCAGAGAGATACATCTTTAGGTACAGCCCTTAGGCAGGCGGAGCTCTGTGAACACAGCCTGGTCCACATAGTGACTTCCAGGTGGGGTGGGACTAGGAAGACCCTGTCCAAAAAAAAAGAAAATCTTTAGGCAATTAAATTGTTACATGAGTTGATTGTTCTTGAAAAAGAAAAAAGCCTCATATGTTCACTTGAAGTTTGTTTTGTGTGTGTGTTTTTCAGCTCATTCTGGCCTTGAACCCACAGCAATCCTCCTCCCTGGGCTGTGAGTGCTGGGGTGACAGGCCAGAGCCACCACACCCAGCTTAGTCTCCTTTAATCCCAACCTGGGAAAGGATTACATGGATTTAGCAGTTGGCTTGGTGGGTTTGCCTGCTGACTTCAACAAATCCTTCAGGTTGGGGCACTGAGTTTCAGTCCCTTCCCCTTGTGCAGGGTGTGCTGATGTCAGTTTACGTGGGAAAAATTAAATGTGCTCATCTTTTCCCAAGTACGCATTTAGTGAGGTCACATTGAGAGTCTGAGGTTTCCGGTGGTGGTGGAATTTCACACTACAGAACTGTCAGTCTTGCTTTCTCCTGCAGTGAGCCGCTGCAGCCTCTCACACACCCCACCAGTCTAGATTCAGACTTCTGGACTCATGGAGGGAGGTGACTGCTGCCTGAGCTCCAGCACTATGGATGGGTGGCTGGGTGATCTCCTAACCTCTGGCATTATGGCTGGCTGGCCGAGGCTGTCTCCTAGCCTCTGACACTATGGATGGGTGGCTGGGTGATCTCCTAACCTCTGGCATTATGGCTGGCTGGCGGACGCTGTCTCCTAGCCTCTGACACTATGGATGGGTGGCCTAGGTGCTCTCCCAGGCTCCAGCTTAGTTCCCTTCCTGAGAGTCTAAGCTACAGTGTTGCAGACTCAGTAAGTTTGCTGTGGTACTTCTATGTGTACAGTTTTACTGTAAATTTATAATTCCCCACCACTTTCTATGAAGCTGAGTCTTAGCAGCCCTCAGTTCTGTCATCCAGAAGGATGAGGAGGCAAGTTAGAGAGGGCAAACCTGGAGACCAGGGGATAAAGTTGAGGAGATTTCAGAGATTAACAAATGAAAGGCAACAACAACAAAGACTGGAAGCCCTTAGACTACCTGGCTTCATTCAATCAAGGGGGCATGCTCAAAAGAATCCAGGCTTGATACAAACTTGGAAGATGTGGGTACTATGTAAATGACCCACGAGAAGTCACACCACCCTTCCCTTCCCTTCCCTCCCCTCCCCTCCCCTCCCCTTCCCTATTTCTTCTCTATCTCTATTCTCTTTCACTCTTGCTCTCCCTCTCCCCCTCATAGCCGTGCCATAGGCCAGCCTCTCAGACCTCTAAACTTGTCTGTATTTCTCCTTTGATAAACTATCTCCTTTTCTGTTGATATTCCTGTGTCTCTGTATAATTTGTTGAAAAGCAGCACAAGGACCTGGGAATGCCAGCAGCTGCCCTTCAGGTTGAAATCCATGCCTGTAACATCCTAATGAGCTAGGCAGAAGAGATTTTCTTGACCACTTGAAAATAAGGGACAGATTTCCTCAGGTCAGTCTCTCCTCCCCCCTCCCTTCCCCTATCCCCCTCCCCTCCCCTCCCCTCCCTCTTCCCCTCCTCTCCCCTTCCCTCCCTTTCCCTCCCATCTCTTCCCCTCCACTCCTCAGTTTTATGGCATTCCATGCTGGGAGCCAAGACAGTGCCTCTAAGAAATGCAGATGCTGTGATATCTGCTAAACCCATATTTAGGATTGGCAGGTAGGGGCTGGAGAGTTGCTCAGCATAAAGAGCTCTGGCTGCTCTTGCAGAAGAACTGGGCTTGGTTCCCAGAACCACATGGCAGCTAACAACTGTCTGTAATGCCAGTTCCAGGGAAATCTGATGCCCTCTTCTGACCTCCTCAGACATTGCACGACACGGGTATACTTCCATCCATGCAGGCAATACATTCACACACATAAAATAAAAATAATAAAATGTGAATAACAAGAGTCATGGCTTCACTTTGTCTTTGGACGCAGTGAGGAGCTGGCTTTGGGGATCCAGTGGCTCCAGGACTCACACTTTTGGTTCTAGCTTGTACGTTTGGCCCTTGTATCTATCAACACAAAATTACAACGGTCACCTCAAAGGGGATAAGTGATAGTTTATTCTGGAGCCAAATAGGATTGGCCATGGCCTTGGAACACAGATTCAGGTAACCCCAAATTCCATGTTCTGATGTGGAAGCAGCTTCATGAAGTTTTTATAGTAACAGAACAAAGAGGAGATATAAATCAGGATACTTTTTTTTTTCTCTTTTTGAGACAGGGTCTCCCTGTAGCCCCAGATGTCCTGGAACTCACTCTGTAAACCAGGCTGGCCTTGAACTCACAAAGATCTGCCTGCCTCTGCCTCCTAAGTGCTAGGACTAAAGGTGTGCCATGCCCCACTAAATCAGGATCCTTTTTTTTATTAATGTGTATGAATGTACTGTCTGCATGTAGGTTTGTGCACCTGTGTCATGCAATGCTGCGGAGGTCAGAAGAGGGTCTCAGATTCCCCTGGAACTGGAGTTCTCCTGGAATTGGAGTTACGGACAGTTCTCAGCCACCATGTGGGTGCTGGGGATTGAACCTGGGTCCTCTGGAAGAGTGGTAGGCACTCTTAACTGCTAGGCCATCTCTCCAGCCCCTGGGATCCTTTTTTTAAAGGATATTTTATTTTATTTTAATTATTATGTTTTAAGTGTATGAGTGTACTGTCTGCATGTAGGTTTGTGCACCTGTGTTGTGCAATGCCTTGGAGGTCAGAAGAGGGCGTTGGATTCCCCTGGAACTGGAGTTAGAGACAGTTCTTAGCCACCATGTGGGTGCTGGGAATCGAACCCGGTCCTCTGCAAGAGCAGTCGGTGCACTTAACTGCTGAGCCATCTCTCCACTTTTAAATACATCGGTGGAGACATTAAGGAGCCGGATACAGTAAAAGAGAAATCTCAGCTCTAGGCCTCAGATGCTGTCTGGACACTGAGCCTTTTGGCTGGTGAGAGCTCGACTCTGTTAATACATTCCAAAAGGTTTTTATCTGTTAGTCACAGGATGTTGAGTCAGAAACAGAGGTGGGCAAGGAGTGACTAGTCAGACTAAAGGTAGCCCAGGATAAATTATAATTAGGTAACACTGCAACCTCTCCACAATCACTGAAGATCCAATCAGTTGATCAGTAAGTTTAGTTTCAAGATGCAGTTTTTCTGGGAACGTTCATTCACATATACTAAACCTAATAACTTAACTTCTGTCTTCTAGAATTCTTCAATTACTATGAGCAAGAATAATGAGACTCCCAGGCTACCAAACACTTGCTGACCCCAAGAGGCCTGAACTTAAGACAGATCCTTCCCTCCAACCCATGGACAGAATAGGGGGAGAGCTCTGTGGTCCCTTTTAGGCTAGGAAATAGGGCGGAGAAGAAACTCCAGCATTAGTATGTGAAAAACAGCAACAGCAAAAGACTGGAAGCCTGGGCTGGAGAGATGGCTTGGTGGTTAAGAACAACTGCTGTTCTCCCAGAGGACTCAGCTTTGATTCCCAGCACCCACATGACAGCTAGCAACCATCTGTAACTTCAGTTCTGGGGGATCTGACCTTCTCCTGACCTCTGTGGTACATTGCGTGTATGTGGTGCACTTACATAGATGCAGGCAAAATACTCACATAAAGTAAAACTAATAAATAAAATATTTCTTTTAAAAGGCCGGAAGCCTTTAGCCCAGCACTTCTGCCACCTTTCATATGTTAATCTCTGGAATCCCCTCCACTCTATTCCTAGTCTCTGCCAAGTGCTGGCCTACAGGGCACCCAAGCTTAGGATGACCCCCAAACCAACAGGATGTGGAAAGGAAGCCCTGAGACTTGATGATTTTCTTCTGCCTCACCAAGCTGGCAACGTGATCAGGCATGTCCTTCATCAGGAGCCCTGCCCAGCACTGTTCCATGCGAAGTTGGGTGCAGAGAGGAACTCTGTGAGCTATGACCCCTGGCCGGGCCACAGACACTGAGTCACTCAGCATCTCTATCATCTATCTATCTATCTATCTATCTATCTATCTATCTACCTACCTACCTATCTACCTATCATCTATCTATTGGAATGAAACTTTGTGTGTGGCTTGAAGCAAGAACTTGTAAGACCTGTCCCGGAAGATCTCCAGTTATCTGATATCTGTGGGCATTCAGTTACCTCTGTGAGTTATCTGTAGCAGGAAGATGTGGGATATTATAGTGATTCTTGCTTCATCCTATCTCTGCAAAGGTGCAGGACTGGATGACCCCTTCCCTTGAAGTATTGAGCAAAATGTTGCACCTCTAGTTACCTGTTGCACAAACAGGAGCTCTGCAGCCCCATGATTAGAGCCAAGGTGGCTTGCCTCTCCCTTCTGCCTGCCCCCCACTTCCTTGCCCAGAGCACAGCAGCCTTCAATATATAGACCTCACTGAGAAAATAAATGGAGTTCCTATCTCCCCTGCTCTGTGTGTGAGTCTGCTCATCTCCATGGTGATCTCCTGCTGTTTTCCCTCCCCACTTCTTGTGAGAGTGAAGCCTAGGTACTGTTGGCCTGCAGGCAGGAGACAAGTCCTGGAGCTGAGCCAAGAAGGGAAGACCAGTGTGTGGAATGGAATCACATTCATTCTTTGAGTCACAGCGTGACTCAAAGACATTGAACAATGACATCTATCTATTTATCATCTGTCTACCAACCATCTATCATCTATATCTTGTCTACCAATCATCTATCTATCATCTATCTCTAACATCTGTCTACCAATCATCTATCATCTATCTATCTATCATCTGTCTACCAACCATCTATCTATCATCTATATCATGTCTACCAATCATCTATCTACCAATCATCTATCTATCATCTATCTATCTATCTATCTATCCATCTATCTATCTATCATCTATGTCTCCTCCCTCTCTACCAGCTAACTAGACCATAGCAAACAGCTAAACACAGTCCTTTATTCCTTCACTCTGAGGAGCTGTCCATCAACATTAATCTCTCAGCTCAGTCACTCTAGCCATGCACAGCTGCTGCTCTCGGCATTTTCTCTGCTGGCCTCAGGCCCATCTTCGATGGGGTGAGGAGAGCACGATGAGGAGCAGCTTAGGAAGGTGGGAACCATGATCCAAAGCCTGGACTTTGGGATCTTTGGGATCAGAGACTAAGATGTACACCTTGGCTTTACCACTTCTTAGCTGGGTAACCTTAGGCCAGCTGCTGGACCTCTCTGAGCTCCACTCTCTTATCTGTGTAATGGGACTAACACTGCATCACAGAATTTCTAGAATGGTCAACCAGAATAACAGATACAGAGTTTCTAGCCATGTCTCGCACAGAGGGAAAGAGGGACAACAGTTTGCTCCCTTTCCTTCATGGGAAGCCATTCTTATGGGAAGCCATTCTTGTCTGGCCCACAGTAGAAAAGAATCTAGAATTCTAATGTTGAAAGTGGCTTTATTGAGCTATATGTAGCTTGTTGTAGACATAATATGCCCCTGACCTTCCTCTTTGGCACTGTGGGGCTGTCATAGGTACTTCCTGGAGAAACCAGATTACATACACACACACACACACACACACACACACACACACACACACACACACAGAGGAAGCCATGCAAACTCAGGGACAGAGACGATGTGAAAAAACATGCATACAAACACCCACAAAGGCATACCAACTCACATACAAGCATCCCCAGTTATTCACAATACAGACGCCCAGCTACACCCAGCCATGCAACCTCAGACACAGACTCACACCTGAAGCACACCAGGATGGACACAAATGAGACCACGGGTGTACAGAGAAAACAGGTGCACAACCACACAGGCTGATATTCATGTGTGCTAGGATATGTGCACACTTGCTTGCTGAGGGAGGCAGATGCACAGCTCTGCTGGCTGACAGGAGCCTGAGCCATGGAAGCATCTAGGCTCTCCCCTTGCTGGACCAGGTCTAGGTCCTGATGTGAAGAGGGTTGGCGCCCTCTGTTGGCTACAGTGTTGCCTGCAGCCCTCACTGGCCTTGGGTAGAGCCTGGTAAGCAGAGGATGCCTGGGTTAGGATGAGGTAAAACCAGAAGAGGGGTAAGGGATGAAGGGAGAGGGCCCATTCTATCCCTAAAGCCACCAAGATAGAGATCCATGTGCAGCAGTCAACTCCCCAGGAGCTCAGAATGACTCTCTGGACCTCTGGGAGGCAGAGTGGGCAGTGTGACAATCACTGAGAGGCACTTTTCTCCCTTGGCAAAACCTACACCTTACTCAGAATTGGCCGGTTGTCTCTTCCAAGTACTAAACAAGTCTGTGAAGAAAAGGGCAGGAAACAGGAACAAGAAGCTGGCAGGACCCTGGTGGTTTACAGACAGCTCCCTGGCTCCAAGTAGCCTGTGCTCACCGGCCCTCCTCCAGGTATTAGACTCATAGATCCTGTGAGGTGCTCCAGGGCTGGTCCCCATTTTTGGTTAAGCTAGTATGAGTCAGGCTTCTGTCATTTGCAAGTAGAGGAGGATATATATGTTCCTCAGTTCCCTTGGCCTTTCTTGCTGGGTGGTAGGGATCCGAATGACATCTGACACTGAAGCTGTGTCCCACAGCTCTGCTGTCACTTTTGTTTATTGCAATGGTCTCCAGAGTCTGAAGTCTTCTGTTTACCTTGTCACCGCACCTTTGTTCATACGAGAGCTGGTACTCGCCCCCCCTCCAATCACACATCCCCAGGATATGGCATCCTCTTTACACTGTCCTTCTTTTTCTTCTTCTGGGACTCTGAGACTGGGAAGGGGGACAGGAGCGCAGTATGGAAGCATCCTCACACAACTATCCTGTCCTGAGTGAAGGTCCCTGTTTCTCTGGCTGTCCCACCCCATGCTCTCTGCTCTGTGACTTTTGGTGGAGGGACCACGAGGGAGTCCGCATGAATGGGACGCCAGCCTGTCAGCTGAAGCCAACCGCCTCTCCCGCACTCTCCCTGCACTGGCCACTTGTCCTCTATTTCTCTTTCTCCTGCCCAGGTAGCTCGGCACCAAGTCCCTAACTAACTAGACCACCAACCAGGGGATAAGAGACTTGTCTGTCATTAAAGGAAATTCCCTCATGGCTGTGGGAAGCCAACCCTATTCTCATAAAAGCAGGAGCCAGTGGCTTCTGCCACGATTCCACGTGGGCAAGGATTGCTTCCCACACTTGCTCTCCTGCTAGTCCTCTGGGAGGTGGTAGTAGCTCAGCCTCCTGCAGGCTGCTGGAAGCTCTGAATTCCCAGTGCAGGTCCCTCTGGCTTTCACAGCTTTGCTCCTCAGCTTTGGGTTCCAGTGGTAGTGTTAGAATAGAAGGAAGAGTCCTGTGTCACATACTGCGGTGTTGCTGCAGAGTACCCTACTGGGTCCCACAGAGCCCTTCTTCCCATCCCAGCCATGCTGGCCAGAAGTCCATGAATCTAGCAGGGAGAGCCAGTGGGTTTGGAAGCCAGACAGTCCCATGCCAGGATTGCCAGGGTTCTATAAGACATGCAGGGTCCAGACTGGAGCATGTCTTCAGTGTTCCTCTCCAGCTACTGCAGCACCCAGGGTGAAGTCACAGTGCCAATTTCTAAGACAGCAGAACTGCATCATGAGAAGGTGAGATGCCGGAGAATATACTGCTTCTCAGTTAGGAGGCTGAGAGGTAAGGCACTGGGCTTGCAGAGCATGCGTCATCTGGAAATCTGTCTTAGAGCTAGAACCGATGACTGGGAGGCCTGAGAGTCGGGAGCCACGCACCTGCTACGTCACTCAGATCCTTGCTGCGGACATGCTCCGGTCTTGACCACTCCAAATCACTCCAGAGATGGAGTTGCATTCCCCCCCCTGAAGGGAGGGCATGAGCTTTGTCATGCCACACTGACCACCGAGGAGCAGCCTGGCAACCGGAGCAGTGGAACGGCCCTGCTGCCACCTTCCCACCCTTTCTCCCAGCTCAGTCCCTCGGATGGCAGTGGCTCATGGAAGGCATGACATGGAATGAAGAATTAATAGGGGATGGAACACACACACACACACACACACACACACACACACAGAGTGTCAGATACACAGGTCAATACCGGTAACCATTAATGAGGACATATGCCTTACATGTCATTGCCATCTGGTGCTATGTAACTCTGTTAACCAATCCTTTAGCTTAAAATAGGATACAGCGGGCTGAAGAGATGGCTCAGTGGTTAAGAGTAGCAACTGCTCTTGCAGAGGTCCCGGGTTTGATTCCCAGAACCCACATGGCGGCTAAGAACTGTCTTTAACTCCAGTTCCAGGGGAATCTGACGCCGTCTTCTGACCTCCACAGTATTGCACGACATGGGTGCACAAACCTACATGCAGACAGAATACTCATACACATAAAAAGCAATAAATAAATAGTACTTCTACTAAAAAGTAGGAGATATATACCACACCAACACATAACCCAGTTGTCAAGGTTGATCTTAAGCAAAGAATGAGAACTATTGAGCTAAGGCCTTTATAAAAAAAAAATAAACAGGATACAGCACTTGGAACAAACATCTAGGTGGAGATGATTCCAAAGTTTCCTCTCCTTCCAGTCCTGCAGAGGCTCCTCCTTCCTGTGTTTTATTTGAGGGGGGGTGGATCATAACATTTTATAAGTGCTACTTTTTTAGGTGGATTGTACAGACCCCCCCACACACATATAAACCTGCCAACACAAGGAGTCTTTGAAAAGATTCCATATCATGAAAAGAGGTGAGTGTGTCTCTCAAAGGGAGACAGACCTTTCCCTAGGGCACTGGGGCAGGAGTTGGCTAAGCACTGTGAAGCACTGTTAAATACTGTTAAGTACTGTGAAATACTATTAGAATTGGTAGTTCTGTGCTGAGCTTCCCTTAAATGTTGTTATATCCTTTAAAGGCTTTCTGTGAATGACTAAGGCTATCAAGAGCCAGCATTTTCAGCCCCTTCTTGTTATGCCTGGCAGCCTTGAGTAGGGCGCTGTCAGCCAAGCAGCCCCTGTACTGGCAACCAGCCAGACTGCCATGATGGTAGAGCCCAGTAGTTTG
Organism: Rhizomys pruinosus; assembly: GCA_009823505.1. Taxonomy (NCBI): domain Eukaryota; kingdom Metazoa; phylum Chordata; class Mammalia; order Rodentia; family Spalacidae; genus Rhizomys; species Rhizomys pruinosus. The sequence continues at coordinate 3,744,092 of VZQC01000658.1, read as the reverse complement.
GGTACTTCACAATTACCCTGAGGATACCCTAGCAGCTGCAGAGGACCACTGAAGACACACTCCGGTCATGGCCAGTCCAGAGAGTCTCTACTGGTCTTAGAAAGCAGCACTCTGAGCAAGATAAGCTCTGTGAACTCTAAATGACCCTGCAGCTTTTTTCACCCAACATAGAGGAGGAGCACTTTCCCTGGTGCTCCAGGGGAAGGCTTATTACTGGTGGACATTACAATCCCTCATTAGCACTAAGGGCTATAACAAACAGGTGCCCCATCCTCCCTTAGCTCAGTTTCCAAGTTAGCTGGAGACACCCTCCTATTCTGCTCCAAGTTGCAACATTAGGCTCATTAAAAGGCTTCTCTCCAGTGTTTTTTTTTTCCCTGTCACCTTTTTTTTAATCTTTATCAGTGGAACAGGAAGAGGAAGCATGGAAGTGTCAGCTGCAGTGGCAGGAGGGGCAGTGGCTGCCCTGGCCACAGCAGAGGTGGACAGAGGATTCCAGAGAGTGGACATGGTGGAACCAAGAAGAGACAGTGGAGATGAGAGATGCCACAGGCACAGAGAAGACACAAGAAGGCCCGAGAGACCGCTCAGCAGGGGAAGGCAGCTACTACCTGGTCAATCCCAGGGACCGACTTGGTGGAGAGAGAACCTACTCCCTCAAATTGTCCCCAGACCTCCACATGCATGCTATGGCATGTGCCCAGCCCTTGCCACAATCAATCAACCACTAACTAACTAACTAACTAACTAACTAACTAACTAACTAATAAATAAATGCAGGGGAGGGGGAGGCACGAGAAGCAAAGACCCAAGGCTTAAAAGACATAGAACTCTGGTGAGCCAGAAATAAGAAAAATGCGCATTGTAGCTGCTAGAAAAGTTCCTGAGAGCTGCCCAAGCCTTAAGGGCCAAAGACCCTAACACTGTAGGCCAGAGAACACCAATACTAGTTGCTGTAGGAGCCAAGGGCTAAATAGCTGCTGGACGTTTAAGCCCAGAGAAGTAAGCTGCCCACTTGAATACTTAGAGCCCAAGCTCTGACTCCTAAAACCTAGAGCAATTGGCCCAGAACTTAAGGCTTGGAGCTGTAAGTCCTTCCAGGGCTCAGGAGTAGAAGAGATTGATTCTCCCTGGATATCCAATATTTCTGGACAGAACAAAAGCCACCCCTCCTCCCCGGGCTGATTAGGAACCAAAGGGCAGAGAAAAATAATTAGAAAAGATTAATCACAGACACAGAGAACTTTGAGAACACATCTGCTCCACACTCGTTTGTTCTACAAAATCACAAGCACTAAAAGACACGAGTTGAATGACAAAACAGGAAGATTGAAAGGAGAACACAGTGGATGGAGAGGCAGGTAGAAATATGAGACCAAGCATGGAAGGGATGGGAACAGCAAAGAAGTTTAAAAGGCAGCAGTAGAATTAAAAAAATTTTTTTAATTTTATTTATTTCTGTATGTGTATGAATGTACTGTCTGCATGCAAGTTTGTGCACCCGTGTCGTACAATGCCGTGGAGGTCAGAAGAGGGTGTCGGATTCCCCTGGAACTGGAGTTCTCCTGGAATTGGAGTTTCAGACGGTTCTCAGCCACCATGTGGGTGCTGGGGATCGAACCCAGGTCCTCTGTAAGAGCGGTCGGCGCTCTTAACCACTAGGCCATCTCTCCAGCCCAGCAGTAGAATTTTAAATCACATCAAAACGGTAAAAGGACAGGATTGAAATGACAGAATATTGGATCTGGAAATGTGGGGCACAGAAATGAGAATTCACTGAGAAAACAAAAGAAAAGCCCAAAGGGATGAAAAACAAAGAGAAAAATCTGATAAACAAAGGGAGTACCAAGAGCAGAGAGAAAAACCTTCCTAAGCTGGAATGCTACAGCCTGTGAACTGATCCAAAGACATGAAGACCAGCCGCATGGTGGCCCAGATCTATAATCCCAGCACTTGGGAGGCAGAAGCAGCAGGCCAGCCTGGTCTACACAGTGAGGTCCAGGCCAGCCAGGACTATATAGTGAGACCCTGGGAGGATGGGGAGGAGGAGGAAGAGGAGGAGGGGGGGAAGAATGGGAGGAAGAAGAATTACAAGAAGATCTTTCAATAAAATCACTATTTTTATTTTATGTGTATGGCTGTGTTACGTGCATGTGTGTCCTGCAACACCCATAGAGACCAGAAGAAGTCATTGGATTCCTTGGAACTGGAGGTAAATGGTTGATAGCCATCATGTGGGTGCTGGGAACTGAACCCAGGTCCTCTGGAAGAACAGTGAGTGCTCTTAACCACCAAGCCATGTCTCTTTCCCCATCTTTTTCAATTTAATGGTAAGGAAATCATTCTGTCAGCACCATGTATAAGGCAATGTGGGGGAAACATCTACAATATTTGTTAAAATGTGCAGTTGGAAGACAGTCTACAGAATGAACTCGGGAGGTGCTAACAAGACTGACCTTACACTGAGATTTCTAAGGGCTTTTAAACCCCACATCACATGTGTTCCTGCTGCCAATGTGAGAAGCACAGTTCTCCAGGCTGATTTCCCTTTAAGATCCTTTCTCACAGACTAAGCAGTAAGGCTGGTGTTCAGGCAATGCACTGAGACCCACTCTTCTACCGAATGTTGGGAGTTTACTGTTGTGATATAAAATGTTAACAATTTGCCAGGTGAGTGACAAATGAAGACAGTAGGACAGAGCTTCCCTCTGTGCCGAGACGTAGGGTCTGCGCCACTGAGGAGGAGATGAGGAAACGTCCTCAGAAAGCAAGAATTCAAACAGACAGTCACGACAAACAGAAACATCAACGCAAGAGGTTATGTAAAATTGGTAAGTATCGCTGGGCGCGGTGCGCAGGCCTTTAATCCCAGCACTTGGGAGGCAGAGGCAGGTGGATCTCTGTGAGTTCAAGGCCTGCCTGATCTACAAAGTGAGCTCCAGGCCAGCTGGGACTAAAGGGAGACCCTGTCTCAAAAACAGACACAAAAAGTGTAAATATGTACATGAGTTTGTCAGGATATATCAATGACAGCAGAGCCGTGTCTTTGCATCCTCTGCTGTCATCCTGTGCCCCAGAAGGCTGACCCCTCTGAACTGCATCCGTACCCTCGGCTCCTGGTCATTTAGCTTCTGGATGAATTCTCACACAGCAGGAGAGAAGGCTGGATGGGCCCTGTCTCCTTGAGGTGCAGTCTCCCGAGAGGACCTCTGTCCCTTCATGGCAACAGCTCTTCTCTGAGCTGTAGTTACCCTGGCTCTATCTGGCCCTTGCAGCCCAGGGACAATAATACTTCCCATTATTGCTGGTCTCTAAGTGCTTTGCCATCTCTTCTTTGTTCCTTAACCCATATCTTTATTAAGGTCTCTAGTAAAAGCTATTTTCAGTGGGTGTTTCTTACCAGGACCCTGCCTCAAAGACTTCCTAGTTCTTTCTGTATAGTCTGAATAATCCTGATGCTAAAACTTAACAAATGGCCCAAAGCACAGAATGTTCAGGGACATTAAGTTCTAATAAGAATATAATCAGGTTAGGTCCAACATATGTCCAAGAGTATATGGAAAGAATAACTGAGCAAGCACTGCTGTAAGGGATGGCGATTCTGTAAGGGACTGCAGCAAACCAATTTATCATGGCCACAGGTCAAAAGAAAAAAAAAAGATGATCTTACATGTGATTGAAAATGTAGTCAATATAAATATTTCCACTTGATAAGTCCAAGTAGACTCACACAGTATGATATTAAATCTCTGGCTGGAGAGATGGCTCCTCAACCAAGTATTTACCATGCATGCATGGGAACTCAGTTTGATCCCCAAGAAGTCTCTTACACAAGCCAGCCACAGCAGCACACACCTGCAATCCCAACACCAGGATGTGGGGACAGGAGGGTCTGTGGGCTTGCTGATGAGGCAGTATAGCCAAGGTGGAGAGTGACCGAGCACACCTGACATAGTCCTCTGCCTTCATGCACACATGTGCATGAATACTCGAATATACATGTGCACACACACAAAACACAGAGAAATATGTTAATCTCAAACCAATAGCTAACACCAACAGAATAAGGGCGTGGTGGTGCACGCCTTTAATCCTAGCACTTGGGAGGCAGAGGCAGGCGGATCTTTGTGAGTTCAAGGCCAGCCTGGTCTACAGAGTGAGTTCCAGGACAGCTGGGGCTACAGGGAGACCCTGTCTCACAAAGACAAAAGAAAAAAAAAAAAGAAGCAAGAAGCATTATCAGTTATGAAATGGTTCTGACTATCTTGTTATGCAACATTGTTCTAAAGTTCCTACTTAATGCAATTAGAAAATAAATGAAAGTATCAGGAAGTAGTTATTTGCAAATATAATTATTGTGATGTTGTGAACTTCTACTTAGTCCTCTTCCCAGTTTCCTGCCACAGAACCCCTAAAGCCCTAGCAATCTCCAAAGTGAGGTGTTCTGGATGTGTTAGTGAGTTGCTTAAGGTAACTTCAGGATGACTGATCACTGACAAGACCTAACATGATATGGACTAGGATACTGAGCCCTGCCCACTAACCTCTAGGAAGAGGAGAAGAGCTGATGGTTGGTTGATCACCAGTGGCCAATGACTTAAATGAGAGAAGGTCACAGGAAACCTGATCTGCAGTCTGCTCAGGAGGTAGTCAGTGCAGCTGAGACCTCAACTTATGCGATCTGACACTACCTCCAGGTAGAGAGCATCAGAACTGACTGGAATTAGAGGACAGCCAGCCGACCCCACCATTGAACTGACTGCTTGTTTGGAGGTAGAGGTGGAGATGGAGATGGAGATGGAGCTGGAGGTGGTGGTGGTCGTGGAGGTGGTGGAGGTGCTGGTGGTGGTAGAGGTGGTAGTGGTGGTCGTGGAGGTGGTATGGGAAACATCCATTTTGTCACAGAAGTGTTATGTTGAGACTAAAATAGGAGAAATTGACAGGTTTTTTTTTGTTTTTTGTTTTTTGTTTTTGCCTTTACATATCCTCAGAATTGCCTTTGTAGAAAAAAAAATGAAGGCAATCAATGAAAAGTAACAAAAGTAACAGAGTTTGGTAGTCTGTATAAACTAACTACAGGAAAGCTCATTTCCTACAGCTTATTAGAAAACATGATGAATAAAAAGGGCTGTGTGAGTCAGTCACTGCTGTGTAACAAGTTATTCTATGTGAGTTAGCCACTGCTGTGTAACAAGTCATTCTGTGTGAGTGAGCCACTGCTGTGTAACAAGTCATTCTGTGTGAGTTAGCAACTGATATGTAACAAGTTATTCTGAAACTGGTTTAAAACCATAACACAAATTATTTTTCAGATGAGGAGTCAGGAATCCACATGTGATGTAGTTAGGCCTCTGACTTGATGTCTTTCACATGGTTTTACCCGAAGTGTCAGTCAAGGCTGGGCTGTCATCTGGAAAACCTGCTGGATGAGGATCAGCTCCATGTTCACTCCCATGGACGATCTACCCAGTTCCACACTGGCCTCTGGCTGGAGGTAACGAAGGCTTTCCATTGCGGGGGGTGGTGAGGGGGGCGGGATGAAACATGACCACACTGACAGCTCCTGTAACCTAACCTCAGAAGCAACAGCCCAGCCTTCCTGGCAATCACCAGCTGCAGCTCACAGACAGGGTAGGGGGATGGTGCAAGGCAGTGGCTTCTAGAAGGCAGGGCTCCTTTGGAGTCACTATAGAGCTGCTCCCCAGACACCATTACTGTATGTCATGGGGGAGCCCCAAGCACAAACATCACCTATGAAATATGTCACCAAAGAGCTTCAATAAAGAAAGCCTTGATAGTGGGAGATATATTTCGTTCCTGGATGAAAGTATTGTTTTACAAAGAAACTGATAAACACTAAATCAATCTACAAATTAATCTGACTGCAATTCCCAGAGAAACTTCTGTTTATGTAGAGGAAAACAACAACAAGCAGCTTTCTAAAACAGGCCTGGTGGTGCATACCTATAATGCTAGTATTCCAGAGGTAGGACTGTGTGTTATAAGTCCATATATCAAAAATAGAACAACAGAACACCTCATCTAAGAAAATGAGTTTGGAATGTAGTCAGGTACCAGGAAGAACTTGGATCACCTCATTAGAAGTTGCCAGCTGAGAGCTGGGAAAATAACACAGAGGTAAAGTACCTGCCATGAGTGCACGGGGATCTGAGCAAACAGTCACAGCAGGCTTGGGGATGTGTGGGTGTTAACATGTTATATTCTATA
>VZQC01000658.1:3684169-3721042 GCA_009823505.1 Rhizomys pruinosus | reverse complement strand
GGCCCCTTGGAGGAGAGCACGTTTACCTATCAAGTGCTTGACTTTTGCAGCTGCTTTTCTTAGAAGGCAAGATGTCAATGTGCAGCTCAGCCAGCAGGACCCACCTCTAGGCTGAGGAGAAAACCCGAGGCTGGCAGAAGTAGGCCTGGGTTTGCACATCTGGGCCTCAAGCCAGTGGGTTTTCTAGGGCCCCTCTGTGGCTTGTGGGTTCCCAAGGAAGTCACTTATTTCAGAAGAGGACGAGATGAGGCAGGGCCATGTCTGGAGTGGGGTATTTGATGACCACCAAGCCCCTAAGTCCCATAGTTAATTTTGAGTCACACATGCTTCTTCCCTGAACCCAACAGTCTTAAGGTGGGCAAGCTGACATGTATCAGATCCAAGCTCTGCCTTGGTAAGAGCAGAGGAGGAGCCATGTTGGTGTGAACGGGCTATGGGGAGTCCAGAGGAGGGTCTGCCTCAGCCAGGTGCGGCACCCACATTCTCATGCCCGTAATGCAGCCCTGAGCTGGGTTCTAAATCCACTATGAAAACCACAGGATCTGGAGCTGAGAGTGAATCAGATGGGATGGGGTGGGAGTGGGGGGCTTCTGTGATGCAGTGCCGAGTGCCTCCACTGCAGAAACTCAAAGAGGAGTTCTCAGAGGAGGTGTCCAAGCACTGCTCAGGGGATGGTGGTCAGCTCTTCCAAATGCTTTCTCCCCTAACCTCAGGGAACAGGGGATGGGGCTGGGATACAGGCTGGTTTGAGAACCACAAAGAGGCTAAGGGACCATTAGCCCCCACTATTATTCCTCCCTCCCTGCCCTGCTAGGCTTGGACCATGGAAAATCCCAGCGCAGTGAAGTCCAAGGCTTGTACTTGAGACCAGCCCCCCAGGCCTGGTGTGGGAGCCCAGGGCGGATTCTCAGAGACTGACTTCATCCCTCCTGGCCACACACCCAGGGGTCTGAGGCCCAGCGTTGGCAGCCTGTGCTCTTGTGTGGGCGTGGATGTGTCCTCACAACACCAAACACATATGAGCACCGCCCCGTCCCCCTATGTACGTGTGCTTTCGGAGTGTCAGTCCTGAGCAGCCTGGCCCCTCTGCTTCTCACCCTGGGCACTGGGCTGCCCAGAGCTTCTGGCAGTACCGCAGTCTCCAGTTCTGAAACACGCGCTGAAGGTGAGAGAGGAGAGAAACAAAGGCCCAGAGAGGCTCACAGCCCACACCCGGCTCTCAGCACATCCACGCAGAGAGGCCTGGGGAGTAGCTGCCTGTCTTCCAGGGCTTCTGGGTCCCTACACTGCCCCAGCTCCCATGGGACCTCCTGAAACTGCCACCAGCCCCTCCCACAGTGTCCTCGCTCCAGCTCCTGCTTCCCACAGCCTCAGATTGTGAGATGGAGGCATCAGTGCGGGGACGCCCCCCGTTTACCAGGCTTATGAACAAGCTATAGAGCAAGCTGGCTGGCTGGCCTCTCAGCCATCCCTGTCTCACCAAGACCAGTTGGATACTTCCCCCTCGACCTTCCTTTCCTTCCTCCTTCTCTTCCTCAGACTCCCACAGTTCCATGGGAACTCTGCTGCTTGTGGACTTCATGTTCACCTGACACCCAGCTTAGCAGTCCTGCCTCCGCACAGCCTCCGCACAGAAGAGTTCAGGCTGAGGCCCTCAGTCCCTGGGAGTGGCCCTTCCTGTCGCTCCCTGCGCTGCCTAGGCCTCTAGTTCACCTGGGGCAGGTTCCCTGATTCCCCAGCCTGCCTTCCCCTCTGCATCCTCTGCTCTTCTCCGCAAGACTTGGAGTAGATGCAGAAAGGGCAGAAGCAAGCTCCACCTACTAAGCTTCCAGAGTCAGAGCCTTAAGGCAGGGATGGAGTAACAGCTTTCAGACCAGCACATCCAGTGGCCTGGATGTGAGATGCCACGATTTCATCCATCCCCACAAGCTCTTAGTGACACAGGTTATAAGCCTCAGGGAGATGAGATGATGAAACCTAGTTAGATGGGAAGTGGGGTGCAGCTAAGTCAGAATTCCAAGAACCAATATTCCCTGGTTTGCCCCAAGAATCAGAGGAGGCAGGACAGGACCCCGTCCCTCTGCAGTCCTCTGCCCCGCTGCCTCTCCCGTCCTCCTCCTGTGTTCACTGGTGAGAGTTAGGCTCCTAGGGACTTCTCACATTTTCTCCTTTAATCCCCAGGTCTCCAGTAGGTACTGCTCATTGTTCCATTCCATACGTAGGATAATGTAGTGAACCCAGGACTTGACCCCACGTGACTATCATCCTGTGTTTATATCTGTGCATCAATGCATTGTTTTTCCTGTATTATTGCATATCATGCACCTCATTTATTCACTCATTTGTTGGTCATGTACTTATTCAGTAGCTATTTAGGTTCTGTAGGTCAGGCACTGCTGTGACCTAGGACGGTCATGGCAGAGCAGCCTTATCACGACTAGGTTTAACACACACCAGCACAGTGATTCCCGAGTCCCTTATGACCACAGCCCTACAAGACAGGGGTGCTGCAGTCAGGAAACTGGGGCCCACAGAGATTCAGTTCCTTTCCTGGAGCCAGAAACAGCTCAGCATCCTCCTTCCTTCCCCAAAGTCTCACTTGCTCCTTCAGAGAGCAATGGAGTCTCCAGGCTGAGAAAGCTGTAGAGGGCGGATGGGTGAGCGTCGAGAAGAAAGCTGTAGAGGCCAGGAAGTGAGCAGAGAAGAAAGCTGTAGAGGGCCAGGGAGTGAGCAGAGAAGAAAGCTGTAGAGGGCCAGAGAGTGAGCAGAGAAGAAAGCTGTAGAGGGCCAGGGAGTGAGCAGAGAAGAAAGCTGTAGAGGGCCAGGGAGTGAGCAGAGAAGAAAGCTGTAGAGGGCCAGGGAGTGAGCGGAGAAGAAAGCTGTAGAGGGCCAGGGAGTGAGCGGAGAAGAAAGCTGTAGAGGGCCAGGGAGTGAGCGGAGAAAAAAGCTGTAGAGGGCCAGGGAGTGAGCAGAGAAGAAAGCTGTAGAGGGACAGAGAGTGAGCGGAGAAGAAAGGAGTGTGGGTGTCTGAGGAAGAAGCAGGGTTCTGGGTGGCCTCCTCACAGACGAACTTCCTGTCTCTGGCTCACCATCCTCTCTCAGGTCTCCACTCCCCTTCCCTCAGCCTGAACTGCTCCATGGAGAGAGATGGCCCTTGTCTAAACAGACATAGTGGTGGTGGCTGCTGCTGCTTGTAGATGAGCTGTGCTCTGCCCAGAACTTTCCTCCCTCACCAATCTTGGGTGATTCCTGGGGTTTTGTTGTTGTTGTTGTGGTTGTTGTTGTTGTTTGGCCTTTTCGAGACAGGGTCTCCTTGTAGCCCCAGCTGGCCTGGAACTCACTCTGTAGACCAGGCTGGCCTTGCACTCACAGAGATCCGCTTGCCTCTGCCTCCTGAGTGCTGAGATTAAAGGTGTGAGCCACCATGCCTGGCTTGGGTGATTAGTGTTATCATCTCCACATCAGGAAACTGAGGCTCAGAGAGGCCTAGGGCAGAGAGTTAGGAGCAGCCAAGCTGGACCTAAGTGGGGCATTTGTGCCCTGGTCTGCCCTTCGGGGAAATGTTTTACAGTGTCACCTGACTGCGCCATGACTCTCATGTCCAAACCTACCTAAGAAAACAGTGTTGTTGTTGCTTTTGCCCTGTTGTTCCCACACCACCACCTCACAAGTTATTAGAGCTGGTTAACAGACCTGGAGGTGGGCTGGCGAGGGTCACTAATGCCTTTGGCTGGCACAGGCTACTGCGGCTCCCCTCCATCTTTCTCTCTCCCCCCAACTTTTATTTCCTTTGGTCTCTGAAGGGGCACCTCTCTCCAGGAGCACCCAGCCGGAGTCCACCCTACTTTCCTTCCAAGCCAAGAACACATGGAAAACTCCCCAGGCACTGCTAGGATGGGCAAGAGAGGAAGGGACAGGGCGTCAAAGAAGCCCGCACCTGCTTCCAGTTCCTGTGCCAGCGCTCCAAGAGCAGCGGTGGGGGCGGGGCACTGTCAGCAGAGACTCAGCCTTGTTCCAGCCCAGGCCTGGGCCTCACTGCCTCCTCCCACCACAGCTGGCCCAGGGCCTTGTGTGAGTTCAGGATTGCAGGGTAAGGGCTGAGCCTGGGCTCCTTGCCCTTCTCCCTTGTGATGAGCACCCAGAAATTGGGCTTCTCACCATTTGCCAGGAAGTGGGGAAGAAGTTAGAATGCCAGACAGGAAGAAGAGCCCCTGGAGGCCGTGCCCTCAAACCTTGGGAGACAGTGCCCCCCTTTCCCTGCTTGTGGTCCATCTCAACCCATGTGTTTGCCAAGCCCAGAATAAAAGGGTTTTGAAACTAATGCCAGCTCTGCTTGATAATAAAGAGCGGCCTGCTCAGGCAGGTGACCCCAAAGCCAGTTCTGCCTGATAATGAAGAGCAGCCTACACAGGCAGGTGACCCCAAAGCCTTTTCTGGAATAGACAAGGAGGCAGGGGGTTCAGCAGCACTCCAGACCCATCCTAGCCCTGTCCAGTTCTCAGAAACCAGGTACCTGGCATAACTTTTCCAGATCCCAGCTCCTACTATGCACTATGTTGGCAGCTGGATGCAGACAGAGGACAGTGCCACCCCTCAACTCCACTGTCCTTAGGCACTGCTTTTTGACTGAGGAAAGCAGATATCATCTTAATGAGGACATACAGTCATTCAGCAGGTGTGTTAGTACCTTTCTGTGTGCTGGGAACACATTAGTGAAAGGAAACATGAAGCTGTGCCCTTGTGGATCGTGTGTTGTTACTTATACACATAATGCATAGGTAGAATGGTAAGTGCAGCAGATAAAAGAAAGGTGGCCAAGGGATGAGGAGTGGGGGAAGGAAGGTGGCAGAGTGAGCACACCAGGCCTCATGGAGGGGACATCTGAGCACAGATGTGAAGACGGCATATGAAGGAAGCTGTGCAGCAGGCAGGGGAAAGGCCCAGAAACAGGAATTCCCCGGGATTGTCAAGTATGCTCCAGTGTGGTTAGGGCTGCCTAGTGGGTAGAGAAGTGAAGTAGGAGGAGACCAGCAGAGAGGCTGTGGGGGGCCACTGTGAAGATGTTGGCTTTACAGTCCGTACCAGGGGGCCGCTGCAGTGTTAAAGCTGAGCAGTGATTTTTAAACATGGGCCTGTGCTGGGGAAGTACAGTTAGGAGGTCAGGCAGGAACATGAATGCAGAAGATGGCACAGGGCGCTGGGAGAGAAGTCAGGGTGACAGAGTGGCCTGGAAGAGCACTGGGTGCTCCTGCAGAGAGCTTGGGTTTGGTTTCCGTTATCCACATGGCAGCTAACAGCAGTTCTAGGGGACCAGATGCCCTCTTCTGGCCTCTACAGGCACTGTGTGCACTTACATACATGCAGGCAAAACACTCACACACATAAATTTAAAATAAACAAAAAAATTTATTTTTTAATTTTTTTTTAGTTTTTTGAAACAGGGTTTCCCTGTAGCTCCAGCTAGCTTTAAACTCACAGAGATCCTCCTCCCTCTACCTCCTTTGTGCTAGGATTAAAGAGTGACAGAGTAGGGCTTGGTGGCACACACCTTTAATCCTAGCACTTGGGAGGCAGAGGCAGGCGGATATTTGTGAGTTCAAGGCCAGCCTGGTCTACAGAGTGAGTTCCAGGACAGCTGGGGCTACAGGGAGACCCTGTCTCAAAAAGACCAAAACAAAAAAAAAGTGAGAGTAGGCTCTGTCCCCTGTGTAGACAGAATCAACTGTGTGGATGAGAGCAGGGTGTGCACAGACAGCAGAGAATTCCAGATCAAGGGCACACTGAGGTCACCATCTCGAGCTAGAGAAGGTGCACTGCTAAGCAGCAGCCTACTAAAGGTTCAGAGGGTTTTGCTGCCACCTTGAGACATGAACACCATTCTGTGGGCAGTTGGGAACCAATGAAGGTTCTAGACCTGGCTTTGTAGCCGTCACAGCCCATTTGCCCAGGCTGCCCCCCTTCGCCATGGGGCAAAGTGGCTTCTGCAGCTCCCTGGCCTGCACACTCACAAGAGCAGGTGCAGCACCTCTGAGCCAGTGCTGACAACTTAATGTTCTGATTATTAGCTAATCCTTTCCTGGGTTTGGAAGTTGCCAGCTCTGCCCAGCTCTGGCTCATTTGTATTCAAGGTTGAGCTCTGTGGAGATTTCTGTTGTCCCACCTAGGGCTCCTCTGGAGTCTGGCTGCACTCACTCACCAAAACATCCCGCTCAGCACATATTTCACAACCTGCTGATGGGTTCCTGCTGGACTGTGTTTCTCCTCCAGCCCTGAGCTCGAGATTAGGACTCCGATGCATTCCACTTCACGTCCTCCTAGATCCTTGGCAGCAGGGGCTTAGGGAAGACAGATGCCAGGGAGGGTTGTTGAACCCACAGAACAGGCAAAGCCGGGGGAAAGCAGGTGAGGTGTAGACATCAACCAGCACACACACGCTGGGCAGAAGGGAACAGATTTCTAATGAGGCAGAAAGGGTTTGGGTCAGCCAGTGGGAGAATTTCCTGACTGCTTAAGCACGCATGGGCTGCTGAGGTGGTGAGAGGTCTCCGGTTCTTGCCCAAGGCTGGGGAATGGACTAACTCTGGAAAAGTATTTTGATGTCTAAGTGTTTATAGAGCCATCCAACCCGTGCTAACGGCCAGTTAGTCCTGTCTTTCCTCCATCCTTCAGATGAGGAAATGAGTTCAGATGGGGACAGCTCGGTACACTGGGACGATCAACACAGTGGCCAATTTGCCTCCGAGTCTTGCCTTACCGAAAACTCCATGTGGATGGAGGAAGATCCTCTTGATCACTGTCCTCCAGAAGCTGCCATGGGAGTAGTTCAGCAGCACCAGACCCAGCTTAGGACAGAGGACAGGGTAGGCTTGTCCTGAGCCCACTAGCTGCAGGACTCAGTGTGCTTGATCTCTGCCTGGAGTCCTGGCTGCCACAGAGGACTCTAGGGCAGAGCTGGAATACAGAGTGCTTGCCCTTTCCCTGTCTGGATCTTCACTACCTTGGCCCAGGGGTCACTGTGGTAGCACCAGCAGCTCATTACCTGCCTACAGAACGGCCTTGGGACCATGTCCACTTACAGCTAACCCCTCCTCCATCTCAGTCTTGGGCTTCGGTCATCTCGAGGGTCTTTGCTGTCCCCTGACTCAGTGTTCCCAGTATCCTGGCCCAGGCTGTGGACAGCACATTCCTTCCTAGGGAAGAGTAAGCATGGGGGGGGGGCTGGTACAGGGCTCCAGGTCTGGGTAATGGGGAGATCCAAGCTGACACAAGAAGGCAGAGAGGACTGAAGAGGGTCACGTGCATGTCTACAGCAGGAGGGGCCCAGCCCAGCCCAGCCAGCACAGTGATGTGACCCAGCTATGCTGGAGGAGTGGGCAGAGCAAGACTGTCCACACAGCCTTAGGGTCCTCTGACGCATCTGACCTGTGACTTGAACATTTGGGAGGAGGCTGGGCAAGGCTGAAAGTTTCCTATAGATTCAGAAGAGACCTGGACATGTGTGCTCACCAGGCCCAGGAGACATGGCAAGCCACCCAGTGTGGCATCTGCATGGAGCAGGGGTTAGAGGCCACTCCCTCCCAGGACCTGGATGGCATACTGGGGCCACTTTAACTAGTGCAAGCCATGAACTCTCTTGAAAAGTCTTAAAGGTTTACACTGAAAAAGAAAATCAGGTCATAGTATGGGGTTCTGTAAGACTCATTTATGTTTTTACTGCAGCCCCGTGTAAAAGGAGCCGCACAGCCTAAACAGATCCAAAGGTGTTCCAGGACATAGCTGATGGGCAGGGCTGGAGGGGAGGGCTAAAGGAAGATGGAGGGGCTGCTCAGTCTAGGGATGGTGGCCAGTTTGCTCTGAACTAAGACATAACTTAATTACGGTCTCTGTATTTGAAAAAAAAAAAAAACCATGAAAATCTCCCTGAAAACTTCTTACCAGAACCCACATTTTTATTTTATTTTTTTGTCTTTTTGAGACAGGGTCTCCCTGCAGCCCCAGCTGGCCTGGAACTCAGTCTGTAGACCAGGCTGGCCTTGAACTCACAGACATCCACCTGCCTTTGCCTCCGTAGTGCTGGGATCAAAGGCTTGCGCGACCATGCCAGGCTTAAGAACCCAAATTTTTAGTTTCCAGGTCCAGGACTAATGGTTGAGTGACCATGTGTTTAGTAGAAAATACATCCCATTCCCTGCCTCAGAACTGCACCCCCGTTACTGATGGGCTCCCTGCATGGGAGCCTTCTTGGGATGGGGTGACACACTACGTGTACCTGGGTTTCACTCCACATTCACATCCCTGCCTGATCCTACAAGCCAGAACAGCAGACCAGACCTCCATGCCAGGCTTCCTTCCTCTCCTTCTCAACATCATAAGACCTCACCCCCACCCAAGCCCCACGAAAGGGGCTAGAGCCCAAGCCAGTGGGCTGGCTGCTGATGGGAATGTCCCCTGGAAAAGCAGCCCAGAGAAGGAGGCCTGGCTCCTTCCTGGAAAACACAGCAGCTGAGGGAAAGGGCTGCTGCTCCCTGGGCCTCCTCACTCCTCAGCAAGGGACCCAAGGGTGACGTGGAGGACCTGGCCTCAACTCTGAGAACAGTGAGGGCATGATAGGGATAGCACAGCTGGGATGGAGGAGATGACTGGTCACAGGGACCCTGCGGATCAGAATCAACGAAGATGATAAAATCATGTAAGTACTAGAAAAGACCAAACTAATCTACAGCCATTCAGAAAACCCTGTCAGTGTTAGCCAGGGTGGTAGAAGGGGCCAGGATTTCCAGTCCATTGTGGTGGTACTTAATGGCTGTATACAATTGTTAGAGCTTGCCAAAATGTACCCCAAATCTGTGTCTTTATGTATAGAACATACCTTAAAAAGTTGGTTTTTATAAAAAGACTGACGGAGGGGCTGAACATGGGAGCGCTTGGGACAGCTCGGACTCATTGTGTGCACGTAGACAAGTTCACTGCCTGCTCCAAAATTACGTCCTCACACTTCCAAAGGTGTAGTGCGCCCTGGGGTCTTAAAGAGATTTATGGATGTGGAACAGCCATGCATTGAGGCACTAATTAAAGAAGCTTGGTCAGAAGAGGGTATAGAGCTTTGGGCTGGTCAGGAACCTCTAATGCCAATGTTGCCTACTAAGTATGAGTTGGATGCAGGTCCTGCCCTCAAAGCCTCCCACAAGAAGGAATCACACAGGGAAATATGAGGAACTCTTAACTGCAGAGCAATCCCAGTGGGTAGTGAGCTAGGACTGTGTCCATCTCAGAATGTCACTACCAATCTGGGAAAACTTCCTGGAGAAAAAGACCAGGCTCAGGGCTCAGACTGCTGAGCAGCTCCAAGTTCTTAGTCTCCCCTGGTCTACTCTATAGAAACTCATTCCCAGCAGCTCCTCGGTTCACACCACACCTACCTACTCTGTTAGAATCAGAAAGGATGACTGATTTCAAAGCAATTCCTTTTGAAGGGTCTTTTAAGTAGATTGCTTTAGTGTATCTAGGGAGAGACTGGGGACAATAACACTGACATTCAGAATTCTTGATAGATACTGTGACCAGTATCAGGGTTTGGTGTATAATGAGAGTCAAAGCTTAGTGACTCTGGTCAGGGCTCAGTATAGAGCAGGATCAGGGATCAGTGTGTGATAAGGGGCAGAGCTAAGTGCATGACCAGGATCAGGGTTCTCTATGTGACCAGGACCAGAGCTTGAGTATGTAATGAAGATCAGGGCTCAGTGTGTGAGCAGGATCAGGGCTCAGCGTGTGAGCAGAATCAGGGCTCAGTGTGTGACCAGGATCAGGGCTCAGTGTGACCAGGACCAGAGCTTGAGTATATAATGAAGATCAGAGTTCATGAGTGACCATGGTCAGAGCTCAGTGTGTGACCAGGATCAGGGCTCAGTGTATGAACAGGATCAGGACTCAGTGTGTGACCAGGATAAGGGCTCATTGTGTGAGCAGGATCAGGGCTCAGTATGACTAGGATCAGGGCTTAGTGTGTGACCAGGATCAGTGCTCAGTGTATGACCAGGATCAGGGCTCAGTGTGTGACCAGGATCAGGGCTCAGTGTGTAAGCAGAGTCAGTGCTCTGTGTGACCAGGATCAGGGCTCAGTGCGTGACCATGATCAGGGCTCAGTGTGTGACCAGAGTCAGGGCTCAGTGTGTGACCAGGATCAGGGCTCAGTGTGTGACCAAAATCAGAGCTCAGTGTGTGACCAGGATCAGGGCTTAGTGTGTGACCAGGATCAGGGCTTAGTGTGTGACCAGGATCAGGACTCAGTGTGTGAAGAGGATCAGGTCTCAGTATGTGACTAGGATCAGGGTTCAGTGTGTGACCAGGATCAGGGCTCAGTATGACCAGGATCAGTGCTCAGTGTATGAACAGGATCAGGGCTCGGCGTGTGACCGGGATCAGGGCTCAGTGTGTGAGCAGAGTCAGTGCTCTGCGTGACCAGGATCAGGGCTCAGTATGTGACCATGATCAGGGCTCAGTGTGTGACCAGGATCAGGGCTCAGTATGTGACCATGATCAGGGCTCAGTGTGTGACCAGGATCAGGGCTCAGTGTGTGACCAGAGTCAGTGCTCTGTGTGACCAGGTTCAGCACTCACTGTAGAGCCTGGACCACGGCTCTCAGTCTAATGAGAGTCACACTCAGAGAACAACAGAAGCATCACTAGCCCTGAGTGCCTCAAGCCTCTGACTCTGACTCTGACTCTGACTCTTTCAACTGTCCCAGATTGCACAGCCAGTTCATGAAATGGCCTAGAGAGGAAGGGTCAGGCCAGCAAAGCTCTGTGGAACCATCTGTATAGCATTTATTGAAACCAGGCCTGGGGTAGGGGTNAAGTAGACAAGTTCACTGCCTGCTCCAAAATTACGTCCTCACACTTCCAAAGGTGTAGTGTGCACTGGGGTCTTAAAGAGATTTATGGATATGGAACAGCCATGCATTGAGGCACTAATCATTAAAGAAGCTTGGTCAGAAGAGGGTATAGAGCTTTGGGCTGGTCAGGAACCTCTAATGCCAATGTTGCCTACTAAGTATAAGTTGGATGCAGGTCCTGCCCTCAAAGCCTCCCACAAGAAGGAATCACACAGGGAAATATGAGGAACTCTTAACTGCAGAGCAATCCCAGTGGGTAGTGAGCTAGGACTGTGTTCATCTCAGAATGTCACTACCAATCCGGGAAAACTTCCTGGAGAAAAAGACCAGGCTCGGGGCTCAGACTGCTGAGTAGCTCCAAGTTCTTAGTCTCTCCCCTGGTCTTCTCTATAGAAACTCATTCCTAGCAGCTCCTGCGTTCACACCAAACCTACCTACTGTGTTAGAATCAGAAAGGATGACTGATTTCAAAGCAGTTCCTTTTGAAGGGTCTTTTAAGTAGTTTGCTTTAGTGTGTCTAGGGAGAGACTGGGGACAATAACACTGACATTCAGAATTGTTGATAGATACTGTGACCAGTTTCAGGGTTTGGTGTATGAGAGTCAAAGCTTAGTGACTCTGGTCAGGGCTCAGTATAGAGCAGGATCAGGGATCAGTGTGTGATAAGGGGCAGAGCTAAGTGCATGACCAGGATCAGGGTTCTCTATGTGACCAGGACCAGAGCTTGAGTATGTAATGAAGATCAGGGCTCAGTGTGTGAGCAGGATCAGGGCTCAGTGTGTGACCAGAGTCAGTGCTCTGTGTGACCAAGATCAGGTCTCAGTGTGTGAGCAGGATCGGGGCTCAGTGTGTGACCAGGATCAGGGCTCAGTGTGTGACCAGGATCAGGGCTCAGTGTGACCAGGACCAGAGCTTGAGTATATAATGAAGATCAGAGTTCATGAGTGGCCATGGTCAGAACTCAGTGTGTGACCAGGATCAGGGCTCAGTGTGTGACCAGGATCAGGGCTCAGTGTGTGACCAGGATAAGGGCTCATTGTGTGAGCAGGATCAGGGCTCAGTATGACCAAGATCAGGGCTCAGTGTGTGACCAGGATCAGTGCTCAGTGTATGACCAGGATCAGGGCTCAGTGTGTGATCAGGATCAGGGCTCAGTGTATGACCAAGATCAGGGCTCAGCGTGTGACCAGGATCAGGGCTCAGTGTGTGACCAGAGTCAGGGCTCAAGTGTATGACCAAGATCAGGGCTCAGTGTGTGTGACCAAAATCAGGGCTCAGTGTGTGACCAGGATCAGGGCTCAGTGTGTGACCAGAGTCAGGGCTCAGTGTGTGACCAGAGTCAGTGCTCTGGGTGACCAGGATCAGCACTCACTGTAGAGCCTGGACCACGGCTCTCAGTCTGATGAGAGTCACACTCAGAGAACAACAGAAGCATCACTAGCCCTGAGTGCCTCAAGCCTCTGACTCTGACTCTGACTCTGACTCTTTCAACTGTCCCAGATTGCACAGCCAGTTCATGAAATGGCCTAGAGAGGAAGGGTCAGGCCAGCAAAGCTCTGTGGAACCATCTGTATAGCATTTATTGAAACCAGGCCTGGGGTAGGGGTGGCAGACTGTCTGGTACTGAATGCTGGCCCAGGAGGCCAAAGTGCAGCTGCCACACCCACCTATTGCTGAGGAGTTAGAGGGTGGGGAAGGGGACCCCTCCTCTTTTCCTTATCTCTCTTCCAGAGGCTTCTGGGAACCAGAGAAGGAGAACCATCTCCCAGCTGGTTTGAGGTCCCGAGGGTCCCTTGGGAAATGACTGCAAACATTCCAGGGGTCTCCAGTCATAGAGCCTAGGCTGGCCAAGAAGTCCCCCATTCGCCAGGAGCCACCTCATCCTCATCCACCCTGTACTCTAAGCTTCCTCTCCATTCCAAGTAGGTGAGATCACCCTGGCTGCCTGGACCAGGATGTCCCTGAGGCCTAGGCCCCAAAGAGAGTGAGGCGAAGGTCAGGGCCCTGTGTGTGTGTGCAGCACACACCTCTGTCAAAGACTGTGATACCAGGCTTCCCTTCCTCTGCCTCACTGTCAGGACCTGTAAACTGAAGAGACATATTGGCAGCACACAGGGACCCCACAAGCCCTCTCCAGCATCCCCCTTGCATGTCTTTCCCTATCCCCACCTCCTAAGGGTTGAGAAAAAGCTAAAAGGAACATGGACTGCCTCTTTTCATCATTAACCAGACAAAGTCCCTCAAACCTGAGAGAAGAGAGGACTGAGGCCCCAGGCCACCCTATTAGCTGGCTATGGGGCCAGGGTAAACCCCACCCCCATCTTCACCTCTGCCCCTCATTCCCAGCATCAACATCAGTCTTTCCACACTCCATTGTAAGATGGATGGGTCTGGGACCTGCCTATGGTTTCTGCTTATTCCTGACAACCTTTGCTGGAATTTGTACTGGTGGGGGAAGGAAGGAGAGACCCCCTGGCCCCAGAATAGCCTAAGGGATAAGTGGTCAACAAGGCTGGAACAATCTGTAGACTTCACTTGGATACTGTAGGGGCAGGAGCTAGGCCCTGCCTTAGATTGGGCACCAGAGGTTACCCACAGGGGAGGGCACGGACAAGTCTGGAGGCTGACAACCAGAAGTAGCAGGTGCCAGGAGGGATATATCCTGAGCAGCCTAGCTGTGCCAGGCTGACAATTCTGCTTTAGGCAGCCTGCTCTAAGGAAGCCAGTGAGCATCCACCTGGCTTTGCCCATGAACTTTCTGGGGCCCACCCCAGGCCGGAAGTCCAGTCCGTGCTGGTGGTCCTTGACAGTGTCTTTATAGTTTATAGAGTAATTTCAGACATGTCTTAACACTGTAAGCAAA
The DNA here is from genome assembly GCA_009823505.1 of Rhizomys pruinosus. NCBI lineage: Eukaryota > Metazoa > Chordata > Mammalia > Rodentia > Spalacidae > Rhizomys > Rhizomys pruinosus. The sequence goes on along the minus strand of VZQC01000658.1, from coordinate 3,707,287 downwards.
TGCATTTTGACGAATGTGTGGAGTCCAGTTTTTCAAGGTTTGTGAACTGTGTGGAACTTGATTTCTTTGTTATCTGGTTCCTGTCTCTCAATTTTGTGTGGTTTGATTTTAGGTACTATTCTCCATTTTGTTTTTGCTTTTGCATTTTCATATATTATAATTTGGTGCTATTTAGATCTCCCCTATTCACACCCCACTTTATTGCTGCCCACAACTTAATGTACTCTCTCTGTCTCTCTCCCTTTCTATTTGTGTGTGTGTGTGTGTGTGTGTGTGTAATTTATGTAATAAGGCCTAGAAAGTCTAATTTCTGTTCCCAAATGTTCTTCAGTGTGGATCCACTCAGTGGAGCCTCGTTAACCTACCCAAAGCCTTATGCTTGAAAGAGACCATCTCTGCTCTTCCTAGCAGCCTTCTGTTCCCACAGTTTCCTTGGGTGTGGTTGGAACTTCTTCCCACCTTTCTCATATCTATGCTGGAATTTTACCCGGTTTGAGCTTCCATGGGACTTACCATGCCTCCCCACTACTGTGAGTTCATATGAATAACTGGCCGGCTGTCTGGAAAACTGTTGTCTTATGTTGTGATATTGATATTAACATCATATCTTGTGGATAAGAAATGGAAAGGTTGTGGTTTATTTAATAGTGGTGTGTTTTGCATGTCAAGTTGACAAGGGTCAGTTGTGCTCGATAGCACATCCCAGTCCATTAGCCTACCACAGCCGATTACCTTAATCCAGTCTTGCTCAGGCTATCCCATTGCCTGAGTCACTTAGCTTAGCCCACCACATTCCAATAGATCCCATCGTTTTCTTAGGTGAGCTCAGAACTGAGTCCATTAGCTTAGCCTAGCCAAGCACATAGACTTACCTGATTCAGTCTTTCCAGCCAACCAATGAATTTTGCCCAGACAGCCCAGCCAATTAGCTCAGACCATTCACTTAGCCCAGGAGAGACTGTTAATACAGCCCATAAGCCCAGCTGAACTTAGCCCAGGCCATCCCATTATGTATCTATGCCCATTACCTTAGCCTAGCCCCTTATATAGGCTCATTATCATAGAGCAACCAGTTATAAACCCAGCACATTTAGCATAGCCCAGCCAAGCCCTTTAGCCCAGCAGCCCATCACTACAGCCCATTCGTTTGGTCCATACCTGCCCCTTTGCTGAGCCCAATATCCCAGTACTTTAGCTTAGGTCTGCTGTAGCCATGAGCCCAGTCCATTGTCTCAACTTCCCTGCACATTAGCCCAAGCCATTTGCCTAACTCAGCCCAGCCCTTAAGCTGAGCAATTTAGCTTAGCTCTGCCCTGCACAATAGCTTAGTCCAGCCAAGTCCACTAGCTTAGCATAGCCCAGCCATTACCCCAGCCCATTAGCTTAGCCTATTCCACCCCAGTTACCTGACTCAGCTTGGCAAACTCCAGACCAGCTGTCCCAATGGCTGAGCCCATCCAAATGATACATCTCAGCCCAGTTCAGCCATTGACCCACTGGTTTAGCTTTACCTAACCTAACTCATTAGGTTGGGCCATTAGGACAGAACATTGGTTTGGCCTAGTCTAGCCCAGATGGGGGATGGGCCGCTGACAACAGTCAGAGACCTGTCCATTGGAACACTAAATGGGACACAACTGACAAGCTCTAAACTCCCCTTTTTTCTATGGGAAAATCATCCTGAACAGTCTTCATTGATTGATATCTATCTCCCTCTACTTATTGCCTGCTTTACTCAGGACCTAAGTGCATTCTGTGATTGTTTTCTGTTCCTAGCCAGTTAGCTTAAGACAGTTTATCCCATTACCCCATCCAATTAGCTTAGCCCAGCCCAGCCCATTAAAGCAGTTCATTAGCTTAGCTCACACCAGCCAAGCTCAGCCAAGTAGCCAAGCCTACTAGCCTAGCCAAGCCCAGGCAGTAGCCCAGCAGCCCATTAGTCCAGGTAATAACTTAGCCCAGCCCAGGCCATTATTCCAGCCAATAAGCTTTAGCCCTGCCCAGCCCATTTTTCAAGCCCTTTAGCTTATCCCAGCTCACCCCCATAGCCAAACCCATTAGCTTATTTCAGCACAGCACATTACTCAAGCCTGGTAGCTCTTTTCATTGTCTTAGTCCAGTTCAGGCCAGACCATTAGACTAGCCTTTTACCTCACCTCAGCACATCAGCCCAGCCCATCAGCCCAACCTATTAGCTTAGCACAGACAATTAAGATTAGAGCAGTCTAGACCAGCCCATCACCCTAACACATTAGTACAGCTCAGCCCAGGCTTTTAGCTCAGCTTTTTTGCCTACCCCTCCCCAGCACATTAGCCCAGGAAAGGATTAGCCAAGCCTGTAAGTATAGCCCAGCTCGGTCCATTAGACCTGTACCTAACTTAGGGTAAACTAGCACAGCCAATTAACAACTGTTAACTCTATTACCTTAGTCTAGACAAGCCCAGAAGTTTATCCAAGTCTGGCCTATTCAGCCAAGCAATTTTCTTTACTCAGCCAGCCCAGCAATTCACCCAGACTGTTTGCTGTTCTATGTGCCTCTTGCAGCTCAATGGGCATCTCTTAGATTTGGGAAGTTTTCCATGATTTTGTTGAAAATATTTTCTTTGCCTTTGCTTTGGGTTTCCTTTCTTTCCTTTACACCTATGTAAAGGAACCAATATAGAGTGTCCTGAAAACAACCATCTAGAATTTCCTGAAAACATGCCCCCCAGGTGCTAGAGTCCTGTGTTCAGGAGGAGCTCACAGAGATGGACCACGGGAAGTTTGTTGATGCTCAGCCCTCCATCAGTTCTAGCACAGCAGTCATGGATCCAGGGAAACCAGGAGACAAAACAGTAAGGTGGAAAGATGGGGAATGTTCTGGCATCTTCTGTGGGGTTCTAATGACAACCCTGTGCCCCAGTGGCATACCCTGGCCTGTGTGCTTTATACTTTTAATGTTCTCTTTCAGCAGCACATTGTGAAGAAGAGCCTGCATTCGGTTTCATGCTAATGGATTAGGAGGGGATAGCAGTTAATCATGACCCATTCCTCTATATTTATTGTGAATTTTAGGATCCTTCCCTCCTGTATGAGATTTCACTGCTGTTTGTTTAGAGACTGGGAATATCTCTTCAACCCTCAGATCTTTGATAAACACCCTCAATACCTGACTTTGATACTGATCTTTGGAGTGAATTAAGATTAGAGGATTATCTAAGGGAAGACTATGGCATGCAAGGTGGAATTCATCCTTCGGAGGGAGATGCAGATTGGAAATGCACCATGCTGTACAGTCTTAACCACCATAAACTCGTTTAGTTCAAAGCCCACAGGTTGGCACAAAAACATCTACAGTGACGTCAGAGTGGAGAATTCAGGAAATGGCCCAGTGTCTCCCGTGTATCCTTTTCAGGTTGAGAGAGGCTTAAGAGAAATCCGTGATCTGTCCTGAGAGCCAGTCCTAGTCCTCCTCTGTCCTGAGCCTCCTGTGGCACCCATGTTTATCCATGGCCAAGGATTGACTGACAAGCAGACATACTCAGGCCAGCCTTGTGTCTTGGCTACTTGGCCAGAATACGGTAGCCTGGCCAAGAATCCATGAACAAGGGACTCTCATCAGTCCTCCCATAGATCTTGTTAATACCCTTCAGCTCTGAATTAGAATACAAGTGAAGCTATGAGCTAGGCTTGGTGGCTCAGGCCTATTGCCCCATTTGCAGGGGACTTGGGGGTTGGAGGCCTGGAAGAGGATTACCAGTTCAACTTCTGCTTGGGCTAGAGTGAATTCAAGACCTGAACAATCCAGCAAGACTGTCTTGAGACAGAGTGATAATAAGGCCAGAGATGTAGTTTGATGAATACTTACCCAGCATATGGAGGTTCTAGTAAAGAAAAAAAATGTAGAGATGCCAAAGGTCATCCACAGGAGAGGCCCTTCCTGTCACTGTCAGAGAGATGGAGTCTGGCTGAGTGTGTCAGCTGAAGAGTCCTCCCTTGAAACTAGGCCTTGTCCTCAAACCACCCATACAAGAAGGCCCTGTCTGGCCTGGGACTGGGCCAGCCTTTTTGGGAGCCAAAAAAACCCCACCTCCCTATGAAAAATTCAGTCTCCAGACTGGTTCCAGAATCTAGATAGTGGTCAGAGGGCTGAAGCCTGGAAAGCAACTCTAGCTGAAGGTTTTTATGGACACAGGTAATGATGGCACTCTCTAAGAAAGCCCACTAAACCAGAGGGTGTTGTAAGAGAGTGAGGACCAGGACTCCAGGAGTTTCCAGTCTGCCTTCGTCCAGGAGCAGTGGGCAGATCTCCAGAAGACTTGGGACTGTACCTGTGCACCTAGAATGTGCACTGCATGGAACAGGGCAGATGTCCAAGAGAAAGCAGAAACCCTGAGACCATTTTCAACCAACTAACTTTATTCACTATCAATACAAACCCCTAAAATAATACATCATCCCACTCCGTCTGTGGTTCTAGGGGTACAGGATGGAGGCAGGGTGAATCTCTGTAAGGCTCCACTTTTAGGGGCAGCTTCCCAGAAATGGCTCAGTACCTCTTCCTTCTCTTCCTCCTTTGGGTGCCTAGTGACACACACTTCCTCTTCCGAGGCTGTGAGGGGCAAGCCACTTCAAGAGCCACGGGCAGCCTGTCAGACACCCCAGGACCAGGTCTTTGCCTGGGTGTCTTAGCCACAGAAGCCCGGCCTCCAGTGAGAGCTCTCTTTGACTTGGCAGCTGGAGGACGATCAGAGCTGCGGCCTCTTTTCTGAGATGAGCGCCGGCAATCAACTCCAGGGTCAGAAAGATCTGCATGGGCGCTAGAGCTATTTGACAGTCCCCAGGGGACATGAAGGCACTGGAAGGACGGGAAGCAAGATGGACTGGAGACCTCGTCCTCTACCTGGCTGCTTCTACCCAGGGGCTCGTGAAGCCCTCCTATAGGAGAGGCTCCTGTGAGACTGGCTGCACATGTGGATCCTGCACTTTGTGGGAGGTTTCCTGGTTCGCAGGGAGCAGCAGTGAGCAGGGTCGCCTTTAGTGAGGGTGGCCCTTGACTTTCCAAGAGGATAGCAACAGGCTGGGGCCCCAACATCCCTGAACTGGTGGCCTCTTTCCACTGGTGGTCTGAGGAAGCAGTCTGTGAGGGGCAGGTCTCTGCCCTGACTCCTGTTTGGGGACCATAGTCATCTCCGCCTGCTCCTTGGCCAACAGCCAACAGAGAACCGCTGGCGGCTGCTTGGGGTAAGCCAAGATCGGTAGGTGCCAGCACACCTTGTTCGTTTTCCAGGGCCAGTTTGCAGTTTTCCAGAAGCTGTAGGAGGAAATAAGCACACAGAACTCAGCCCGAGGCTGAGGAGCCCGAGACAGGAAGGGGTGTGTGTGTGGTGGTAGCCAAGGAGGTCGGCTATGGGGTTTTAGCAGCGGAGACTATGGCTCTGCTGGTTGCCAGGCCAGGCCACTTGTAGCTCTGTACCCCAGACCCTCACTTCTTCCCTGCATCCATCTCTCCCATCCGGGGGACTCTGCTGGCAGGATGCCTTGACGTCTGCAGGGCAGGGTAAGTCAAGTTCATATGGACCTTGAACGGGGCCCTCTTCTTTCCCTGTGTGCCTAGACCCACTGTCCCCTAGCTTACTTGGTCCTTCTCTCCCTGTCCTGCTGCCTCCAGTCCCTCTCTACCATGGCTTTCAGGTGTCTGGATGTCTCTTCTCTACCTTTCATCCTGCCCCAGTGTCTCACTGTCTCTTGTCTGCTGTTGACCTGCCTTGCTGCCCAGAGCGTTCATTCTCTGTCTACCTGGAGATTGGTGAATCCTTCCTCCTGCTCCAGCTCCTGTGTTAGAGCCAGCATATCCATCTCTCGTTTTGGGGAAAGGATTTCAGCTCAAAATCAGAGAGGGAGAGAGAGGCAGGAAAACAGAAGGGGGGGGGGAGAGCGCGAGCGAGCACGCGCTCAGGTCTAAGGACCTGGGATGCCAGTCTCAGACCCTGGCCACCACCAGAGCTCCAGATGTAGCTTACCTGGTCAATAAAGTTTTCCTGGGAGCACAGCTCATCCACATAGTTCAAGAGTCCTGGGTCTCGGTACAAGTCATCCTCATCCTGCTCTGGCTCAATAGTGTCCTCTTTCCCCTTTTCCTCAGACTCCACAGTGAATGAGTCTGGAAGCTGCTCCAGCCAGTGAATGACGTCCATGTATTTTTGCATGTCTTCAGGCAGGATCTCTTGGGGTGCCCTGGTATCTGGTAACTGCTGGTGTCTGGGTGCCAGTAGGTAGCCAGGGTTGGCCTTGGGGCCAGTCCTCATGGAAGTCCACACTAGAAGATCGAGAGGATGATGGATAGTGTCCATCTCCATCCCACCCATGCCATAGAGGGCAGGATTCAGGCAAACTTCACTTGCCCAGGATAAGCCAGGAACCTTGGCCTAAAGCCTTGTGAGAGGGACAGTGCAGGAGGTGGATGTATCAGGACAGTCACATGGGAGAGCAGTCGGAACACCATTGTTCCAGATCCTCTCTGCAACCAGTGCCCAGGGCTTAAGCACATAGTGTAATAGGGCCTCGGAGAAGCTGGGGTAGAGAGAAGGAATGGTCTTGGCCAAGTCGTCACCCAGGTGGAGACCAAGCCATCTAGGGACCTCATGTTGTAGGGGGCTGTTCTGCCTGCATAGCAAATGCCCCAACCTGAAGGAAGATGTCCACATGTGAAAACAATAGAGAGTTGTGACTGACTTGGCCTCTACATAGACACTAGCAAGGTATGTGGGAACCCCTACCTGTCTCCTCAGCAACCCTGGGTGCTAGAGGCCTTGAAGGATTCTGAGGCAGTAGGGCTGCAAGAAGTCGGCACTGGAAGTCTCTCATTATCTCCAACCTTGGATCCTCCATCTTCTCTGATTTCTCAAACTCTGTGAACCTGGGCACAAGNAGCAGGGTCGCCTTTAGTGAGGGTGGCCCTTGACTGTCCAAGAGGATAGCAACAGGCTGGGGCCCCAACATCTCTGAACTGGTGGCCTCTTTCCCCTGGTGGTCTGAGGAAGCAATCTGTGAGGGGCAGGTCTCTGCACTGACTCCTGTTTGGGGACCATAGTCATCTCCGCCTGCTCCTTGGCCAACAGCCAACAGAGAACCGCTGGCGGCTGCTTGGGGTAAGCCAAGATTGGTAGGTGCCAGCACACCTTGTTCATTTTCCAAGGCCAGTTTGCGCTTTTCCAGAAGCTGTAGGAGGAAATAAGCACACAGAACTCAGCCCGAGGCTGAGGAGCCCGAGACAGAAAGGGGTACGTGTGTGGTGGTAGCCAAGGAGGTCAGCTATGGGGTTTTAGCAGTGGAGACTATGGCTCTGCTGGTTGCCAGGCCAGGCCACTTGTAGCTCTGTACCGCAGACCCTCACTTCTTCCCTGCATCCATCTCTCCCATCCGGGGGACTCTGCTGGCAGGATGCCTTGACTTCTGCAGGGCAGGGTGAGTCAAGTTCATATGGGCCTTGGAACGGGGCCCTCTTCTTTCCCTGTGTGCCTAGACCCCCTGTCCCCTAGCTTACTTGGTCCTTCTCTCCCTGTCCTGCTGCCTCCAGTCCCTCTCTACCCTGGCTTTCAGGTGTCTGGACGTCTCTTCTCTACCTTTCACCCTGCCCCGGTGTCTCACTGTCTCTTGTCTGCTGTTGCCCTGCCTTGCTGCCCACAGCGTTCATTCTATGTCTACCTGGAGATTAGTGAGTCCTTCCTCCTGCTCCAGCTCCTGTATTAGAGCCAGCATATCCACCTCTCGTTTTGGGGAAAGGATTTCAGCCCAAAATCGGGGGTTGATGATGGCCTCCACCTGTAAACAGAAGGGAGACGTTATGAATTACATGGGCAAGGAGCACCCCACGCCAAGAGGACCTTCAGGGGAAGCAGCAAACAAAGCCCAGCCCAACCTGGTTCACAGCACTCAGCAAACAGAGAGGGAGAGAGAGGCAGGAAGACAGAAGGAGAGAGAGGGGGAGAGAGAGAGAGAGAGAGAGAGAGAGAGAGAACTCAGGTCTAAGGATCTGGGATGCTAGACCCTGGCCACCACCAGAGCTCCAGATGTAGCTTACTTGGTCAATTAAGTTTTCCTGGGAGCACAGCTCATCAACATAATTCAAGAGTCCTGGGTCTGGGTACAAGTCATCCCCATCCTGCTCTGGCTCAATAGTGTCCTCATTCTCCTTTTCCTCAGACTCCACAGTGGCTGAGTCTGGAAGCTGCTCCAGCCAGTGAATGATGTCCATGTGTTTTTCCATGGCTTCAGGCAGGATCTCTTGGGGTGCCCTGGTATCTGGTAACTGCTGGTGTCTGGGTGCCAGTAGTAGCCAGGGTTGGACTCGGGGCCAGTCCTCATGGAAGTCCACACTAGAAGATGGAGAGGATGATGGATGGCATCCATCTCCGTCCCACCCATGCCATAGAGGGCAGGATTCAGGCAAACTTCACTTGCCCAGGAAACTTGGCCTAAATCCTTTTGAGAGGGACAGTGCAGGAGGTGGATGTACCGAGGACAGTCATGTGGGAGAGCAGTCAAACACCATTGTTCCAGATCCTCTCCACAACTGTGGAGAGCGGGTATGGTGACAGTCCCAAGATGGCGCCCGGGACTTTAGCCAAGTCTTATGACTAACACCTGATTCCCTCCTACCTCAAAGTAAAGCCATGTCCACCATTCGANTGATGGCCTCCACCTGTAAACACAAGGGAGACATTATGAATTACATGGGCAAGGAGAAGCCCAACCCAAGATGACCTTCAGGAGAAGCAGCAAACAAAGCCCAGCCCAACCTGGTTCACAGCACCCAGCAAACAGAGAGGGAGAGAGAGGCAGCTCACTGTCTCTTGTCTGCTGTTGCCCTGCCTTGCTGCCCACAGCGTTCATTCTCTGTCTACCTGGAGATTAGTGAGTCCTTCCTCCTGCTCCAGCTCCTGTGTGAGAGCCAGCATATCCATCTCTAGTTTTGGGGAAAGGATTTCAGCCCCAAATTGGGGGTTGATGATGGCCTCCACCTGTAAACACAAGGGAGACATTATGAATTACATGGGCAAGGAGCACCCCAAGCCAAGAGGACCTTCAGGGGAAGCAGCAAACAAAGCCCAGCCCAACGTGGTTCACAAAACCCACCAAACAGAGGGAGAGAGAGGCAGCTCACTGTCTCTTGTCTGCTGTTGTCCTGCCTTGCTGCCCACAGCATGCATTCTCTGTCTACGTGGAGATTAGTGAGTCCTTCCTCCTGCTCCAGCTCCTGTGTTAGAGCCAGCATATCCATCTCTCATTCTGGGGAAAGGATTTCAGTCCCAAATCGGGGGTTGATGATGGCCTACACCTTTAAACACAAGTGAGACATTATGAATTACGTGGGCAAGGAGCACCCCAAGCCAACAGGAACTTCAGGAGAAGCACCAAACAAAGCCCAGGCCAACCTGGTTCACAGCACCCAGCAAACAGAGAGGGAGAGAGAGGCAGCTCACTGTCTCTTGTCTGCTGTTGCCCTGCCTTGCTGCCCACAGTGTGCGTTCTCTGTCTACCTGAAGATTAGTGAGTCCTTCCTCCTGCTCCAGATCCTGTGTTAGAGCCAGCATATCCATCTCTCATTTTGGGGAAAGGATTATAGTCCCAAATTGGGGTTCGTTATAGCCTCCACCTGTAAACAGAGGTAAGATGTTATGAATTACATGGGCAAGGAGCACCCCAAGCCAAGAGGACCTTCAGGAGAAGCACCAAACAAAGCCCAGCCCAACCTGGTTCATAGCACCCAGCAAACTGAGAGGGAGAGAGAGGGAGCTCACTGTCTCTTGTCTGCTGTTGCCCTGCCTTGCTGCCCACAGTGTTCATTCTCTGTCTACCTGAAGATTAGTGAGTCCTTCCTCCTGCTCCAGGTCCTGTGTTATAGCCAGCATATCCATCTCTAGTTTTGGGGAAAGGATTTCAGCCCCCTATTGGGGGTTGATGATGGCCTCCACTTGTACAGAAGTGAGACGTTATGAATTACATGGGCAAGGAGCACCCCAAGCCAAGAGGACCTTCAGGGCAAGCAGCAAACAAACCCCAGCTCAACATGGCTCATAGAACACAGCAAACAGGGAGAGAGAGGCAGCTCACTGTCTCTTGTCTGCTGTTGCCTTGCCTTGCTGCCCACAGTGTTCCTTCACTGTATATCTGAAGATTAGTGAGTCCTTCCTCCTGCTCCAGCTCCTGTGTTAGAGCCAGCATATCTATCTCTCGTTTTGGGGAAAGGGTTTCAGCCCCAAATTGGGGGTTGGTATGGCCTCCACCTGTAAACAGAAGTAAGACGTTATGAATTACATGGCCAAGGAGCACCCCAAGCCAAGAGGACCTTCAGTGGAAGCAGCAAACAAAGCCCAGCCCAAATGGGTTCACAGCACCCAGCAAACAGAGAGGGAGAGAGAGGCAGCTCACTGTCTCTTGTCTGCTGTGGCCCTGCCTTGATGCACAAAGCATTCATTCTCTGTCAACCTGAAGATTAGTGAGTCCTTCCTCCTGCTGCAGCTCCTGTTTAGAGCCAGCATATCCATCTCTTGTTTTGGGGAAAGGATTTCAGCCTCAAATTGAGGGTTGATGATGGCCTCCACCTGTAAGCAGAAGGGAGATGTTATGAATTACATGGGCAAGGAGCACCTCAAGCCAAGAGGACCTTCAGGGGAAGCAGCAAAAAAAGCCCAGCCCAATGTGGTTCACAGCACCCACCAAACAGAGGGAGAGAGAGGCAGCTCACTGTCTCTTGTCTGCTGTTGCCCTGCCTTGCTGCCCACAGCGTTCATTCTCTGTCTACCTGGAGATTAGTGAGTCCTTCCTCCTGCTCCAGCTCCTGTGTTAGAGTCAGCATATCCATCTCTCATTTTGGGGAAAGGATTTCAGCCCCCAATTGGGGGTTGATCATGGCCTCCACCTTTAAACACAAGGGAGACATTATGAATTACGTGGGCAAGGAGCACCCCAAGCCAACAGGAACTTCAGGAGAAGCACCAAACAAAGCCCAGGCCAACATGGTTCACAGCAGCCAGCAAACAGAGAGGGAGAGGGAGGCAGCTCACTGTCTCTTGTCTGCTCTTGCCCTGCCTTGCTGCCCACAGTGTTCATTCTCTGTCTACCTGAAGATTAGTGAGTCCTTCCTCCTGCTCCAGATCCTGTGTTAGAGCCAGCATATCCATCTCTCATTTTGGGGAAAGGATTATAGTCCCAAATTGGGGTTCATTATGGCCTCCACCTGTAAACAGAGGTAAGATGTTATGAATTACATGGGCAAGGAGCACCCCAAGCCAAGAGGACCTTCAGGAGAAGCACCAAAGCCCAGCCCAACCTGGTTCATAGCACCCAGAAAACTGAGAGGGAGAGAGAGGGAACTCACTGTCTCTTGTCAGCTATTGCCCTGCCTTGCTGCCCACAGTGCTCATTCTCTGTCTACCTGAAGATTAGTGAGTCCTTCCTCCTGCTCCAGGTCCTGTGTTAGAGCCAGCATATCCATCTCTCATTTTGGGGAAGGGATTTCAGCCCCAAATCAGGGGTTGTTGATGGCCTCCACCTGTAAACAGAAGGGGGACGTTATGAATTACATGGGCAAGGAGCACCCCAAGCCAAGAGGACCTTCAGGGGAAGCAGCAAACAAAGCCCAGCCCAACCTGGTTCACAGCACCAGGTAAAAAGAGAGGGAGAGAGAGGGAGCTCACTGTCTCTTGTCTGCTGTTGTCCTGCCTTGATGCCCACAGCATTCATTCTCTGTCTACCTGAAGATTAGTGAGTCCTTCCTCCTGCTCCAGCTCCTGTGTGAGAGCCAGCATATCCATCTCTGGTTTTGGGGAAGGAGTTCATCCCCAAATTGGGGGTTGATAATGGCCTCCACCTGTAAACACAAGGAAGACATTATGAATTACTTGGCAAGGAGCACCCCAAGCCAAGAGGACCTTTATGAGAAGCACCAAACAAAGCCCAGCCCAACCTGGTTCACAGCACCCAGCAAACAGAGGGAGAGAGAGGCAGCTCACTGTCTCTTGTCTGCTGTTTCCCTGCCTTGCTGCCCACAGCGTTCCTTCTCTGTCTACCTGGAGATTAGTGAGTCTTTCCTTCTGCTCCAGCTTCTGTGTTAGAGCCAGCATATCCACCTCTAGTTTTGGGGAAAGGGTTTCAGCCCTAAATTGGGGGTCGGTATGGCCTCCACCTGTAAACAGAAGTAAGACATTATGAATTACATGGGCAAGGAGCACCCCAAGCCAAGAGGACCTTCAGTGGAAGCAGCAAACAAAGCCCAGCCCAAATGGGTTCACAGCACCCAGCAAACAGAGAGGGAGAGAGAGGCAGCTCACTGTCTCTTGTCTGCTGTGGCCCTGCCTTGATGCACAAAGCATTCATTCTCTGTCAACCTGAAGATTAGTGAGTCCTTCCTCCTGCTGCAGCTCCTGTTTAGAGCCAGCATATCCATCTCTAGTTTTGGGGAAAGGATTTCAGCCTCAAATTGAGGGTTGATGATGACCTCCACCTGTAAACCCAAGGGAGACATTATGAGTTACATGGGCAAGGAGCACCCAAAGCCATGAGGACCTTCAGGGGAAGCATCAAACAAAGCCCAGGCCAACCTGGTTCACAGCACCCAGCAAACAGAGATGGAGAGAGAGGGAGCTCATTGTTTCTTGCTGTTGTCCTGCCTTGATGCCCACAGCGTTCATTCTCTGTCTACCTGAAGATTAGTGAGTCCTTCCTCCTGCTCCAGCTCCTGTGTTAGAGCCAGTATATTCATCTCTTTTTTGGGGGAAGGCTTTCATCCCCAAATCAGGGGTTGATGATGGCCTCCACCTGTAAACAGAAGGGAGACATTATGATTTACATGGGCAAGGAGCACCCCAACATAGGAGGACATTCAGGGGAAGCAGCAAAGCCCAGCCCAAACTGGTTAACAGCACCCAGCAAACAGAGAGGGAGAGAGAGGCAGGAATATAGAAGGAGAGAGAGAGAGAGAGAGAGAGAGAGAGAGAGAGAGAGAGAGAGAGAGAGAAGCAAGCTCAGGTGTAAGGACCTGGGATGCCAGTCTCAGACCCTGGCCACCACCAGAGCTCCAGATGTAGCTTACCTGGTCAATAAAGTTTTCCTGGGAGCACAGCTCATCCACGTAGTTCAAGAGTCCTGGGTCTGGGTACAAGTCATTCCCATCCTGCTCTGGCTCAATAGCGTCCTCGTTCCCCTTTTCCTCAGACTCCACAGTGAATGAGTTTGGAAGCTGCTCCAGCCAGTGAATGATGTCCATGTATTTTTGCATGGCTTCAGGCAGGATCTCTTGGGGTGCCCTGGTATCTGGTAACTGCTGGTGTCTGGGTGCCAGTAGGTAGCCAGGGTTGGCCTCGGGGCCAGTCCTCATGGAAGTCCACACTAGAAGATGGAGTGGATGATGGATGGCGTCCATCTCCATCCCACCCATGCCATAGAGGGCAGGATTCAGGCAAACTTCACTTGCCCAGGATAAGCCAGGAAACTTGGCCTAAAGCCTTGTGAGAGGGACAGTGCAGGAGGTGGATGCACCGAGGATGGTCACATTGGAGAGCAGTTGGAACCACCATTGTTCCAGATCCTCTCCACAACCAGTGCCCAGTGCTTAAGCACATAGTGTAATGGGTGCTTGGAGAAGCTGGGGTAGAGAGAAGGAATGGTCTTGGCCAAGTCTTCACCCAGGTGGAGACCAAGCCATCTAGGGACCTCATGTTGTAGGGGGCTGTTCTGCCTGCATAGCAATGCCCCAACCTGAAGGAAGATGTCCACATGTGGGAACAATAGAGAGTTGTGACTGACTTGGCCTCTACATAGTCACTAGCAAGGTATGTGGGAACCCCTACCTGTCTCCTCAGCAACCCTGGGTGCTAGAGGCCTTGAAGGATTCTGAGGCAGTAGGGCTGCAAGAAGTCGGCACTGGAAGTCTCTCATTATCTCCATCTTCTCTGATTTCTCAAACTCTGTGAACCTGGGCACAAGGGACACTCAGTCATATCTGGATGAAGGACAGGCCAGCACCCACCCTAAGGAGACTGCTAAAGGTAGGGATGTGGACATGGTCCTGGAGTGTGCTGGTTCAGCCCCAAACTCCATTGACCCCAGTGCAGAATCACAGTTCTGGCCACAGCCTACATCCTTAGCATCTGCAAAAAATCAAGTCCATCTGACTGTCTGTCTGTCTGTCTGTCATGGCCCAGCCAGGGCCTTCCCTCCAAGTTTAGTCTAACTATGTCCAGAGCCATACAGAAGGGCTGACATCCAAGCTGTTCAAGGACATGACCAACAGTGCTGATTATTATCAAAAGGTGCCTGCTACTAGTCAGGAAGTTGGCACGATGCTGGCAAACCTGTTCTAATTCTGCATCTTCCAGTGCTGGAGGAGACCCCAAGGAGGGGCCTGAGTTATTGGACACCCTTCCTGGCAGTGTTTGGGTGACAAGCTCACCATGCCCAGTCCCTGCTCCCCCACACGCAGTCTCTTCCCCAGACCCCCTGACTCACTTATACGCCATCTCCTGCAAGGTCATCAGGTCTGAGTCACTTGTGCCTTGCCATTCCTGCAAACCCTTCCACAGTCCTTCTTCCACAGTCCTGGTGGGACTCCACTGGGCCAGAGCTCGCAGCACGGAGCTGGAATTCATCAGAACCACTCAGAGTCCATACGCCCCTCTTCGCTCCCAGGTACCTAGCCCAGCCTGCCTCCTTGTCCTCATGGCCTCCAGGACCCTCGCCATGCAGGACACAGCTGCTCTGCTGGATTTCTAAGACCTGAATGACTTTGTCCTGGGGCAATTTAGCTGACTGACAAAGCGCAGAAAGATCTTGAACCCAGGTTAAAGCCCTGGGCAAGGGTTTAAGTGGCTGCCAAGGATGAAAATGAAGCAAGAAGCCCAAGGACTCCTCAGCGAGGGGTCTCTATCTGCCAGCCTAAAGGAATTCACCAAAACAGTGGGCTGGGTACAGGTACAGTCCCTCACATCTAGTAACCTTCCTCCACCCCCAGTTGTGCTGTGCTCTGGACCCTAAATACTCAGGTCCTTGCTAGAATGTCAGGAGATGAGGAGAAGGACCATCAAATGGAGTCAGAGGCTGCAATCCAAATCATAGCCCAGGAGACACCAAGATCTCTGTCTGTTTTAGTCCTCTCACATCCTGCTGGAACATTATAGTTCCTGAGAATGTGGCTCCCTGGACTGGCTTCATCACCTTCAACACCTTCCTTGCCCACCTCACATCCATCATGTTGGAACCCCAAGATGAGTTTTCAGCCTCAGGTGACACTCACAGCAGGAAGCAGGAGAAAGCTTCCACGTCAGGTCAGGGGTCTGTGGCACGTGACTCCGGACCAGGGTCTCGATGTGCTGCCAGTGTGGGAAATTCCCATAGGCACTTTCAGGTTTGGACAAGTCATCCTGGGGGCTGGTCTGGAGGTTGCCCAGGCTGCTATCTCTGTATGCCCCTTGAGGATGTGGTACTGCACTCACTGTAGGCCCCATGTGCAACAGCTGGACCACTGGAGGTTGGGCTGGGGAGTGAGGGCCCAGGACCCAGGGTCCCTCCCGGGCCTGGGAAGCTGCAGTGGCTGGGACACTCACAAAGTTGTTCATAGGAGGGGTTGCCATGAGGAGGGGAGCATGGTGCTCCACATCCCTACCAGGGGCCCCAGAGACACTGCAGTGGTGGGGCGCCTGTGTGAGGACAATGTTGGAATTATGCACAGGCTGGCTAGGCCTTCCTGGTGCCCCAACTTGTGCTGTGTTCAGAGGCACAGCCCCACCCAGGCCTCGGCTCTCATCTCCTCCCACCACAGATACTCTAGGCAAGGTCGATAGCACTAGGGGGTTCCTGGGAGAGATCCCAGCAGTCACAAGGGGGACCGGAGGCTCCCAGAATAACTGGGGTGCTGGTTGGGGGGCAGGTGGGAGAATAGGCAGGGTTTCAAATCTAGGTGTGGAGGTGCCAAGGTTGATGCTCATGTTGGGTCTTAGCATGGATGATGCTGTGGAGATAAACAAGAGGGAGGAGACAGAAGGGGTAAGGGCATAGGAAGGAGGCTCCTGGGCCCAGGTAGTCATGGGAATCAGAGTAGGAATCCCAACAAGGCAAGGTTATGGGAAGGGAGAGACTGTACACTTTGCAAATGGCAAAGAGTGAATTTCCTGCTCAATTAGTCTAGCTGAGCATTTTTCCAGCAGGGATCTTTTTTCTGTTTCACCAAGGTACCCTGATCCCTGTCTATGGAGAGGAACATGGTCAGCTTTTCCTGCCTTTGAGAGGCTTTTTAAGGAGTTCCTGGCAGAAAACTCATCAGTGCTCTAGATGTCTTCCCACAAATGGATCAGTTTGACACTGCCTGGACCACTGTCCCACTAATGAGGCTTACTCAGAAGCAAGGCTCCAGTGTGAAGGGCCAGTTTCTGATGCTGCATGGAACTCTGTGAAGGCAGCAGGATTCAAAGATCCCCCTGCCCCGTGTTCTTTTCATACTCATAGACCTCACTCCTTTGCTTTCTCACATAACCAAAGCAAAGTGAACAGCCATGTAAAGCCCAGTCTAGCACCCCAGAACTCCGAACGTGTATCTCATTCATTCTACTTGTCCCTCCCCTAGTGTCTTCCACAGGAATTGAGACCAATTTGATCCTTTACTTGTAAGCTCCCAGTAGTGTCAAGCAAGGACTCTTGAAGATCCAGACATGAGCCAGGTGCCAAGTGATACGTAGTAGTGTGAAACTCACTCATGTTGTATGAAACTCATTCGTGTTTATCAGAGAGCCAGGCCCCCAAGCTCTGCACCTAATAACCAGGACACCTGTTCTACCCTGGATGGCAGTAACAGTTGAGCATGCACTAAGCTAAATGGTGCTCTTTAAAAGCCTCTGGAAAAGAAAACTCGCCATCTTGGAATCTGCTGTGCTAAAACTAACAGCACTCCACATCCCTTTCCATTTTGTTAGAGATAGCTTCAGCTGTCGCTTTGATACCCAGAAAGAGGGAAACTTACTTGAGAATTTCCTGCATCAGTTTGGCCTATGGCTATTTCCTAGTGAACTCTCAGCAGTGCTATTCCTGGACAGGTGGGACTGGCTGTATAAGAAAGCCAGGGGAAGCAAGCTCGTAGTAAACAGCTTCCCACCTGGTGTGAGCATGAAAAAATGTTATGAGACATCACTTGCTAGCGTACAACTGGCCTCTGAAATGCCAGAGAGCATTACTAAAGGCCACTAAAGCAATACAGCAAAATATTTTTCTCCCTGAGACAAGCAAGACTCCTCTGTCAGTATCAGCTACACCTCAACAGCCTAGAGATACTGTGCAACAGTGGCAGCCAAGTGTCTATATATATATATAATATATATATATATATATATATAATATCCCAAATCTAATTTGGCTATTAGGCTCTCTCCTTGGAGGAGATGAGAGCTCACAGTGGATGCCACAGGTAACTATTATGTCCTCTAGTGGTTAGGAGGATGATTATGAAGGGGTTGAGGAAGCCTCAATGTGGGGAAGTGGCTGGCCTTGGAGTTGGCCTGGTGGAGCCACTCTGTGGAGTAATTGGATTCTTCGATGTGTTGACAGTGTGTGGGGGCCAGCCGCCGGCACACAAAAATTTGAAAGGGGATGTTTGTGGTAGTGTGTTGTTGCTCCGGACCGGGGTTGCTGGCATGGTGGGTTGTTGTTGTTGTATCGGTGTTATGTAATGTGTAGGAGTGGGCAGCTGTTGAGTCCGGTGCGTGGTGGTCGCATGCGCCTGTGTTAATGCCGTAGCACTGTGGTGCAGCATAGGGCAGGGCAGATTCTGTTTTGGTGTGATGTGTCAGTAGGCCGAGCCTGGTCTAGTGCAGGAGTGTGGAGTGTGTCCAGGTGATTAAGGCTTGGGGCTGACAGGGAGGACCCTGTCGGTGCGGATATGATAAGAAGACGCAAGAAAGATAGGAGGGCAGGCGTGGGCATATGAGCAAGCAAAGCAGGGTCCAGGGTGGATAGACTAGGTCAGCTGTGTTCGCGTCCTATGGCTGTGCTGTTGAGCTCTCTGGCCGTCAGGTTCTCCGTGGCCGCTTGGTAGGTGTCTCCGGCGCTGTCATCGTCCTGAAGTGATGGAACTGTGGAGTTCCGTGCATGGAGATGTTGAAGCTGGAATAAAGACTGTCTTTCCGCCCCAAGATTGGTGGGTTGTGGTCATGTTAGTGTTTTTGTCCAGGACAGGTCAAGTAGTATAATTTCAAAAACTAGAACAGAAATTGGGACCAAAGACGAGTGGGGTATTGCTTGTGACAGAGCCGTGACCTTGGTGTTTTGGGGAAAGGATTGTGGAGGCGTTTGGAACTTTGGGCTGGGAAGATCATTGAAATGCCTAAAGATGTGTTTTTGCTGTGGAGCTTGGAGCAAAACTTTGCTGAGCTGTAGAAGAAGAAGGCCTAGCTTGTGAAGTTTTTTGTATCAAAGGGGAGCAAGAAGATTCAATCAGGACTTGTGTATCTGATGGGTTCTGGGTCAGCTGGGGCTGTGAAATCAGCTGTAAGTAACAAGGGACCAGAACCTGAAGTGGAAGCTTTGTTGTACTGGGACAATTGAATGGCTGGTTAGCTGGGGCTGAAAAATCAGCTGTAAAGTAACAAGAGACGCGAGCATCACTGTGGTGAAATTCTTACTGGGAAGAATTTTCTTCAGGGTCAGCAAACAAAAGCTGTGATCCCAGAATCCGGGCTGAGCCTACATCTTTTTTGAAGCCAGAAGCAGAGAACTTTGGGTGAACGTGTAAAGAGTCTCCTATATGGTGTTCAGTGTTGAAATTTGAAGGGGGTCACAGCAGCCGAGGCTTGGCACTTTGAGAAGGTCAGGAAGAGCCATTGGTGGAAGTGCACCCTCAGTTGCAGTGAGGACCGGCAGGATTGCAGGGTGTCATGGAGAGAAGCTGAAGGCTTTGCAGCCAGGAGAGGTCAGAAAGAGACCATTGGTGAAGGGTGCTGCCTCAGTTTCAGTGGCGACCCCAGTTTTTGGAGATGCCGGGACCTTGGACGACCACCAAGAGCAGCGCAGATGTGGAATGGAGTCAGCCTGGGCCTGCAAAATGAAGCTGTGGTGTGCTGTGGATGGCAGAGTCAAGAGAAGGGGAGCTGCCGAAAACCCTTTGGAGCCCAGAAGATGTGAGTCCCAGGTGTCCAGGCCTTGAGCTAATTGCTGGACTTAGGTTTTTTGTTTGAGTGTGCCTGTTCTTCCCTTTGAATTAAGACAGTACTTGTTTTGGGATTTTACAGCAGCCCAATTAAGAGACTTTTTAACAGACTATGAACTTTTAAGTATTTGGGACATTTTAAGGACTGTGGGGCTTTTTAAGGTTGTACTAGTCTTAGGTTTGTTTGATTAGTGTTACCATCATACTTTGGGGCTAAAAACTGGAAAGATGGTGGTTTAATAGTGATGTTGTTTTATTCCTGTGTCAAGTTGACAGAGGGTGCAATTGATGCTCGATAGCTTTAGTGTCAAACTTGACACACCTGGGTTGAGGAAGCCTTGCAGTTGGGGAATGGCTCCATTGGATTGTGCCTGTGGCCACATCTGTGGAGTATTGTCTTGATGGTTGAGCAAGTGATGGGGGGGCAGCCCACTATGGGAGGTGCCACCCTGCAGGTTGTTGTGAACGGTATAAGAAGGCAGGCTGGGCATGAGCAAGCAAGCAAGCCAGTGAAACAAGCACTCCTCCATGTCTGTGCTTCAGGCTCTGCCTCCAGGTTCCTGCCCTGAAGTTTCTTGCCTTGGGCTCCCTGAGAACTGTGACCCAGGAGATGTAAAGCTGAATAAACCCTTATCCGCTCCCCAAGTTGGTGTTGGGTCAGAGTGTTCTGTCACAACAATAGAGAAGCAAACCAGAAACAGCTGTCCAACCCGATGAAAGGGAAACAAGCCTGAACCAGACTAGAGTCCAAAATGAAAACTCCAAAGAAAGTATACTATTTTCTTCTCACCCACTTGTGCACGACTTTCCCAAAGGCCTAAGGGAACAAACTGCGAAGGGAAAGGCATGTAGAATGTAAGGACTAGGTGGAGAGATAGGGGTGAAATCATGAGACTACAGGAATGTAGTCTGGACTCCTAATTGATCAAAATGCCTATGCATACAAGCCTTTCTCCAAATGGACTATGTGAACCTTGGGTTTTTCAAAAATTTGGACATAGATAACTAGCAAAATGCACCAATTACCTAACTGTAATGGCAAACTGAATAACGTCAATGTATCTGACAAACAAAACTGTAGTCATATTGTAGAATCTGCTTAAAAATAAGATAAAATATAAAAACAGCTTCCCTGCATGGTCTCTGTGTCCTTTCCTGCCTTGACTGCCTACCTTGCCTTCCCTTGGTGATGGACTGTGAATTGTAAACCAAATAAACCCTTTCTCCCCCAGGTTGCTTTTTGTCATGGTATTTGTCCAGCAACAGAAAGGAAAGTAGTAGAACACGGTTGAAACGGCGTCAGGGAAGACGAGGCTTCCTGCCGTAGTCAGGTGGGGGCCAAGGGAGCAACACAGCCCCAAGATTCCACCTCTGAAGGATTATTTTTAAAATGATCACTCCTCTTCTTGTTAGTTGAGTTCCTCTACTACTCTACCCTTATAGAATCAATGACACCAACTACCAGATAAAAGAAAAACCTTCCCCGGATGGGAAGGAGGTGAGGGCTCTGGAATGCCAGGATGGTGTAACCTCCGGCCCTCACAGAGATGGACTCCCACGAGCTTGTTTTTGCCTTAGATCATTTGTCTTCAGGTCCTTCCAGGAATCTAGGGCAGTCCAGAAAAATCCTTTTACAATTCTATAATCACAACAGAGCAAGTTCCAGCTGGCCTGAAGAAATGAACACAGTGGCTCAGGTGCTGCTGCTTGCTCATAAACTATCCCTGGGCCATGACAGTGAGCCATCCTACCACACCTAGGAACTGCGTTGACAGGACCTGCATCCCCTACAGAAAGAATCACCCTCTATCTTTTTCCTGTTCCAATGTATATCCCTATGGTAGTTAATCTCCCTCACCATACTCAAGGTCATAATGGCATAAGGCTATTGCTATGTCTCTCTAGGTGAGAATGCCATTGGCGCAAGTCCATGCCACTTTTTGGCCCATATCAGCCAGTACCAGTACCAAATTTAAATTCTCAATGAATTAAAGGTGTCAGGGAGTCAGGTCACAACTCTGACAATCCAGGCTTACCTTCAGAAGTCATCCCCACAGGCTTGGATGGTAGCCATGCCTGTCTGCTAGGATCCATGATAAGAAAACTCAGGTAAAAGACAGATAATCACCAATCTGTGATGGTTACTTGAGAGAGCTGGCAACAGCTAGTAAAAAGCTCCAGAGTGTGGAGGGGTTCCGCAGTGGGGGAGGGGCAGGGAGCAGCAGGATGGGGGGGATTCTGTGAGGGTCTATGGCAGGTGGACAAGAACCTGGGGGTCAATTCAAATGATGCTTGGTGTTGGTGCTTAGGATGTGATTGGTGTCTGCCTCTAGGCAAATTAAAATTGTTTCCCACAATCATCCCACTCTGGCTTCACTGACACTGACTTTATTTCCTCATCAGCAGACCTTCTTTCAATCCCCTCATCCCAAACCCCACATTGCTCCTGCAGATACTCTATTCTCATATGTTTTCATTATGTTTACACTCTCTCTGAACAAATCAAAAGTTATAGTCAGGGGATTATAAGGGACAGAAGAGAGCAGGGTGTTTGAAAATAGGATCTCTTGAGAGATCCATGGGTTTACTTGACATGTGCATAGTGTCCTTTAGGAAGCAGTTCTTGTCTGTCCAACCAGCGCAGTGCCAGAATGTATGCATTCTCCAGCTCGATGGAAGCCCCAGCCCACCAAGATGCACTCAGTATGTACCTCACAGAAATCACTTCTCTTTGGATCTGAGAGTACTGAGTATTTTTACTGCCAGCAAACATTTGACAGGACAAGTATGAGTCTTGCCTTTATCACAAAACTGTCAGTCTCACATAAAAATATGCAGGCTTATGTAGTCTTGGCACATGCAGCAGACTTATACCCTCTTGAGCTTCTAGATGCCTTTCTATGTCCCTGGGTATCGTCGTAGCACCCCTTTAAAGGAGTAGGGTCAGATGCGAGGGACCAGAGGACAGAAAACATTCTCTAGATGAAGGGACTGATGCTCTAGGCAGTAGAAACCCATCACGCATAGGATCTGTGTATATTTTGACACAAGCCAAGATTCCGTGCACCCTTGCCTCTCCTCATTCCTACTCCACCTGCACCCACCCACCTTCTTTCACAACATACTGTTGTGTTGTGACAAGAAAGGATTGTTAGGAATTGTTGAATGGAGATGTTGAGTGACTATCCAGAGGACCACAACAAATCCTGCTGGGTGGTGCCAGGAAGCTTACTTCCCTGGTAGCAATCAGTAGTGTCCCTCCTGGTGAGAGAGGTTTGGAAAGGAAGAGAGGTTTAGAGGGACCCAGTTGTCAAGTTCTTTTTAAAAAATATTTAATTTCGTTTTATTTTCTGTGTATGAGTATTTTGTCTGCATGTATGTAAGTGCACCAAAGTTGTGCAGTGTCCCTGGAGGTCAGAAGGGGACGTCGGATCTCCTGGAACTGGAGTATGGGTGGTTGTTAGCTGCCATGTGGGTGCAGGCAATCGCACCCAGATCCTCTGGAAGAACAGCCAGTGAGTCATTTCTCCAGCCCGCCCCACCACATCCCGATTGTCCAGTCTTGATTAAAGATGTAACAACGTTTTCAAAGAAAATATTGCGAGGAACACTTGCTGGGACAGCTCTGTGTGAAGTAAACACACTTAGTGCAGTGAATGTCATAGGAGGGATGCTAGAGACAGCCTGGACAGATCATGTCTGAGTGCTCCCCACTTGCCTAAAGCATTCCTTAATGAGCTTTCAGATAGATGAGAGGACATGTTGCTCTTTGGAAATGTGAAGGAGACAGTGCCATCCAAAGCACCCAGTCCAGCAGGAGCAGAGTGCTTCGGGGCCAGTCCTGCCAGCATTTTTCAGGTAATCCCTGCTGTAAGGTGGGATGGCTGCAGAGGTTGGTGAGGAGGCTGGGAGGGCTGCAGGTGCTCAGAGTCTGTGCTCTTCTGCT
>VZQC01000658.1:3450555-3680796 GCA_009823505.1 Rhizomys pruinosus | reverse complement strand
CTCCTGAATAATGAGTGGGTCAAGGAAGAAATAAAGAAAGAAATAAAAACATTCCTGGAACTGAATGACAATGATAAAACAACACAGCAAAATCTATGGGACACTTTAAAAGCAATCCTAAGAGGGAAGTTTATAGCTCTAAGTGCCTACATTAAAAAAACAGAAAGAACACAAGTGAATGATCTAACACTGCAGCTAAAAATACTTGAGAGACAACAACAGATGAACCCTAAACGGAGCAGACAAGAAGAAATAACATTTTTGTGTCCTGTGAGAATGTATCATCTGAGTGGCTTTCCATTCATGGTTTTGTGAGGATGTGCATTTGTGGTACCTGAGTATATAGGTGGCATAGTGGTCCCCTTTGTTTATCTTGGATTGAAACCTTGAAGTTTTCTTGTCTCAGTGGTTGTGTTTGATCATGCATAGTTGATAAATAGAGGATATTTGTGGCTGTGTATATACCCGAGTTATTGGGGCTAATGCAGGTATTTTCTGGGTGGTGGGAGGTTCCTTGTTTGTGTTTGGAAGCAGGCTTTGTAGATTGTGTATTAAGGAATTGTAGAGCATATTTATCTTGAGACTAAGATTTCCTGTGGGTCTGTTTCAGAGATGTGCATGAGAAAATTATAGTATACTTGTTTTTTATTTTTAAAAAATATTTTTATTGGGGCCTAGAGAGATGGCTCAACAGTTAAGAGCACTGGCTGCTCTTGCAAAGGATCTGAGTTTGACTTCCAGCACCCACATGGTGGCTAACAACCACCTGTAACGCCAGTTCCAGGGGAATCTGACACCCTCTGCTGACCTCTACTGTATTGCATGCCATGGGTGCACTTACAGATATGCAGGCAATATACTCATACACATAAAATAAAAATAATAACATATTTTACTGATTATTTGAGAATTCATACACTGTATTTTTATGGTATTCAGACCCACTCCCCACCTCCTTTGAGATCTACTTCTACTCTCCTCCTCACTTCATGTTCTCTACTATTAGGTTTTAAAGGCTGACCGAATATAATTTGTTCCCAAAATGCTGTTAGGTGATTTCTCCATGTTTGTTCTATAACTCACATTTGTAATATCTTCAGCAGTAGGGTCTTGATAAGGTCTGGAGGGCAGCCAAGCCAATAGCCAATATTGTTTGAGGGTCTGCATAGTTCCCTAGTCAACACTCCAAAAAAAAAAAGGGGGGGGGGAGTCCATTCTTGGCATTGGGCTTTTTATTTTCCAGCTTGTGGGGTCTGACACTGTCCTCCCCATTATACGGTGATGCCATTGAAACTCTTTTCATATGTGCATGTATTTCAAGAACGTAGTAGGTCTCTCTGTGATGCCAGTGCTTTAGTGTTATTTGTCCCTTCCCTCTTCTTCCCTGCCCTCTGATTCCTCATCCCATTGAACTCTTCCTTTTTGATTGTTCTCATCTACTTTATATCACTGTAGTCTGTCTCTCTTCCCAACGCCTCCCCCCTTCTGTGGATTTTCCAATTGAAGCACACATTCCTAAAGATTCAAAGCTAGTATCCACATGTGTGAGAGAATATGTGACATTTGTCTGTCTGGGTCTGGGTGGCCTCACTCAGGATGACTCTTTTTGTAGAGTCCTGGTTAGTTTTTGTCAACTTGACACAAACTGGAGACAGCTGGGAAGAAGGAACCCAGATTGATGAGTTGCCTCCAGCAGACTGGCCTGTACTCATGTCTATGAGGTATTTTAACTTTTTCATTGATGTAGGAGGGCCCAGACCATTGTGGCAGTGCTGTCCCTGAATAGATGGGCCTTGGCTGTATACTAAAGGTAAGCAAGCAAGCCAAGTTCCCTGTGGTCTCTGTTTCAGTTCCTGCCTCCATGTTCCTGCTTGAGCTCCTGCCCTGGCTTCCTTCTATGATGGTTTGTGACTTGGGAGTTATAAGACTAAATACGTGTATTCTTATTGAAGTTGGTTTGGGTGTGTTATCACAGCAACAGAAAGAAAGCTAGAACAGAAATTTGTCCCACAGGAGTAGGATCTTGCTATGATATACTTGTTGTTTGGGGGGAGGGTTATAGAAGGATTTGAGAACTTTGGGCTTGAAAAGCCATTGAATGCTGAGAGCTTAATGAACTATTTTAGGGAACTTGGAAGATAAGAAAGCTGGTAAGTGCAGATCATGGAGGCCTGGCTCATGGAGCTTCAGAGGGAAGTTTGGAGGGTTCTTCAAAGACTATCAGGGCTGTTCAGATGATATAGAAGAGAAACCTTTGCTCTACTGGGACAATAGGTGCTCGTCAGCTTGGGGCTGAAGAATCAGTTGTGAGTAATCAGATAGCAACATCTATTTCTCAGTCTTTTTTCACATTTCCCTTTAATTTTATATTACTTCAGAATATGCATATTTATCCTCCACCCATATAGCAATATTATAAAATCTGAACATAAGTGGAGGGTTAGTTCTCAAGGCCATTGGGGTGAGAAATGAAGTATGAAATATGCAAAACATCAATAAAATATTGTATAATTAAAAAGATAGCAGCATCATTGAAGTAAAATCGCAGAATTATTTTCCCAAGAGTAAGAATAGTTTGGTTGTTGTTTGTTATGGTGTAAAATCAGATTAGTAAGAAGATCCCTGCTACCACTCTTGTGCTTGAATGAAGAAGTGCTGAGAGGTGTAGGCCCTTGTGTAGCAATGGAGGTCATGGATGGACACCACATTGGGCAGATTTTCCAGTTGCTGCAAGGAGAAGACCTAAAAGAAAAGAAAAGAAAAGAAAAGAGAAAAGAAAAAGAATAATTTGAGAAAATTTGGTGGTGTTCACATGAGTTGAGATTAAAGCAAAATCAAGTTATTGAGAGAACAAAGCTAATGTCAGCACTTAGATTTTGTGCATTTCATACAACCTTTTCAATCAAGTTTAGACTCATTTCCCCATGTTTGCCCTCTCCCCACCAGAACACGTGCATTCTGCCATACATGTTAAGTCCTGTCTTGCATCTTTTTCTTAGTCTTTTTTTTTTTAACTTTTTCTATGTAAAAGTTTACTGTTTTGGTCAGTTTTTTGAACAAGTCTTTTGTTGTTGTTCCCTTTAGGTTTATATTACTCCAAAATATGCACATATACACTTCACACATATACCAAAATGCCAGAGTCTGAAAAAAAAGTATAGGTTAATTCTAAAACACATTTGGAATTCACCTTTTACAAGTAATTTTGCATGCAGGCACAAAGAAATATAACTTTACATTCCTGAGTTGCATAGCAAGTTGATGTATGTTTTAATGTCCTTTTAAAGAAGAGATTTACATTTGCTAATGTACAGCTGGCCTCTGAAATGCCAGAGAGCATTACCAAAGGCCACTAAAGCAATACAGCAAAATATTGGTCTCCTTGAGACAAGCAAGACTCCTCTGTCAGTATCAGCTATACCTCACCTGCCTGGAGATGCTGTGCAACAGTGGCAGCCATGTGTCTATATATATATCCCAAATCTAATTGGCTAATAAGCTCTCTCCTTGGAGGAATAACTCACAGCAGATTCCACAAGCTTATGTCCTCTAGTGGTTAGGAGATGTTATAAGACACAATAAGAACTTGTCACCCTTTATAGAGAAACCACAGTTTGTGGATTAGCATACCATCCAAGCATCTGTGTCTATGCTTACAGCTTACCTTTCCATAATAATTACTATTGCTTAAATGCCTGTACATCCAGTTGCTTGTGCTTTGTTAGTATGACCAAAAAGGTATCACTGGATAAGCTGTCAACCCATGCAGGGAAACAACCTGAACAGATTAGAGTCCAAAATGACAGCTGCAGAGAAAATAGACTGTTTTGCTTCTCACCCACTTGTTCCCCTTTCCCAAAACCTAGGGAACAAATTGCAGAAGAGGAGACGTGGTAGAATGTAAGGGCTGCGGAGAGATTGGGGTGAATCGTGAGACTACAGCAATATAGACTGGACTCCTAATTGATCAACATGCCCATGCATACAAGCATCTCCAACTGGACTATGGGAACCTTGGGTTGTTCAACATTTGGACATAGATACTTGCAAATTGGTTTTACATGAATATTACTTACATTCATTGCTTATGCTTAATAATTTGGCTCACTTCAAAAAAAAAAATGCCCCGATTACCTAATTGTATGGCAAACTGAGTAACATCAATGTTATCTGAAAACAACTGTGTTATTATATTGTAGAATCTCTTAAAAAATAAACCAATAAAAGAGGAAAAAATAAAGAAGAGATTTATTCTTACTCATAAATCTTAGAACTTAGGAAAATAAGAGACATAAACTTCAAGCTATATCTGATAGCAACATCAGTCAGTGTGATCTTATTTTTACTAAAAAAATTACTCCACTTGACTTACAGATAAGGATTTGGTGCTCGGATCCACAAATGAGGGACACTATACATTGTTTGTTTTTCTGGGACTGCGTTACTTCACTTAGCATAATGGCTTCTAGTTCCATCCATTTACCTGCAAATTTCATGATGTTGTCTTTCTTTACCACTGCCTAGAACTCCATTGTGTAGATGTACAACATTTTCATTATCCACTCATCAGTTGAGGGATCCTTGGGTTGCTTCTAGCTCTTTGCTATTGTGAAAAGAGCTGCAATAAACATGGTTGTCCATGTATCTCTGCAATAATACGA
The DNA here is from genome assembly GCA_009823505.1 of Rhizomys pruinosus. Taxonomy (NCBI): domain Eukaryota; kingdom Metazoa; phylum Chordata; class Mammalia; order Rodentia; family Spalacidae; genus Rhizomys; species Rhizomys pruinosus. The sequence continues at coordinate 3,676,135 of VZQC01000658.1, read as the reverse complement.
ATCTACCCAGAAGTGGTATGAATGGGTCAAGTGGTAGGTTCATTTTGAATCTAAGAGTTCCCCTACACTGCTTTCTATAGGGATTGCACAAGTTTGTATTCCCACCAGCAGTGGATGAGTGTTCTCCTTTCCCCACAACCTCTCCAGCATTTGGTATCATTTGTTTTCTTGATCACAGCCAGTCTTACCAGGGTAAGATGAAATCTTAAAGTGGTTTTAATTTATATTTCCTTATTTAGTAGTGATATTGAACACTTTTTGAGATGTTTCTCAGCCATCTTTATGTCTTCATTTGTGAAGTCTCTGTTCAGCTCTTTACTTCATCTTTTGATTGGGTCATTTGATTTCTTGCTTCTTTGGTTTTTGAGTAATTTATATAATCTGGATGTTAAACTTCTGTCAGGTGTGTCACTGGTAAAGATTTCCTCCCACTCTGTAGGTTTTCTTATCACTTCTTTGATTGTTTCTTTCACTGTACAGAACTTTTTAGCTTAATGTGGTCCCATTTGTTGATTGTTGATCTTATTTCCTGTGCAACTGCTGTCTGATTTAGAAAGTCTTTTCCTACACCTATATCTTGTAGGTTACTGCTAACATTTTCTTCTGTCATTTTCAGTCCATTTGGAGTTGATTTTTATACAAGATGAAAGGTAGGGGTATAGATTTATTCTTCTTTATGTGCTGATCCAGTTTTGCCAGCACCATTTGCTAAAGACACTGTCTTTCCTCCAGTCAAGTCTTCCTGGCTCCTTTGTCAAATATGAAGTGGCTGAAGTTGCATGTGATCAAGTTTGGGTCTTCAGTTTTGTTCCATTGGTCTGTGGGTCTGGTTTAGTGCCAGAACTATGCTGTTTTTATGACTATAGCCCTGTAATATAGTTTGAAATCTTGTACAGTAATCCCTCCTACATTGCTCTTTTTGCTCAGGGTTGCTTTGGCTATTCAGGATCTTTTATTTTTCCATATGAATTTTAGTACATTTTTTCTAAATCTGTGAAGAAAGTCATGGGGATTTTAATTGGCATTGCATTGAATCTATGTATTACTTTGGGTAGGATGGTCATTTTACTGTATTAATTCTTCTAATCCATGAGCATGGAATTCCTTCCATCTTCTGGTGTCTTTTTCAGTCTCCTTCAAGGATTTAAAATTTTCATTGTAGAGATCTTTGGCATCTTTAGTCAGGTTTGTTCTGAGGTACTTTATTCTGGGGGTTATTGTGAATGGGAAGGTCTCCCTCTATTCCGTCTCTAATTGCTTGTTGTTGGCATAAAAACAGACTACTGATTTTTCTAGATTAATTTTGTAACCTGCCACTTTACTGAAACTGTTCATCATTCCTGGGAGTTTTCTGGTGGAGTTTTTGGCATCCCTTATGTAAACTATCATGTCATTTGCAAAAAGACCTCCTCTTTGCCAATTGGTACTCCTTTAATTTCCTTGTCTTGTCTTATTGCTCTAGCAAGAGTTTCAAGCACTATATTGAAAAGGAGTGGAGGGCTGGAGAGATGGCTTAGCAGTTAATAGCACCAACTGCTCTTGCAGAGGACCTGGGTTCGATCCCCAGCACCCACATGGCGGCTGAAAACCGTCTTTAACTCCAGTTCCAGGGGAATCCGACACCCTCTTCTGACCTCCATGGCATTGCATGACACAGGTGCACAAACCTGCATGCAGACAGGACATTCATACACATACAAAAATAAATAAAAATTTAAAAAAAGAAAAGGTGTGGAGATAGGGGGCAGCCTTGCCAGGTTCCTCACTTTGAGGGAAATACTTCTAATTTTTCTCCATTTAGAATGATGTTGGCTGTAGGTTTGTTGCATATGGCTTTAATTATGTTGAGGAATCTTCCCTCCAGTCCAGTTCACTCTAGGACTTTAAACACGAAAGCATGTTGAATTTTATCAAATGCTTTTTCTGCATCAATTGAGATGACCATGTGATTTTTGTCTTTCAGTCTGTTTATGACATTTATTGATTTACATATGCAGAACCATCCCTGCATCTCTGGTATAAATCTGACTTGGTCATGGCGGATGACATTTTTTTTTCATGTTTTTTCTCTTTTTTTATTGTTATTAACCTTTTTCCATAAGTCATATATCATTTCTCAGTTGAATCTAGAGTTGCAGGGTGCAGGGACTCAGATGGGGTGGGGGGGGAATGGAAAGTGACTCTAGGTTCGATTGAGAAATGATGTATGACTTATGGAAAAAGTTTAATAACAATAAAAAAGTGGATGACTTTTTTCATGTGCGTCGTATGCGGTTTGCAAGTTTTTTGTTGAGAATTTTTGCATCTATTCACTAATGAAATAGGTCTGTAGTTTCCTTTTTTGGTTCTATCTTTGCCTAGTTTTGGTATTAGAGTGATGCTGGCTTCATAGAAGGAATCTGGGAGATTTCCCTATGTTTCTATCCTTTTGAACAATTTGAGCAATAATGGTTGTAGAGTCCTCTTTAAATGTCTGGTAGAAATCTGCCATAACCCCACCTGGCCCTGAGCTTTTTTTAGGTGGGAGGTTTTGTATTACTGTTTCAATGTCCTCATGTGTTATGGGTCTATTTAAGTTGTCAATCTCTTCTTGGTTAAGTTTTGGTGATTTCCATGATTTCAGATATTCATCCATTTCTCTTAGGTTTTCAAATTTAATAGAGTATAGGTTTTTAAGGTATTCTCATATAATTGTCCATATCTTTCCATTACCTATTGTGTTGTTTCCCTTTTCATCTCTAATCTTGTTGATTTGGAGTTGCTCTTTCTTTCTTTTGGTTAACTGTGACCTATCTATCTTGTTTATCCTTTCAAAGAAACAGCTCTTAGATTCATTGATTATTTGTATTGTCTTTGCTTCTATTTCATTGAACTTGTATCAGCCTTTCTTATTAGATCCCCAGGTCCTTCAGGTTTATAATCATTCTATTTGCTTATTGCATTTTGGATACTTCTTTTGTTTATGTCATTGTTTGAATTTTTTTCTAAAATGAGACTCTCCTTCAAATTTCCTGTTGCTGTGAGTTCATATGAGTAGCCGACCAGCTGTCTGGAAAACTCTGCTTCCTTGTATTCATCTACCACCTGTGATTCTTACACTTTTCCTTTGTGAGGAGGTTACATTTGTCTATAAATCTAAGGATGCACATTTATAATAAAGTGAGAAATGTTGGTCTAAGAAAGTGGCAAATGTCACTTTCTCTCTAGAATCTGAGATCACTGTCCATGTCTATTTGGTTATGATTAGAATGCCACCCATGAGTTACTACCATTGAAGGAGACTCAATTCTAATTTGTTGATTACCCCTCAAATTAAAGGGCCAGTATAGCACCAGTAGCAATGGTTTGCTGGACCAGTCATTTTTTTTTAATTTTTATTTATTTCTGTATGTGTATCAATGTACTGTCTGCATGCAGGTTTGTGCACCTGTGTCGTGCAATGCTGCGGAGATCTGAAGAGGGTGTCGGATTCCCCTGGAACTGGAGTTCTCCTGGAATTGGAGTTTCAGATGGTTCTCGGCCGCCATGTGGGAGCTGGGGATCGAACCCGGGTCCTCTGTAAGAGCGGTTGGTGCTCTTAACCGCTAGGCCATCTCTCCAGCCCGGACCAGTCATTTTTATATGTACTGACATTGCCCCTTCCTTGCTCTGCTTGGTATCCCACAGTCTCATGTCTACTTAGAGCCACTTTTCCAGTTGTACCTTTGTTAATCTGCCCTATCAAAGTTGATGGTATTGAGTCCTTCCTCCTGCTCCATCTACTGTTACAGCCAGCATACCTATCTCTGATTTGGAGGAAATGATTACATCCAGAACCAAGAATTATCATATTATTCACCTATAAGCAGAAGGAACTTGGCAGTATTGCTGAAGGCAAGGATCCTAATGCAGGGGATCTCCAAGGGAAGCAGTAACCAAAGCTCATTATGTCCAGGTACACACCATGTTGGTGAGCAATCACAATTACATCCAGGGTGTGCATGTACATACAGAGAGAAAGAGAAAGAGAAAGAGAAAGAGAAAGAGAGAGAGAGAGAGAGAGAGAGAGAGAGAGAGAGAGAGATTCACATGTGCACACTGTCACACAGTTCAGAAGCTAGTTAATAGGCCTTTTCCAGGCCCTTCGGATGTGAGTCCCAGAACCTGGTCAACACCAGGTCCCCAAATCTCACTTGTTCAACCAAGTCTCCCTCTGAGCACAGTTCATCCATGTAGCTTAGGACTCCTGCATCTGGGTAAAAGGCATTCCCTTCCTACTCTGGCTCAAAGTTCTCATACTGTCCCTGTTGCATAAGACTGTCCTCCAGTAGGCTGATAATGGACAAACACAATCTTCCCAAGCTTAATTGTACCCACTTGCCAGGAAGATCACAGCTATGCTTATGGACTCTTACTCTCAGCAATAAAATACGGGCATGCAGTGTCAGCCATACCTCCCAACTAACCAGTCCCCACTAGTTTCACAAGGATGAGAGGCTAAGAGTATATAAAGTGAGGAGGCCAAGAAGAGCTTCTCTCTCCATTTTATGCTGCTCTGGAGAAGTCATGATCCACATCTACATGAAGGCTGTCCAGTGTGGCCTTAGGGGGGGGAAGCACCAATATTCTCATAAGTAAACCCTCACCCATTGCTCTGTAATTAGTTTCAATAAATGCACTGGATTCCCAGACTATCATTTGATGAAATCTGACCTCAGTTTGTCACAGGGACAAAGGGAGGACAGGGCTCCTTGTAATTTGTGCCTCCCAGAAGGAATTTAATTTCTCAGACTCCCCTGTGGCTGAGTCTGAAAACCCCTCTGTTAGGCCAGAGGATTGGAACAAAAGCTATGATAGCCGGGTGTGGTGGCACATGCCTTTAATCCTAGCACTTGGGAGGCAGAGGCAGGAGGATCTTGGTGAGTTCAAGGCCAGCCTGGTCTACAGAGCAAGTTCCAGGCCACCTAGGGATACAGGGAGACCCTGTCTCAAAAAAGACCAAAAGAACCCCCTTTATCCAAGCTCCTTCATTTGGGGCTGGAGAGATGGCCTAGCAGTTAAGAGCGCCGACTGCTCTTGCAGAGGACCCAGGTTTGATTCTGACCATTGCAGGACACAGGTGCACGAACCTACATGTAGACTGTATATTCATACACATACGAAAATAAATAAATAAAAATAAATTTAAAAAAACATTAAAAAAAAAAGAGCTTCAGTTGAGTATTTAAAAAAAAACAACACAAAAAATCCATGGTCATGTATGGGGAGATCTCTTGAAATGTCCTGCAAATGTGAGTTACCAGTCTTCCTGTGCAGGCAGGTCTTGGAGATCCACTAATGGGACTTCAGCCAGTGTCCAATCTATAATGAGGAAAGTCCGACTTTGNTTACTTACTTTGTTTTATGTCTTGTCTGATTTTTTTCTAAATGAGATCTCCTTCAAATTTCCTGTTGCTGGTGAGTTATATGAGTAGCGACCAGTGTCTGGAAACTCTGCTTCCTTGTATTCATCTACCACCTGTGATTCTTTCACTTTTCCTTTGTGAGGAGGTTACATTTGTCTATAAATATAGGATGCACATTTATAATAAAGTGAGAATGTTGGTCTAGAAAGTGGCAAATGTCACTTTCTCTCTAGAATCTGAGATCACTGTCCATGTCTATTTGGTTTATTAGAATGCCACCCATGAGTTACTACCATTGAAGGAGACTCAATTCTAATTTGTTGATTACCCCTCAAATTAAAGGGCCGTATAGCACCAGTGCAATGGTTTGCTGGACCAGTCATTTTTTTTAATTTTTATTTATTTCTGTATGTGTATGAATGTACTGTCTGCATCGCAGGTTTGTGCACTGTGTCGTGCAATGCTGCGGAGATCTGAGAGAGGTGTCGATTCCCCTGGGAACTGGAGTTCTCCTGGAATTGGAGTTTCAGATGGTTCTGCAACGCCATGTGGGGCTGGATAGAACCGGGTCCTCCAGTAACGAGCCAGTGCTCTAAACACGCTAGCCATCTCTCCAGCCCGGACCAGTCATTTTTATATGTACTGATATGCCTTCTTGCTCTGCTGGTATCCCACAGTCTCTTCTACTGAAGCCACTTTTCCAGTTGTACCTTTGTTAATCTGCCCTATCAAAGTTGATGGTATTGAGTCCTTCCTCCTGCTCCATCTACTGTTACAGCCAGCATACCTATCTCTGATTTGGAGGATAATGTACTATCAGAACCAAGAATTATCATATTATTCACCTATAAGCAGAAGGAACTTGGCGTATTGCTGAAGGCAAGGATTATGCAGGGCATCCAAGGGAGCAGTTACCAAAGCTCATTATGTCCAGGTACACCATGTTGGTGAGCCATCACAATTATCTCAGGGTGGCATTGTACAAGAGAAAGAGAAGAGAAGGCGTGAAAAGAAAAGGAGAGGAGAGAGAGGAGAGAGATAGGAGGCGAGGAGAGGTTACATGTGCACTGTCACACAGTTCAGAAGTGTGTTAATAGGCCTTTTCCAGGCCTTCGGATGTGAGTCCCAGAACTGGTCAACACCAGGTCCCCAAATCTCACTTGTCTCAAGTCTCCCTCTGAGCACAGCTCATCCATGTAGCTTAGGACTCTGCATCTGGGTAAAAGGCATTCCCTTCCTATCTTGGCTCAAAGTTCTCATACTGTCCCTGTTGCATAAGACTGTCCTCCAGTAGGCTGATAATGGACAAACACAATCTTCCAAGCTTAATTTACCCACTTTTCCAGGAAGATCACGCTATGCTATGATCTTTCTCTCAGCAATAAATACGGGCATGCAGTGTCAGCCATACCTCCCAACTAACCAGTCCCCCATGTTTCACAAGGATGAGAGGCTAAGAGTATATAAAGTGAGGAGGCCAAGAAGAGCTTCTCTCTCCATTTTATGCTGCTCTGGAGAAGTCATGATCCACATCTACATGAAGGCTGTCCAGTGTGGCCTTAGGGGGGGGAAGCACCAATATTCTCATTAACCCTCACCCATTGCTCTGTAATTAGTTTCAATAAATGCACTGGATTCCGACTATCATTTGATGAATATTGACCTCAGTTTGTCACAGGGACAAAGGGAGGGCAGGGCTCCTTGTAATTTGTGCCTCCCAGAAGGAATTTAATTTTCAGACTCCCCTGTGGCTGAGTCTGAAAACCCCTCTGTTAGGCCAGAGGATTGGAACAAAAGCTATGTAGCGGGTGTGGTGGCACATGCCTTTAATCCTGAACTTGGGAGGCAGAGGCAGGAGGATCTTGGTGAGTTATAGGCCAGCCTGACTACAGAGAGACCCCATCTCAAAAAAAAAAAAAAAAAAAGAAAAAAAAAAAAAAAAAAAAAGCTATGATGGCATAGCCTCAAGTCCCCACCCTTGTTCTTCCAGCCAGGAGTCAGAAAACCACTGGTGGAAGCCAACACCTAGTTCTGGATTCTAAAGAGACTGCTGGATTTGAGATCTACCCTCAGGGCCCTACCTGGCCTGATTGGCTAGCTTTAGTAACTATATTATTTATACATATATATATATATATATATATATATATATATATATATCCTCATGTAATGTGGAAGAACAATTAGAGACATATTATTCCAGATTCTATTCAAAAACCAATTCCCAGGTCCTAAGCACATAGTCTAATGGATCCTTGGAAAAGCTGGGATAGGAGAAGAAATGGTCTTGTCCAGTTCATCACCCAGTTGAAGACAAAGCCAAGTAGGGACCTCATGTTTTAGGGGGCTGCTCTACCTGCATAGCCAATGCCCCGTCCTGAAGGGAGATGTCCACATTCGGGAACAATAGAGGGTTGTGATTGATTTGGCCTCTACTTAAACACCAGTAGTTGGGAGTAGTTGGGAGCCCCCGCATGTCTCCTGAGCAACACTGGGTGCTTGGTGCCCTTAACAGTCCTGACTCAATGTTGCTTCTGGAGGCTGGCATTTAAAACCTCTCATCTTTCTCCATTTCCTATGCTCATGGAACTCTGTGAACCTGTTCATGAATGAAACTCAAGTCAGCCCTGGATAGAGGACCAGAATCCAGCATGAGACTATGACAGGCAGCCATGTGTACATGGTCCTGGAGTGTGGTGGTTCAGGTCCAAAGTCAGCTATTCCCTGCTCATAAACACAGTTCTGGGCACAGCTTACATCTTCCCATCTGTAAGAGATCAAGTTAGTCTAAGGTGGCCCTGCCTGGGCCTTCAGGTGACCCACTCCTACAGGCTTATCCTGACTATGTCCTGATCCATAGAGAAGAGCTGAGTGCCAAGCTGTTCAAGGGTATAAACAACAGTCGTGTTCATTGTCAAAAGGCACCTGCTGCCAATCAACACCTGCTCCCAGTCAGAGACTTGGCACAAGGCTGGCAAACCTGTTCTGCTCTTGCATGGAACCTGTGTTCAGTTCCTAGTGTGTATATGATATGTAACAACTGTCCTTAGCCCCACTGCATGACACCATTGCATATACATATATGAAGGCAAGGTACTCATGCACATGAAATTTAAAAAAAGAAATAGGAAGTTAAAAATAGTGGGGAGTATCAGGCAAAGCCCTGCATGCAAGCCTGCTGAGTAAAAAAGAAATTACAATAAAAATATTTTATTGTATGTGATTGTTCTGTGTATAACATCATCAATATATGTTTATATTGATATGTGAGGTTTGGGCTGGTTTAGTGGTGCATGCCTTTAATCTCAGCAGTTAGTAGGCAGAGACAGGCTGATCTCTGTGACATCAAGCCCAGCCTTGACTACATAATGAGTTCCAGGCTAGCTGGGCCTTCAGGGAGCCCTTGTCTCAAATAGAGCCATACACAATAAAAGATAAAGGAGTGTATGTTAGAGAATGTGTGGAATTGTGTGTTTTGATATTGAAGGGCATGAGAATTGTGTGGTAATTCTTATACAGCAGGTGATGGCATGCTTGGTGGTTTCATGAAGAATTTGGATTCAGAGATCATATGTGATTTGGCTTATGTACTTTAGGACATTCATTGAAAATGTGGTATATTGATTTCCAGTTTATGTCAGTGGTTTCTACTGAGTGATGAGAATGTGAAGTGTTTATTCTCATCTCTGGGTGATTTTATCTATTTTGGATTTTTGAAATTAAGGGAATTTCTGTTTGTGGTGGTACACAAAATTGATTTGATTTGGCAAATGTGAAAGAGGCTTGTAACCATGGAGTTGGTATTCAATGTTTGAATTTGTTGTGTATGTGTCTGAAGAATATTTACATGATACTATATTGCAGTTTGAATGTATATTTTCTGTGGCTCTATATGTTGTAAATGGGAGAGATTAATATATGCACAGGAAGGAAGGGTATGATGGAAAAGAGAGGTTGTACATTTTCCTTTTTCCTTTTTTTATTTTTTTATTGATGCTTTGTGTATTTCATACATCATTTTTCAATTCAGTTCAGGCATATATCCCCTTCCCTTCCCCCCACCCCACCCCTACCCATCCCAGATCATGCATTCTGCTGTAACTTTCCTGCATCCTTCTCTGTTTTTTTGTTTTGTTTTCATTTTTTTTAACAATAAGTGATAATCTGTGAGTACAAGCATCCTTCATGTAAAACCAATTTGCGAGCAGTTGTGCCCAAACCCACACAGCTCATGGGTCCCACCATCCAGCAGGGGGGGNAATGTGGAAGAACAATTAGAGACATATTATTCCAGATTCTATTCAAAAACCAATTCCCAGGTCCTAAGCACATAGTCTAATGGATCCTTGGAAAAGCTGGGATAGGAGAAGAAATGGTCTTGTCCAGTTCATCACCCAGTTGAAGACAAAGCCAAGTAGGGACCTCATGTTTTAGGGGGCTGCTCTACCTGCATAGCCAATGCCCCGTCCTGAAGGGAGATGTCCACATTCGGGAACAATAGAGGGTTGTGATTGATTTGGCCTCTACTTAAACACCAGTAGTTGGGAGTAGTTGGGAGCCCCCGCATGTCTCCTGAGCAACACTGGGTGCTTGGTGCCCTTAACAGTCCTGACTCAATGTTGCTTCTGGAGGCTGGCATTTAAAACCTCTCATCTTTCTCCATTTCCTATGCTCATGGAACTCTGTGAACCTGTTCATGAATGAAACTCAAGTCAGCCCTGGATAGAGGACCAGAATCCAGCATGAGACTATGACAGGCAGCCATGTGTACATGGTCCTGGAGTGTGGTGGTTCAGGTCCAAAGTCAGCTATTCCCTGCTCATAAACACAGTTCTGGGCACAGCTTACATCTTCCCATCTGTAAGAGATCAAGTTAGTCTAAGGTGGCCCTGCCTGGGCCTTCAGGTGACCCACTCCTACAGGCTTATCCTGACTATGTCCTGATCCATAGAGAAGAGCTGAGTGCCAAGCTGTTCAAGGGTATAAACAACAGTCGTGTTCATTGTCAAAAGGCACCTGCTGCCAATCAACACCTGCTCCCAGTCAGAGACTTGGCACAAGGCTGGCAAACCTGTTCTGCTCTTGCATGGAACCTGTGTTCAGTTCCTAGTGTGTATATGATATGTAACAACTGTCCTTAGCCCCACTGCATGACACCATTGCATATACATATATGAAGGCAAGGTACTCATGCACATGAAATTTAAAAAAAGAAATAGGAAGTTAAAAAGAGTGGGGAGTATCAGGCAAAGCCCTGCATGCAAGCCTGCTGAGTAAAAAAGAAATTACAATAAAAATATTTTATTGTATGTGATTGTTCTGTGTATAACATCATCAATATATGTTTATATTGATATGTGAGGTTTGGGCTGGTTTAGTGGTGCATGCCTTTAATCTCAGCAGTTAGTAGGCAGAGACAGGCTGATCTCTGTGACATCAAGCCCAGCCTTGACTACATAATGAGTTCCAGGCTAGCTGGGCCTTCAGGGAGCCCTTGTCTCAAATAGAGCCATACACAATAAAAGATAAGGGAGTGTATGTTAGAGAATGTGTGGAATTGTGTGTTTTGATATTGAAGGGCATGAGAATTGTGTGGTAATTCTTACACAGCAGGTGATGGCATGCTTGGTGGTTTCATGGAGAATTTGGATTCAGAGATCATATGTGATTTGGCTTATGTACTTTACGACATTCATTGAAAATGTGGTATATTGATTTCCAGTTTATGTCAGTGGTTTCTACTGAGTGATGAGAATGTGAAGTGTTTATTCTCATCTCTGGGTGATCTTATCTATTTTGGATTTTTGAAATTAAGGGAATTTCTGTTTGTGGTGGTACACAAAATTGATTTGATTTGGCAAATGTGAAAGAGGCTTGTAACCATGGAGTTGGTATTCAATGTTTGAATTTGTTGTGTATGTGTCTGAAGAATATTTACATGATACTATATTGCAGTTTGAATGTATATTTTCTGTGGCTCTATATGTTGTAAATGGGAGAGATTAATATATGCACAGGAAGGAAGGGTGAAAGGGTATGATGGAAAAGAGAGGTTGTACATTTTCCTTTTTCCTGGCAAGTACTAGAACTGTATTTCTTGTATTAAATATTTATCATATGGGTATTTGCCATTATTGAAGGAGTTGATTTTTACTAGCTAGAGATAATTCTGGATTTACAAGTCCTTTGTATTTATATTTGAAATGGTATGGTAGAGATACTTGTATGCTTGTTGACTATTTAGATTGGTTGTGTATTCCATGTGGGAGTACATGAAATACATACATTTGTTAATAGAAGATGAGGTGATTTGGCACATTAGGATGTGTTGTTTCCTTACTGCTGGTATGTTTCCAAGTTGGCATGGGTATGTTTGGAAGATGGTCAGAAGGCTGTGTTATGCACCTGTAGAATGCAATATTCTGTGCTACAGAAGTCTCTAAGTGCTGAGGATAATTTTTGTGAGATCTGTATGCATTGTAAGCACAGCAGACAATGATATATATTAGTGGTGCATGTGAATTGTGAGGGGCCATCACTCTGAGCTACTGAATTGCTCTTTACTGTGTTAGTTAATTCATTAGGGCCAAAGAGTTCTGGTAAATGGTGATTTGGGGCTCTCCTTTATGTAGATGAATTCAAAAGTGTCTGTTTCATAGGTAGGTAGATGCTGCTGCAGCATTTGCTTAGGTTGGGCATGGAGTTGTCACAGCTCCTGTTACAGACAGATAGCTGAGGAGAGCAGGTGCCTGTATATTGGGCATCATTCACAGAATTCTGATGTTTCTTTGGAAGAAAGTCAAACAGCCTGAGATCTCTTTCCTGTCTAAAACCCTGAAAATCATTTGGGGTACCCAAAGGTGCTACTGAATTCTATGGGACAGCTGATGGGCATGTACTCTTTCTCTGGATTGTAGCTGTAGTAAGTCTTCAAAAAATTCCACTTCTACTACCATCTGTCCCCATTGTGGTACATAGGTACTATTAGCTATCCAGAGGTCATGTGTTGGTGTTTGCGACCAAGATGCCTAATGGGTCAAATAGGTGGAAATTCCAAAGATCCAATGTTGAGAAAAGTTTTGGCTTCGTTTCTGAACCATATTCTCATGTGTCATTTTTTCCCATTTTTTGGCTTAATTTTTTTATTTGACCAGTAAGTACACATAGGTAATGAACATAAGGTGTGTCCATATAAACCCAATCAGTTAACATCTAAATGCAGTTTTTGTACAATCTGGGTCCCCAAATCCAGTTGACAAGGTTTGCTTGCACAAAAATATTGATCAAATAGAAAAATGTCCAGTCCATTTTTGCTGTGATCTCACAATTCACCCCCCCCACACACACTCCCTAACCCTTACAATCTGACATGCCAGCCTCTTCCTCAAGAGTCACTGGGTTTAGATGGTAGGTGAGTGTGGTGGTTTGAATGAGTGTTCCCCATAGGCTGTAAGTATTCAGACATTTGTCTCCAGTTGGTGGCACTGTTTTTTGGAGGTCTTAGAAGGTGTGGCTGTGCTAGAGGAAGTACGTTATTGGAGGCAGGCTTAGTGAGTTTAACAAGCCTCATGGTCTCCAGTCTCTCTCTCTGCTTCCTGTGCTCATTGCAAGATGTGAACCTCGGTTTGCTGCTCCAGTCTCCAGCTGCCCCGCCATGCCTCCCACCACAATGGACTCTAATTCCCTGGAACTGTTAATCGTAAGCTCAAATAAACTCTTCCTTTTATAAGTTCCTTGGTCATGGTGTTTTATCACAGCAACAGAAAAGTGACTAATACAGTGAGAAAGTGGGAAAGATAGAATCTATTTTATCTCTGAGGTAAGATGTGAAACTCTTCTGACTGTCCAAGTTCTTTTTGCAATGGACTGGGGACTGGTGGGTCGTTTAACAGTCTCCTTTTAATGCTGCAAGGGTCATATTTAAAAGGAAGGTTCCATCTCTTTTACCTGAGGATACCCCTAGCTCTGCTAGTTCAGCTCAGCTTCATGTTTCTCTAACAGTATAGTCCAATTTTCTTCCTTTTTCTCTATTCCAAAAATTTTTAACATACAGGAGCAAGGGTTCCACTTCAGAGTGAGCCACCAAAAATTTTTAACATACAGGAGCAAGGGTTCCACTTCAGAGTGAGCCACCAAAAATTTTTAACATACAGGAGCAAGGGTTCCACTTCAGAGTGAGCCACCAAAAATTTTTAACATACAGGAGCAAGGGTTCCACTTCAGAGTGAGCCACCAGCTGACTGGTGATGTCTCCCTATGATACACCTCCTTTTCTTCTGAGTCTAGGTCTTTGATTCTGGATTTCCTTACATTCAGAGTCCTTCTGGATACAAGTCAGGAACACAGTGTGAAGCACAGTTAGTCCTTGCATGAAGAGATGTTTGGTTTGTGTAGTCTGTCCCTATCCCCATTGAGGGATCCCATCATGATTTATGTCTCCCATGTTAAGTGTCTCCCACAGCATTCTTTAAAGGTTTTGTATTTATTGTTCTTGTGTTGATGCTCCTGTGTGTGTGTGTGTGTGTGTGTGTGTGTGTTTTATAAATGGATGCTGTGTGTCATCACAGGACAACTTCAGTTGACAGTCTGTCTATATGTCAGTCTCAGCTGAATTGGGGTCCTTCAGTTAATTTCCACTTCCTTGCCTGCAGGTTTCCAGGGATTCCCTTGGCTCAGCTGCCCATGTTTCTGTGGGGATATTACGGCTGTGAACAGGAATGCTACTACTGTGTCTGGTTTTGACATGCGTTCTGGACATCCAATTCAGGTCTTCTAGTTTACAGGGCACCATTCAGGAGTACTTTCTAAGTACATTGATCCATCTGCCCAATCTGTTTCTAAGTCATTTCAATATTATGGCCCTTTTGGAACCCATTTTGGAGGTAAGCACATAAGTGAAAGGTATTTGCTCATCCTAAGTGTGAGGTAATGTGATATCAGAACCAAAAATACCATGCATAAAATTGCAATCAAAGAGCAACAATAGTGTGTTTGGTAAAGAGACTAGTGCCATGTAACAATAGCCCATGCTTTGGCTGGGTGGAAAATGTCTTGAGGGTGCTTCAGGGATCGATGAGACCTTCCCTGTCGGAGCCTTGGAATCCTTGTGTTAGAAGCTCCCACCTCTCTTACTTCATTGATGCCTGGTTACATAGGACCGCCTAGGAATGGGTACTCAGGGATGTGAGCAGTCATGGTTTCTGCAGTCACGATCCAAGTCTGTCTGGCTACTAATCACACTCTTCTCAGAGCTTGTTAGCATCCACATCATGCTGGGTTTGCAGGAGGATAGAATTGTAGAGCCAGGGTGTTTTCTGCTGAACTTTTGAAGTAAGTCTGGAAGACTTGGATGTGTGTAAGACAATCAAACTTCCTGCAAGCAGAGTCCGTGAGGAGAGAGAGAGAGAGAGAGAGAGAGAGAGAGAGAGAGAGAGAGAGACTGACTCTGTGTGTGTGTGTGTGTGTGTGTGTGTGTGTAGCTGTGAGAGTGAAGGTGCAGCTGCAGCAGAAACAGCAGGAGGGCAGAGATCCTAAGTATGTGGAATGTCTACTGAGAGAAGCTATAAGCAGCAGCAGAGACACAGCCCAACACATGGCCATGTGGGTTACATTAGGTATGTCCCTCACAAGAGTGCTATTCAAGGCCATGGGGACCATATTATGCCCCAGGTGCTCATGGGAATGTACAGAATATGTTTCCCCTTGTTAAATTTTAGTCTTCCTTTGGTAGGATTCCTCCTTCCTGTGCCCCTCTCAATGTGGTCTTTTTACCATATACTATGTTATTTTTGATATGCAGAGGTATGCCAGTAGCCCTGATGTTGCTGTGTAGATTCTGTGTGTAGAGACACAGATCTAGAGTCTGGAAGTGGAGTGAGCATGTTAACATGGCCAATGGGTATTTGGCAATGTCGGTGACTCTGTGAGGACCCTGGAATAGAAAGGAGGCCGGCACTCCAGGCCAACATGGAGGACTCTGCCAAGATCCAGGCACTGGTGTAGCAAATGAGGGCTCCTAGAAGTTGAACTTGAAGAGTCTGAGTGTGGTGATCAGCACAGCACTGGCTCCCAGTCAGTGAGAGCCTACAGTGACCCCACAGGATCAAGTTTCTAGGAAAATGGCAGTCTGAGTGTGGTGATCAGCACAGCACTAGTTTCCAGTCAGTGAGAACCCTGAAGTGACCCCACAGGATCAAGTTTCTAGGAAGATGGTGGTCTGAGTGTGGGGATCAGCACAGCACTGGCTCCCAGTCAGTGAGTGGCCTACAGTGACCCTACAGGATCAAGTTTCTAGGAAGATGGCGGTCTGAGTGTGGGGATCAGCACAGCACTGGCTCCCAGTCAGTGAGAGCCCTACAGTGACCCCACAGGATCAAGTTTCTAGGAAGATGGTGGTCTGAGTGTGGTGATCAGCACAGCACTGACTCCCAGTCAGTGAGAGCCCTACAGTGACCCCACAGGATCAAGTTTCTAGGAAGGGCACAGGGGTTACGCAGCCAGAAGCCGCTTAGCTGATTTCCTAGGTGGATCAGGGTAAGTGTCATACTTTCACCATGTTGAACACTTCTTTTGTTGGCCAGGCCTGGGGCCTAGAAAGGGAACAGGCCTCCTCCACCATGTGTTCTCCCTGTGATTAACTGTGTTGTCCCTGGCTCAGTGTAAGAGCCACCTGTAGTTACTGAAACTGTGATCCAGAATTAACCCTCCTTTTCAGGTGATTGTGGTGCTTTGAATGAGAAATGTTGCCCATGGGCTCTGGAATTTAATAGTTGTGTTCCCTAGAGGGCCACACTGCTGTGAGAGGTTATGGTATTTTTGTCATGTGCGGTGCAGCTGTAGGAAGACACCTGGCCCGGGTTTTGACAGGGTATATTGGTGCCCCAGTTCCAGTTTACTCTCTGAGTTTCCTGTGTGTGGTTGAGATGTCAGATGTCAATTTTCAGCTTCCTGTTCCTCCTGCCATGCCATCCTGTCCATCATGGACATATATGTAGCCCTCTGGATCATAAGGGAGATGAACTCTTCCTTATGTTGCCTTTCATCGTGTTACTTTATCAGAGCAACAAAAGTGTAACTAATGTATTCATTTTCTTAGTACCTAGTCACATTGACACAGGTTACAGACCACGGTCACTCTTGCCTCTTGCCAAGGGTTCTTTCTCCACCTGGTAGTAAGTGATCCTGTAGAATTGTAAAACGCACACATAATTGTGTGGAAAAAGAGGTTTCCATGTTTCTGAACAGAACTCTGGAAATGCCCTGTGATCATGGATTTGCATAGATACCCCCTATAGCAGGGGGCCCCTCAACTCTACATGGCAAATCCTCCCTTGTGGCAGCCCCTCTACCTCCTCTGTCCATCCCCTAGTGTGCTGCAACTCTCTGGACACCTTTTCCTCAGGGCTCCCATCCTCATGCACTTTGACAAATTCTATTGATTTTGAGTTGCTCTTTCTTTCTTTTGGTTTACTGGGCTAGAGTCAGTCTATCTTTTTATTCTTTCAAAGAACTAACTTTTGGATTCATTGATTTTTTTGTATTGTTTTCTTTGTTTCTATTTCATTGATTTCTGCTCTGATTTTTGTTATTTCTCTTCTTGTCTGTTGCATTTAGGGTTCATTTGTTGTTGTCTTTCAAGTGTTTTTAGCTGCAGTGTTAGTTCATTTATTTGTGCTCTTTCTGTGTTTTTAATGTAGGCACCCAGGGCTATTAACTTCCCTCTTAGGACTGCTTTTAAATTGTCCCATAGGTTTTGTTGTGTTGTACTGTCATTGTTGTTTACTTCCAGGAATGCTTTTATTTTTTCTTTATTTCCTCCTTGACCCATTCATTATTCAGGAGTATGTTGTTTAGCCTCCATGTGTTCGTATAGGTAGCAGGGCTTATCCTGGTGTTGATATTGAGCTTCATTGTACTGTGGTCTGATAGAATGTACGAAATAATTTCATTTTTTTGTATTTTTGAGGTTTTTTTTTCTGTGCCAAGTATGTGGTCAATTTTTGAGAATGTTCTGTGGGGTGCTGAGCAGAAAGTGTATTCTCTGGTGCTTGGGTGGAATATTTGGAAGATGTCTGTGAGGTCCACTGACTATATCGCATTATTCAGTTCAGATGTCTCTCTCTTTATTCTTTGTCTGGTTGATCTATCCAAAGGGCTCGGTGGGGTACTGAAGTCCCCTGCTATAAGTGTATGTGTATGTGTATGTATGTATGTATGTATGTATGCATATAGTTATGTATACATATATATAATTATATATATAATTATATATATATACATATATATATATAATTATATGTATTGAAGCAATACAAGTTAGAGAGGACAATAATAACAAAAGACCTGGAAAAAAAACTGCAAAGACTCAGAAAAAGATGAAAGACATGTATGGCAGAGTGCAGGAACTCAGGTGGGGTTGGGGGTATGGAAAGGGAAGTGACTCTAAATTTGCTTGAGATATGATGTATGATGTATAGAAAAAGCTTAATAGCAATAAAAAATAAATTAACAAAAGAAGAGGTCAAATAATCACTATTTCTAAATTATATATAAGAGAGCCCCAAAACTCCACCAGAAAACTTCTAGAAAGGATCAGTATTTCTAGCAAAGTGTCAGGTTACAAAATCAAGTCATAGATCAGGAGCCTTTCTGTTGACAAACAGCAAGCAATCACAGAAAGCATTCACAGATACCTTCTGGTTTACAATAGCTCTCTCCACCCAAATGCCACAAATAACCTAACCAAACACATTAATGAAGTATACAATAAAATTTTTGAATCTTCAAAGAAAGTGATAGAGGAAGACACCAGGAGATAGAAAAAAACTACCATACTCATGGACTGGTAGAATTAATATTTTGAAACTGACAGTCCTACAGTAAATGAATCTATACATTCATTGCTATGCCAATCAACATCCCCATGACAGACTTCACAGAGCTAGAAAAAACATCCTATAACTCATAGGAGATCAGAAAAGAACCCTGATAAGCCAAAGCAATCTTGAGCAAAGACGACAATTCTAGGCAGAGCACCATCCCAGATCTCATACTATGTTACAGAGCACATACCCAGAAAACAGCATGGCACTGGCAGAAGCACAGAAACTCAAAGCAATGGAACAGAAGAGAAGACCTAAACATCAGTACATGTCAGTTCTGCCACCAGATATTTGACAAAGATGTCAAGAACACAGAATGCACTGTAGTCAGCATCTTCAACAAATTGTGCAGGCAAACTGGATGAACACATGTAGATGAATGAAGGTGCATAAAAATCCACCTGAAATGGACCAAAGAGCTCAGTATGTAACCTAAGACCCTGAAACACTCAGAAGGAAACATAGGCAGTCCAAGATATAGGTGTAGGAAAGGAATTCCTAAATCAGACATCAGTTGCCCAGGCATTGTCAACCGAAGACATTCTAAAAAATAATTTTGATAAAATTATGTTAAATTTGATCTACATTGTTTAGCTTCCTAAGTTAAATTTAATGAAGCTACTATTGATGTTAAATGAGATTCTCTATAACTATAGATTAAATTTAAAATACTACATGATACTTAGTAAATGTTCACTGAACACTAACAAATGTCATTATTTTAATTTCTATAACTTAAATTTCCTCCTGTAAAGAAAAAAATCAGGGCTGGAGAGATAGCCTAGCGGTTAAGAGCACCGACGCTCTTGCAGAGGACCCGGGTTCGATCCCCAGCACCCACATGGCGGCTAAGAACCGTCTGTAACTCCAATTCCAGGAGAACTCCAGTTCCAGGGGAATCCGAGACCCTCTTCTGACCTCCGTGGCATTGCACGACACGGGTGCACAGACCTGCATGCAGACAGTACATTCATACACATACAGAAATAAATAAAATTAATAAAAATTAAAATAAAAAAATAAAAAATAAAGATAATCTGCATGCATTGTGAAAGAGCCCCTACTTTTAATACTGTCAATAAACATGTAGTTAAGGACAGAAACAGGGATCTTTAAAAAATTACTCTCTAGAGTTTATCACAGTTCTATGCTTGCCAAATTAGACCCAGCTTTATTCTATGAATCAAAGTGAAAGTATATAAACTGCTTTGTAGATCATAACTTAGTAGACATGTTGAAGGTACCCTGACTCTTAACAGTCTGTTAAAACCCTGCCTGTGCTGGGTGTAGTGGTGCACACCTTTAATTCCAGTGTTTTGGAGGCAAAGGCAGGCAGATCTCTGTGAGACAGAGGCTAGACTGATATACATAGCCAGTTCCAGACCAGCTGGAGCTATAGGAGGCCCTATCTTGAAAAACAAAACAAAAATTCCAAAACCAAAAAATAAATTCCCACCCATAACAGACTATTCAGTAAAAATGACCAACTCATTTCCAGCAACACAGAGGCTAGTGTACCCTTCCTGCCCAAGCCTTCCAAGTAGCTGGGACTACAGATGTGTACTCCTGTACCCAAATCAGGTTTGTATCCAAATCAGATTTATGAGTGACTCTGAACTGTGATAAGATTTTTTCCTTCATTCTAAGAATAACTATCATTGATAAAAACATTCAAATGATGCATTGAAGATGAAATCCTCTACAATCCTCCTCTGCAGATATAACCACTGCTTATTATACAGTGTGGAATGCTGTCTCAGGAGTACACAAGCCAACCATGTGTGCTCAACTAGACAGTGTGTTTTGATCTCACCAGGACACATCCTGAGCAGCACAACTCTGGTTGTAGCTTGGTACTGGGTACTGAGACTATGTTTATAGGTATTAAGTATTAGCAGACCTTCATTTCACTGATATTTTTAAGACTTTTACAAGACTAAATAAATCTAGGAATAAACAGTTAAGACATACAGAGGATCAGAAATAAAGGTGTGTGTTTAGGGGGAGATTTCACTCCCTTAAAACAATCTTCTTTGAGCAAATATATTTTTAAAAAACAACAAATAGAAAATCATTTTAGAAAGGAGATTTGCCTTGCAATGTTAGCATAAACACCAAGGTGTCTGGAGAGGTGACCGTACCTGGAGAGGTGACCGTACCTGGAGAGGTGACCGTACCTGGAGAGGTGACCGTACCTGGAGAGGTGACCGTACCTGGAGAGCCTTTAAACTGCGGACATTCCTTTTTAATGTGTCCTTCTCTTCCACAAATGAAACAACGTTTTTCTCGTAAGTCTTTGTCATCCTGTCTCTTCCATTTCTCTACTGGTGTCCAGAGAATCTTCTCCCTCCCAGGTCAACAGCTGCCTTTGCTGGCTTGGCTTTCTGAGCTGCACACTGCACCGACTTCTCTTCTTTTGCTGACACCTCTCTGTCTGTGTACTTGTTTTGAGTTTCTTTATCCTGTTTGCTTCTTTTCTCCTTGTTGTCAGGGTATCTTTGGTTTAGATTATCTTTCTGATCTCGCCTTCACCTCACTCTGAAATGTAAAATATCAAGATATGTTTGGGCTTAGAGATAATCAGGAAGGAATAAAGTACCAAAAAGGGATCCCAAAATTTAACAAATTACCCTATCTATGAAGAAGTTACTGTTGCCTTTTCCAGGGGAGGCAGGGATTGGTGCCAAGATCCTACAGAAACCCAAATACATAGATACTTAAGTCTCTTATAGCATACAGTATGGAGGGGCTGGAGAGATGGCTCAGTGATTAAGAGCACTGACTGCTCAAGAAGATTAAAAAAAAAAAAAAAGAGCTCTGCTCTTGAAGAAGATATGGGTTCCATTCCCTGCACCTACATGGTGGCTAACAACTGTCTGTAACTCCAGGTCCAGGGGATCGATGCCCTGTTTTGACCTCTGTGGGCACTGCATGACATAAGTGTATTTACACACATGCAGGCAATATACTCATACACATCAAATTAAAATAATAAATATTAAAAAAAGAAAACAAAGCTGGGCGTGGTGGCACAGTGCACGCCTTTAATCCCAGCACTCGGGAGGCAGAGGCAGGCGGATGTCTGTGAGTTCAAGGCCAGCCTGGTCTGCATAGTGAGTTCCAGGACAGGTGGGAACCCTATCTCAAAAAAAAAAAGATAGATAGATGATAGATAGATAGATAGATAGATAGATAGATAGAAAGATAGATGATGGATAGATAGATGATAGATAGATAGATAGATAGATAGATAGATAGATAGAAAAGAGTATGGTACTATATAATCTATGCTCCCATATATTTGAAATAATCTCTGATAGTTATGAAGAGGGGAATTAAGACTACTCAAGCATGTATATTTTCTATACAAATGCAATAGTTTCCAAATATTCTGATCTGAAGTTAGGTGAATTTATGAATATGGACTCTCTGGGTCCAGAGGGCTGACTACAGGAGCCCCAGAACTGGAGTAGGAGCCTCAGAACTGGAGTAATAGGTGGTTGTGAACTGCCAGATGCAAGTGCTAGGAAATGAAGCAGGGTCCTCTGTAAGAGCAGCCAGTGCTCATAACTGCTGAGCCATTTCTCTGGCCCCATTTGTTTTATCTTTGAGACAAAGTCTCATGTAGTCCAGGGTGACTTCAAATTCCATTTGTAGCCAAGGCTGGCCCTGAACTCATGATTCTTCTGACTCAGCCATCCACATGAAGGCAAGCAGAGGTTAATGCCGCCATATTTGGGTGTCAAGATCATTTCTTTCTTACATAATCACTATTAACATGAATAAAGAAGCATTAAAGGTACTCCTCAAATTGCAAATCAAAACTTACTTTGCTTAGCCTTTTTGAAGTGAGAATACATTGTCCAGTTAAAATCATGACCCCAACAAACTATCAGCCCATGATAGGAAACAGCCAGAATTGACCAGAGTCCAAGACAACAGCTCCAGAGAGAGTGGACTGTTCTGCTTCTCATCCACCTATGCCCCTTTTCTAAGCCCAGGGAATAATCTGCGGAAGAGGGGGCGTGGTAGAATGTAAGGGCTGCGATTGGGGTGAATGGTGAAACTACAGCAATGTAGTCTGGACACTCATTTGATCAACTTGATTGAACATACCACCCCTCACCCCCCGCTGGAAGGTGGTGCTGTGGGGGTTTGGGCACAACAGCCTGCAAATTGGTTTTACATGAAGGATGCTTGTACTCATGAATTATCACTTATAGCTAAAAAATGGAAAAAAAAACTGAGAGAAATATGCAGGACAGTTATGGCAGAATGCATGATCTCGGTTGGGGGGGTGGGGGGGAAGGGAAAGGGAAATATGCCTGAACTGAATTGGAAAATGATGTATGAAATGCACAAAGCATCAATAAAAAAAAGAAAAAAAAAAAGAAAGACAAAAAAAAGCATGACCCCAATCATCCAAGAGAACAATGACCCAAGCAGGCAATGAAAAATAGTTCCCTTGCCTCCCACTGACATCAGGAGAAAGCACAGCAGTACCTAGACCAAGCACCTGATCTACTGTCAGCCAAGCACTGATGAAGAGTCCCAGAGTCCTAAACTTTAGTAAGCTATCAGCAAGTCTACATCCCAGCTCTACTCAAGCTGTTACACATCAGATGTGCACGTGCATTATGGAAGAACACACTTGACTGCTATTCATTGGCTGAAATGATTCTGAAATTTTCAGTTTTGAAAAGAATCTTAGTTTCCTCTTCTGTCCCTGCTAGAACGGCTAATTAAAATGAGAGCCATGGGCACAATGCAAGAACATATACCCTGGAAGACTGTTACCTCTGCAGACAGCCCTCACCAACTGTATCTAAAGCCACCCTTAGATCACTTTATTTTCATAAAAAAACCTCAAAACTTAAATTTATTTGAAAATGACCAGATTTCATACAAGTTTATTTTTTTCTGTTTTAATAGAACCACATTTAAAAACTGGCACAAAGCTGGGCGTGGTAGTGCATGCCTTTAGTCCCAGCACCCAGGAAGCAGAGGTAGGTAGACCTCTGTGAGATTGAGGCCAACGTGGTTTGCATAGTGACTTCCAGGCCAGCAGGGGGTACAGGAAGACCCTGTCTCAGGAAAGTGCAAATGTCCCCTATGAACACGTGCTTACTTTCTCCTTATAGGGCAGTCCTTCATGAAGTGTCCGATTTTCCCACAGTTCCGGCAGCATCTGTCATTTGGGGCCAGTTCTCCCTCAGTAAGTAAATTTGGATCAAAAAAGTATTCCTAGAAGAACATAGCTACATCAAAGCCTGGACTATAACAGGAAATCAAAGCTCAAAAACTAACCATACATTTTTCAATGTATCAAGATTGAAATATTTGCACGGCTTATTCCAAACACAATCTAACACCGGTAAGAAGGGAACTGAAGAAAGATTTACCTAACCCCCTATTTTTTTTATTCCTTTTACTGAGGCTGAAGACACTCATAAATACCATGCCTAGAGTTGAGAGTTGATAGTCAGCACACAATGGTAGGAGTGGGGGCCAGGAAGAGGCTAACTCTAATGAGCTGAGAGACATAATTTACATTGTATAAATTACACATTAAAGACAGTAAAAGGCTCTGTGTTGTTGGTGCTGCTCTGCTTTGTTGTGGCTTCTCAAGAAAAAAACAACAGAAGGACTGGCTTCAGAACCTCCCAAGCAGGAAGGAGCTTGTTAGATGTGCAGACTCCATCCCCGTGTTCTCAGAACTTAAATATTTATTTTTATCAAAAGCCGTAAGTAACGGTCAACTTGAACAAGTTTAAGTCATAGTGTAGAAGTTATCACAGTAATATCTGGAATAAGTACTTATATGGCTATCCACCAAAATGCACTACAGTCCTCGAGGGGAGGGGAGGGGAAAGGGAAGCTGCTGCTAAGGGTACAAAGCCTTGGTTAAGAAGCACCCGAGACCCTCTTCTGACCTCCGTGGCATTGCACGACACGGGTGCACAGACCTGCATGCAGACAGTACATTCATACACATACAAAGATAAAAAAAAAAAAAACTTTATAAAAAAAAAAGAAGCACCGGCTTCTGTGACCCACTACACAGCAGCCAATAGCAGTAAATGTGTGTGGGGGGCTAATTTTTTGTTTTCAATTTCATCAGGAGATGCTTAGAATTAGTATAAAGCCCCTGTGGGTTTGTCATGGAGCATTTCCACAGAGGATTAACTGAGTTGTAGAAGATTACCCAGGAGGATAGCTCAATAACTGATGGAATAGGAAAGGGTTCCTGGTTCACCACAATGTCAGCTGCTCTCTTCCACCACACCCTTCCCACTGTGATGGTCCCTCTGAAATCACAAGACAAAAATAAGTCTTTCCTCCTTTAAGCTATTTGTGTCTGGTAGTTTGGTCACAGAAGTGGGAAAAGTAACTAATAAAGAGGCCTAATAATCTCCTAGAAAATTCCAAACCCAATCTCTTTTTAATATATATTAAAATGTTTTAAGTTAATTTTTATTGAGTGCATTTCATATAACATTTCTTTTTTAAAAAAATTTTATTTATTTTTTATGTGTTTAAGTGTACTGTCTGCATGTAGGTTTGTGCACCCATGTTGTGCAATGCCGTGGAGGTCAGAAGAGGGTGTCAGATTCCCCAGGAACTGGAGTTAAAGATAGTTCTCAGCCACCATGTGGGTGCTGGGGATGGAACCCGGGTCCTCTGCAAGAGCAGTCAGTGCTCTTAACTGCTAGGCTATGTCTCCAGCCCCATATAACATTTCTTAATCAAATTTAGACTCATTCCCCCATCCATGCCCAGCCCTTGTACTCCCTGCTAGAGCTCATGGATTCTGTCACACATGTTAAGTCCTGTCTTGCGTCTTTTTCTCAGTCTTTTATAACCTTTTCTCTGCACAAGTTTACTGTTTTGGTCAGTTCTTTGAACAGGTTTTTCTCTCTCTTTTTAAATTCCCTTTAATTTTTTATTACTCCAAAATATGCATATATACACTCCATACATAAATCAAAATTACAAAGTCTAAAAATAAATTATAGGTTAATTCCAAAATACCTTTAGGGATTCACATTTTGACAGTAAAGTTGCACGCAGGTAAAAAGAAGTATAACTTTACATTCTTTTTTTTCAGAATATAAATACATATCTTCCATCCATATATGGTAATCACAATGTGTGAATACAAGTGGTAGCTCAATTCCAGACTCATCAAGAGATTCACATCACAACAGCACAGTTGCTTTCAGATACAATGAAACTGAAACACAACAACAAAGTTGTTCAGTTTGCCTACCAACAGGGGATTTGGCATTAGCATCCACAAATGAGGGAAACCATCTGCCTTTTTTTTTCTGGGACTGTGTTACTTCGTTCACCTAGCAGCACATGGCCTCCAGGGTTCCATCCATTTACTCCCGCAAAGTTTTCATCGATGTCATCTTTCTTCCCACTGATAGAACACCATGGTGTAGATGTACACATTTTTCTTATCCAGTCATCATTTGAGAGGCATTTGGGCTGTGTTTCCAGCCTTTGCTATTGTGAAGAGAGTTGCAATAAACATAGCTATGATGTATTCTTTGTGGTAGGAAATTTCTTCTGGTATATACCCAGGAGTATATGGTGGGTCAGGTGGTAGGCCCATTGTTGAATCTTTTTTTTTTTCCATTTTTTTTAGTTATCAGTAAACTTTTCATAGGTCATACAGTCATTTCTCATCAAACTAATCGACGTCCCCTTTCTAGACCACCTATCCCACCCAAGTCCCTGCACTCTGCCACAAATGTCTTGCAAATCTTTTTTCCGAGTCTTTCCAGAGTTTTTTTCAGTTCTTTGGTTGTTTCTCCAACTGTATTGCAAATTATAGTAAATATAACATAGTTATATATAACTATAGTATATATATTATAGATATATATATACACATATCACTTGAATTGGATAGATTTTTTTTCTCTCCCTAAAAGATGTCATGTTTTCCTTAAGGAAGTGCTTGAAGGTTCCTCCTGGCAACCCCAAACAACCATCAACCTGCACTTTTGCTCCACATTGGGGTCTTTCCTCTCCCATGAGTCCCCCAAATGAGTCCAGTAAGCACACATCCTCTCTTGATCCCCCTGCACTGGCCACCATGATACAGCCCCAGGTAGTCCAACAATGGCAGTCTACACTCTGACGAGGCTGACATCACCCTTGCTGTTAGTACACAAAGCGGGTACTCACCAGTCCCCATCTGGCTGAAGGTTTGAGAATTTCTTGGAGAGACATGAGTCCTCAGTCCATATTAGAAGGTTAAAAAGCTGTGTCCCATGTCTTTGAGGAGTACCAAAATGGTGGCAACCACAAAGTAGTGCACTTGCCAGTAAGAATTGGAGATAGGCAAACAACAGTACTCTCTCTTATTCTTTTTGTCTCTTTACTAAGATCTCAAGTTCTATGTCTGAATACATGTTCTCGGTCTTACTGATTATTTGTATCTGGGTTACTTTCCTTTTGGATGCTTAAGGCCACAACAGTTAGCCCAGATTACCAAAGTTTTGTTTTCTCATTTGAGGATCTGGTCCTCAGGGGTCTCTCGAGGGGTTTTTTTGGGGGGGAGGGGGAGAAGCCCCTGCTCCTTTCAGCTTTTCATTCACCAGTTCCATCCACTCAGGACAAAACAGGTCTTGCTAGCCAGGCTTCCTTTACTGAAGCATGAGCAGATTTTCCTCTTTATAGACTGGACACTGGCTGAAGTCCCATCAGTGGCTCTCCAAGACCTCCCGAACAGGAAGAATGGTGACCCATCCCTGTAGGACATTTCAAGAGGTCCCCCCCTAAGACTTGGTTGACCTCTGAGGGCAAGGAACAAAGTTATCCCTTAGGTCCCTCAGCCAAATTGGATGGGCATTAAGTATGGTTTTAAGCACCCAGAAAGGCTAAGTGCACCAGCCTATTACATTGCACCTATATTAAGATTATATCCTTTGGAAACAAACTGTATGTAATTTTCCATATCATATTCTTGATTCACATCTTTCCATTTTAAATCCCATATACTCTAAAAATGCACACACAACCCTCCATNGTTTTCGCCACCTTCCAATAAAACCATTGGATTCCAATAAAGCCTCAGGATCCAACCCCTTCCCCAGAGCCTAGCACCCAAGCCTTTAGTACATGACCTGAGGAAGAGTTCATATTCAAGACACAGTACCCATGAATGCATCAATGGATGTATGACCTGCTTCAACCTCTTGTCTGTTCTAAGTAGTGCTACCATAAACATGGATTGCAAATACTATTCTAGTTCCTGCTTTCAATACTTTTGTATATATACACAGATAAAGAACGACTGGATTACATGCTAGATATATTTTTATTTTTTTCAGGCACTGTCACAATGTTTTTCCTATCTGCTCTGCCATTTTACTTTTCCACTATCAGTGGCAAAGATTCTATTTTTCCCTTGACCCTGAAAACTCAGCTCTTCCCTTCCCTTTTCTTCCTTCCCTTCCTATTCTCACGTCTTGATGCTCTTCTCATCTCTCTTCTCTCGTCTCTGTTCTCTTTCTCATTCTCTCTTATGGCTTGAGGTATGAGGTGAAAACTTACCGTGGTTTTGATTTGGATTTCCCTAATGATTTGTCATATTGTGTTTTTATCTACATATTTGGTGACCATATTTTATTTTTTAATTTTTTATTATTATTAAACTTTTTCCACCCCACCTGAGTCCCTGCACTCTGCCATGCATGTCCTGTATCTTTACTGAGTCTTCCCAGAGTTTTTTTCAGTTCTTTTGTTGTTGTTCTCTCCAACTTGTATTGCTACAGTATATATACATATATACATAGCTATATATATATATATGTATATATACATAAATATATGTATATATACATATATATATATATACACATATCACTTGAATTGGAGATTTTTTTTCTTCCCTAAAAGATGTCATGTTTTCCTTAAGGAAGTGCTTGAAGGTTCCTCCTTGGCAACCCCAAACAACCATCAATCCTGCACTTTTGCTCCACATTGGGGTCTTTCCCTCCCATAGTCCCCCAAAATGAAGGCCAGTAAGCACACATCCTCTCTTGATCCCCCTGCACTGGCCGCCATGATATAGCCCAGGTAGTCCAACAATGGCAGTCTACACTCTGACGAGGCTGACATCCCCTTCGCTGTTCAGTACACAAGCTGGGTATCTCACCAGTCCCCATCTGGCATTGAAGGTTTGGAGAATTCTTGGAGAGACATGAGTCCTCAGTCCATATTAGAAGGTTAAAAAGCTGTGTCCCATGTCTTTGAGGAGTACCAAAAATGGTGGCAACCACAAAGTAGCTGCACTTGCCAGTAAGAATTGGAGATAGGCTAAACAACAGTACTCTCTCTTTATTCTTTTTGTCTCTTTACTAAGATCTCAAGTTCTATGTCTGTAATACAATTTCTCTGGTCTTACTGATTATTTGTATCTGGTTGTACTTTCCTTTTGGATGCTTAAGGCCACACAGTTAGCCCAGAATTACCAAGACTTTTGTTTTCTCATTTGAGGATCTGGTCCTCAGGGGTCTCTCGAGGTTTTTTTGGGGGGGGGAGGGTGGGAGCCCCTTGCTCCTTTCAGCTTTTCATTCACCAGTTCCATCCACTCTAGGACAAAAGCAGGTCTTGCTAGCCCAGGCTTCATTTACTGAAGCATGAGCAGATTTTCCTCTTTAGAGTGGACACTGGCTGAAGTCCCATCAGTGGCTCTCCAAGACCTCCCTGAACAGGAAGACTGGGGACCCATGTCTGTAGGACATTTCAAGAGGTCCCCCCCTAAGACTTGGTTGACCTCTGAGGGCAAGGAACAAAGTTATCCCTTAGGTCCCTCAGCCAAATTGGTATGGGCATTAAGTATGGTTGTTAAGCACCCAGAAAGGCTAAGTTGCACCAGCCTATTACATTGCACCTATATTAAGATTATATCCTTTGGAAACAAACTGTATGTAATTTCCATATCATATTTCTTGATTCACATCTTTCCATTTTAATCCCATATACTCTAAAAGATGCACACGCACCCTCCATTGTGTACCAAAAACCCAAGGTCTGAAAATAAATGTTAGGTCAGCTCTAGAACCTGTTTAGGCATTCACAATGCAAGAGCAGAGTTGTCTTTAGATCATGAGGAATATAGCATTAACGTTGTTCAGTTTGTTACAACTTGGTACTTGGTACTAGCATACACAGATAAGGGATACCATTTGTCTTCTGTTTTTCTGAAGTAACACAAAGGATTGTGTTACTTCGCTTAGCATAAAATCTTCTAGTTCCATCCATTTAACTGCAAATTTCATCATGTCATCTTTCTTTACTGCTGCATAGAACTCCAATGTGTAGCTGTACCACATTTTCTCTATCCACTCCTCGGTTGAGGGGCATTTGGGTTGTTTCCAGCTCTTCGCTATTGTGAAGAGCACTGCAATAAGCATGGCTCTACATGTATCTCTGTGGTAGGAAGAGTCTGATGGATATATTCCCAGAAGTGGTATGGCTGGGTCAGGTGGTAGGCTCATTTTGAGTCTTTTTTTAAAATTTTTATTTATTTCTGTATGTGTATGAATGTACTGTCTGCATGCAAGTTTGTGCACCCATGTCGTGCGATGCCGTGGAGGTCAGAAGAGGATGTCGGACTCTCCTGGAACTGGAGTTCTCCTGGAATTGGAGTTTCACACGGTTCTCGGCTGCCATGTGGGTGCTGGGGATTGAACCTGGGTCCTCTGTAAGAGCGGTCGGCACTCTTTTTTTTTTTTTTTTTTTTGAGACAGGGTCTCCCTGTAGCTCCGGCTGTCCTGGAACTCACTCTGTAGACCAGGCTGGCCTCGAACTCACAGAGATCCGCGTGCCTCTGCCTTCCAAGTGCTAGGATTAAAGGCATGCACCACCATGCCCGGCATTTATTTATTTCTGTATGTGTATCAATGCACTGTCTGCATGCAAGTTTGCGCACCCGTGTCATGCAATGCCGCGGAAGTCAGAAGAGGGTGTCGGATTCCCTTGGAACTGGAGTTCTCCCGGAATTGGAGTCTCAGACGGTTCTCAGCCGCCATGTGGGTGCTGGGGATCGAACCCGGGTCCTCTGTAAGAACGGTCGGCGCTCCTAACCGCTAGGCCATCTCTCCAGCCCCGAGCGGTGGGCACTCTTAACCGCTAGGCCATCTCTCCAGCCCCCTCATTTTGAGTCTTTTAAGGGTTCTCCATACTGCTTTCCATAGTCATTGTACAAGTTTACATTCCCACCAGCAAGGGATGAGTGTTCCCCTTTCCCCACACCCTCTCCTGCACTGGGAATGTTTTGGTCCATGTTCTTCTTGCTTTCATAGTTTGTGCTGAAAAGTCAGCTATAATTCTGATAGGTTTTCCCTTATATGTAACTTGTTGTTTTCCTTATGTGGCTTTCAGAATTTTGTTTTTGTTTTGGGTGTCTAGCATTTTAACTATGATATGGCGGGGGGAGTTTCTTTTCTGGTGTTCTACTTGCTTCTTGTATTTGTATTGGTTTGTCTTTTTTTAATTTGGGGAAATTTTCCTCTATTATTCTGTTCACAATCTGATCAATGCCATTCTCTTGGGATTCTTCTCCTTCCTCTATCCCTATGATGCGGAGGTTTGATCTTTTCATAGTGTCTCACAGTTCTTGGTTGTTCCGGTCTTGTGTATTTTTAAATTTTTCAGTCTTTACTTGAGCTTTTTAGTTGTTCTGTGTTGTCTTCTAGGTCTGATATTCTTTTTTCTGCTTCCTCCAGTCTGCTTCTGAGGCTTTTTCCCATTCTTTCCTCTTGATTGGATGACTATTTGAATTCCTTTTTCATTTCTTCCTGTGTTTTCTTTACTATTTCCATTTCCTTTTGGAGCTTCTCAATCTTTTTTTGTAGCTCATTGGTTTTCTTTTTCATTTCATCATGGGATCTTTGCAGTGTTTCCACTTCCTTCCGGAGTTTGCCATTTTGTCCCTCTAGCTCTTTCTGGAGTCTGTCATTTTCTCCTTTTAGTTCTTTCTGAAGTTTGTCCTTGTCTCCCTCTAGGCCCTTTCTGAGTTTTTCATTCTCTCCCCTTAGTTTTATGATTTCTTTGAATATATCTATGATTGTTATTTTGGGATCTGTGTCCTGGGTTACCTCTAGGGAGATCCCATTGTATGAGTCCTCCTCTAGCTCCATACAGTTTGGTGTGGAGTTTTTTTGTGCTTTTCCCATATTTTTCTTTCGTTGTGCTCTTGGCATGTGGTTAGCCTTTTGCCTGTATTCTGATGCAAATCTTGAATGCCTCTTCACCTTGTTGAAGGATTGCTTTCTTTGATTCCTTTGGTTGTCTTTGTTGTGTTCTCCTTAGGAATGGAGTGTTGACTTGTCTAGGTTTTAGGCTTTCAATTTTGGTTATATATTGGAAGGTATAGTTCACTTTTCCCTTTCTGTTTTGCAAGAGCTGGGTGGGTAGCAACCCAGATGAAACCTTCTGAATACTGTATTCCCTCTGCTGACAGCCACTCTCTCCTGAGTTCCAGTTGGGGGGTGGGTGGGGGGGTTGCTTGCTTAGCCCACGCACTGGTACCCTCTGCCTCCAGCTATTCGGGCAGCAGTCTGTGTTCAAACCTCAGCTCCTAGCTCCCAGAGCCCTCTGGGCCAACCCACTGGTCCACACGACCTGCTGGTCCACACACTCATTTTGAATCTTTTAAGGTTCTCCACACTGCTTTCCACAGTGGTTGTACGAGTTTATATTCCCACCAGCAGTGGATGAGTGTTCCCTTTCCCTGTAACCTCTCCAGCATTTTTTTTTGTTTGTTTTCATGATTTTGGCCAGTCTTATTGGAGTGAGATGGCTTTAATTTACATTTCCTTAATTATTAATGATGTTGAACAATTTTTAAGATGGTTCTCAGCCATCTTTACTTCCTTACTGGTAAAGTCTCTGTTCAGCTCTTTACTCCATCTTTTGAGCGGGTCATTTGTTTTCTTGTTTGTTTTTAAGTAGTTTATATATATATGTATATATATTAAAATTTAATTATTATTGTGTGTGTACTTATGTTCATGTACCTGTACCATGGCTTCCATGTGGAAACCAAGGGACTTTGTTTCTGTTTGCCTTCTTGATCTAACTTAGTATTTCCACAATGATACCTTCATTTCACTTCTTTATGTTGCTGCTTGGGTATAGGTGTTCCTTTATTACACTCTTTGTATTGCTTGAAGTATTTTCTGGTTTTCTGGACATGAATTCTTTCAGCCTGTTCATGTAATGGAAGATTTTTCTTTCTCCTTCAACTATAATAATAGACATTTTCCTGGTTAAAGTATTCTGGGTCAGGATCCCTAATCATTTAAAAGTGGGAATACTTCTGTCCAGGCTTTTCTGGCTTTCATAGTTTGCATCGAAAAGTCAGCTGTAATTCCTATGGGTTTTCCTTTATATGTGAGTTGATTTTCTTTTGCAGCTTTCAATATTCTCTCTTTGTTCTGAACATTTAGTGTTTTCACTATGATATGGAGTGGGGAATTTCTTTTCTGGTCTTGTCTATTTGGTGTTCTGTGTGCTTCTTGTATTTGTATGGGCACGTTTTCCTTAATTTTGGGAATTTTTCTTCTACAATCCTGTTGAAGATCTGTTCAATACCATTATCCTGAGATTCTTCTCCTTCCTCTATGCCTATGATACATAAGTTTGGTCTTTTCATGGTGTCCCACATTTCCTGAATATTCCACACCTTTTTAAAAATTTTTCAGAGTCTTTGCTTGAGCAGTCCAATTCTTCAACTTTATTGTCCCATCTTGATATTCTATTTTCTGTTTCATTCATTCTGTTACTGCAGCCTTCTCTCATAATTTCCAGATGGCTTATTGAGTATTCATTCCACTTCCTTCTTCATTGCAGCCTGAGTTTTCTTCAGTATTTCTCTTTTGTGAATTTAGTCAATTTATCCCTATCTTCTTTTAGTTATTTGTTTGTGTGTTCCTTTAATTCCTTGAAATCTTTGATCATGTTTATTACTGTTCTTTTAAATTCTGTGTCCTGGGTTATGTCTAGGTGTTCCTCATTGTTGAACACTTCTACTGGACTAGCAGTGTTTAGTCAAAAAATATATAGTATTTGGATTTTCCATGTTATTATTTTTGTTGTGATTTTTGGCATGTGGATTTCTTTTGTTGCTTCTGATTCTGGTATGAAACTCAAGTCTTCTTTTGTTGAATTGAAGACTGACTCTGTATCCTTGAGGTGCCTTGGTTGTTTTCTTATTAAGTATGAAAAGCTGATTGATCTAGGCTTCAGGTTCTCTCTTTCTGATTTTGTATTAGAGGGACCAGCTGGTTCTTGTTCGCCAGTCAGAAGCTCCTCCACAGCCCCGATTTGAGCATTAATCAGATATTTCCAGGCTTCCTTCTAAAGTCCTGGCCCCTAGTAGCCAGAAGGCACAGCAAAGTTTGGGAGGCTTGTTGAGTGGAGACTCAGTTCAGGTGCTCTTGGGCAGTCTACAAAGGTCTGGAACCCTACTAAAATGAAGGGAGGTCTATCCCTGCTGTAGCAGGTGGGACTTCAAATGTTCCCAAGCTAGGTAGGGAGTTTGGGATGGCAGCACAACTGGGTAAGCTCACCAGCATGCAGAGGCCAGGTTCAGGCACCAATAGGCAGGATCGAAATATCTGGTTCTCGGTCTGTGGGTGGAGGAGTCCAGCCCTGGAGCCACGGGAAGGCTCTAGGGAGACCGACGGACTTTGTGAAGTTTGTTCTCTCCTTCAACCTTTACTGAGGGTCAAGCTCAGGCTGTCAGACTTTAATGGGAAGAGTTTTACCCTCTGAGTTATTTTGCTGGCTCTTTAAACCATTACCCATCAAAATGCAGGAGGCACTGACAATATTGTATATATAATTATTTTAAAGTTTAATATACAAGGTACAAAATGGGTTTTCTTTATAATTGAATACCAATCCCCCCAAACCTTGTTATATGTATGCAAATACTTCAAAATCTGAAATACAAAATAGCTCTTCTTCCAACCATTTCAGAGAAGGGATACTCAACCTGTACAGTCACTATTGGACTGAAGTTACTTTCAGTCACTTGACTAAGTGATTGATATAATGTGATTTTACAAGTACAGTAGCTTTGGCACAGGGTTGTGTGGTCTCTCTAGTCTTACTCTGTTTGAATTAATCTGTTGTGCTGTTGCCAGGATGAGAGTGGTGATTTTAAAATGCAAATCTGGCCATGTGTGTAAAATATCTGTGGCTACTGGTAATATAGGGAATGCATTTCCAACTTCCTGTTGTGCCATGTGAGGTTTTCCACCTTGCCCAACCCCATGTCCTACTATTTTGTCTCTCATATTCTTGATTATTCCAGCCATAACAAAATTTTTTCTAATACATCATGCTCTTTACCAATTCCTTTAAAAGGGAGAGTCAGCCTTCCATATTTGTGGCATTTGTAGCCACGGATTCACCCAATCATGGATCAAAAATATTTAAGAGTAGTAGAGCTGGTTCATATGGCACATCTAACATTAGATTTTTAAAATATACATTTTATTGATTTTTTGTACATTTCCTATAATACGGATCCCCTTCTCCAGCTGCACTTCCCCATAGCCCACTGACTGGATTTCATGTATTCTGTTATGTACGTTAAGGATTATCAAGTCAAGTTTGTGTACTGTTCTAGTTTCTCTTCCATTGCTGTGACAAAACCCTCTGATCAAAACCAACTTGGGGAGGAAAGGGTTTATTAGGCTCACATCTCCTAGGTCACAGTTCATCACTTAGGGAGCCAAGGTAGGAACTCAGGGCAGGAACCTGAAGGCGGGAAATGAAGCATAGGCCATAGAGGAATGCTACTCACTGGCTTGCTCCTCTGGCCCATGCTCAACCTGCTTTCTTATACAGTACACAACAATCTGCCCAGGGATGGCACTATCCACAATGGGCTGGGCCCTCCCACATCACTCAGCAATCAAGGAAACACTTCACAGATGTGTCCACAGGCCAGTCCTATGGAGCCAATTCCCCAATTGAGGCTCCCTCAACCCAGGTATGTCAAGTTGACACTAAAGCTATGCAGCACATGTAGCCAAATGCCCCTCAGTGTGAGTTCATCCACTGGAGACTGGTCAGCCTTTCTAGTCTCATTTCCTTAAAGAGGACCAATTCTTCTTCACCCAGCAGTGATTAGCTGCCAATATTTTCTTGGCTAAGATTTGGGCTTCTTATCCATTTCCCCAGTTCGTTACTGGGTTTTTGTCCAATTGAGTTTCCCTAGGTCTTGTGCATGCTGTCATCATTGCTTTAAGTTAATATGAGCAAGTTCCCAGAAGCCTGGAGGACTCTATTTCCTTACAGTCATGCCCCACTCCTGGATCTTACAGTCTTTCCAAGTCCTCTTCTGGAATGATCCCTGAGCTCTGGGTGAGTGAGGTTTAATGTAGGAGTTCTATTCAGGGACTTGCACTCTGCAATCTCTTATTCTCTACACTTTGGCCAGTTGCAGGCTTCTGCATTAATTGCCCTCGGTTACATGAGGAATTTTCACTGGTGAGAGTTGAGAGATGCATTAGTATTCTCTCTACTCCCTGTTCCACTGTAGATGCGCCACTTAGGAGTAGGAATCTTACAGGCACTTATTCTCTGTGCATGTGACCAGTTGTGGAAATCTGTAATAGTTTCCATCTCTTGCATAAAAGAAGCTTCTTTGCTAAGTGCTGACAAGTATACTTGTCTGTAAATATAAGGATCCATATTTTGCATACAGTAAGAAATTATGTTTGTCTAGGGATGTGACAGATAAAGCATTTACTTTAGGATCTATGACCTCTCAGCCATGTGTATTTGGCTATGAACACAGTACCACATATGATAGTTTCAGCTTTTTGAGAAACCTCAGCACTGATTTCTATAGTGAATGCACCAGTTTGCACTCCAGCCAATAGTGTATAGGGTTCCCTTTTCCCCAGCATCCTCACTTGCTATAGAACTCCTGAGCATGGATCCTAGGACAGAGATACTTCCACATCTGTCTTCATTGCTGCCCTCTTCACAATACATAGAAAGTCAAATACTCCTAGAAGTCCTTTACCTGATGAATGGATAATGAAAATACATTTACAAAATGGAATTGTATTCAAGACCAAAGAAAAATAAAATTATGAAAGTTGTGAGAAAATTGACGGAATTGGAAGAAATCAAAGTGAGCTAACCCAGGTCCTGAACCATTTCATGTTTTCTCTCATATGTGGATCACTGATTCTAACTTAGTTTTGAGTTTAACTTGGAATGCCCATAGTCACCAAGAGGCTAGAAAAGAGACTGCGGGGACTGGGAGGAAGAGGCCTGAAGAGAGGACAAACCAAAGTATGGAATACTGGGGTTATAAGGGTTCCATAGGGGAAGGGAGATGGGGAGATAGAAGAGAGGAGGAAGTGGGAGAAGACAGCCAAAACTAAAGCTATAAGAAGTTTGAGTGGAGGTACCCTACAGGGGTGGATAACGTCAATCCCAGAGGCCAAGGAGGATAGAACAAACATCCCAGTGTCCTGTATGGGATTCCTCCCTATGAGTTATTGGTCAGGAAGGTCCCGAAGGCCCCGCACCCCCATAACACAGGCTATTGTTGTTGCTCTTGTTTGTTCACCAGAATTGAAGGTAAGAAATTGTTGTTAAAGTGTCTTGGTTGCAGGACGCTGAGAAATGTAGCTGAAACAGAACTGGAAGTTCCCACCCTGCTGGGTAGCATACTCAGTGCCAGAAGGTATGAGGCAGGCCCCTGTGGAAGGGAAGTTACCAATAGTCATGCAGCTGTGAACATTGCTAGTCCCTACCTGCCAGACAAGATTATCCGCTGGTGCAATAGTGACGTGGCCATTTCTTGTTGACTCTACTTTTAGGTTCTGTTTCTCATTCTACTATCACGTTTTCTCTAAGCTTCCTCCAGGACTCAGAATGTCCCTTCTCAAGTACCCATTTGCTTTATTTCTCAGAGGGCCAATGGGCACATCCTTCATTCTTCAAAACAGAGAAACTCATTACCTGCTAAGCGGAATCTAGTAAAGGAGGTGAGTTATTTTAATTTCATTGTCTTTCCAAAATTTGGTGCTTGGGCAACAATATTTGCATATGAAGGAACAAAACTGAACCCCTGCCCCCCATCAAAGACCATGAGAGCTTTATATCTCAGTCTTCTTCCTTATTTATACTGGCATTGAGGAAACTCAGATTTAGGCTCAGTATTCAATTGGAACAACTATCTTTATATCATGGATTTAAAAAATTATAAGCTATTCCTTCCTCTTCATTTGAGAGCATCTGATTATATTTCTGAATTAAAAATAAGCATTAGGCTTTAACTTATTATTTTACATGCATAGTCACCATCACAAAATAAATCACATGAAAATATTTAGGTCTAATTATATTTTCATACGCTATTATGCCAAATATTCTTCCCCTCTGAGCTCATTTTAAACTGTTTTACTATATTCTTTCAGATCTTTCATTAAAAAAGTGCACTGTCTTGTATTCCATTTTCCCTCCCCCATCTTATTTCTTGCACCCATAAAACAGGTTGGATTAAATTATGTCATTTAGTTCAGCTGTGATAATGATCCTATGCTCAGACCATCATGAGTAACAAAAGAGACGAGGCTGTGAAAGGGAGGCTACTGGTGGAGAAGGGGAGGGATCTATTAGTTTTGAGTGCTGACGTCTTCCAGCCTTCTCATTTATACTTTCAAGTAATGAGAATTACTGTAAATATAAATACTTACAGGGAAGTAAGAGGGTCACAGTGGTCAAATGACTTGCCCCAAATCTCATTTTTGTGTTTGGAGAAGTCCAACAAATACATCTATCTCATTTCATTATCCTTTCCTAAAATCTCCCTTTCTGACTCTTCTTGATTTTAGATATTGCCTGAGTCCTGTTATCTGCTTGCTCACTATTGTTCCAGAAACCCCGAGTCACCTTTCTCTTCCTTACCCCATGCTTAATTAAGTCTTTGCTTCCAGCTCATTCTGCCTCCTCAATGACTTCACCCTCCCTCTCTTTCCAATTGCAGATTCCAAAATTTGGGCCCTAAAAGTTCTTGCTTGGGACCCTTCTGTAATGTCTTTGCTAATATTCTGCTTTCGCTTTCTTTCCTTTCACTCGTCTTTCCCTCACATAATGGGTTTTGTGATATTTCTGAATGGAAGAATGGACAACACTCCTCTTAATGCATGTTTCTTTTTACCTCAAGTAAAAGTCCTTTGCCAACTTCATCCCCGAGTTCTTGTTCCATGCCTATCTCTGCAGTATTACAGCCTTTTGTTTTCAAGTGTACCCTCCCCGCCAGCCCCACAGAAAAACTTGCAGACTCCTGAGCACCCACAGGTTTTCATGCCTCCTGACTGACTCTACACTTTGCTCTCCCTAGAGAACAGTTTTCCCCTTTTCATGTTTGTCTGTATGAACGTATGCTATGTGTGTGTGGTGCCTAAAGAGGCCAGAAAAGGATGGCCAGTCCCCAAGAGCTTGAGCTACAGGCAGTTGTGAACCGCTTGACATGGATGCTAGGAACTGAACTCAGGTCCTCTGAGAGAGCAAAAAGCACTCTTAACTGTTAAGACATCTCCAGCCCCCCTACAAGGTTCCTTTCTTATATACAGAGAATTGTCTCCATTTTAAGACCTAACTGGGTTTTGTAACTAATTTTCTGTGGGTCCTGATATTCCACAAGGGCTGAGCAATAAGCAAGCTGGCTTTGCCCTGCTAACCTGCAATATTGGGGGAGTTGGAGCCTGCCCCTGCTTGTTTGGTGGACATTCAGACTGCCTGAAGCTCTTCCCCCGGTGGGGGTTGGGGTGGGGTGGGGCTAATGCTGAGTGTAACATTCCTGAACCTGTCACTTCTAAAAGCACACCTTGGTTTTGGGAACCAAATGGTACCTCTGTTACGTAAGCCTAATCTCCAGGAAACAAATAGTATTGTAAAAGTGCAGGTAGACTTCCTCTGCTGTCCCACCCCATCCTTGCCAGGACCCCACCAAAGCTACTATATAAGAGTCTAACCTCCTACAATAAATACGTTATTTGGTCTCCTGGAGCCTAACTCCCAGGTCTTTCTTTAATCCGCCCTGCCCTGCCTTTCCCTCTCCCTCCCTCCACCTGTGGCTTGAGGCCAGTAAAACAGCCTTACATGTGCACATGTGCCGAGAGGTGAGTGACCAGACCCACAATTTTCTCTTACCACAGTTTTTATTTATTTATTTATTTATTTATTTATTTATTTATTATTTTTGAGGCAGGGTCTCACATTGTAGCCCTGGCTTACTGGCAGACAATGTATAGCCCAGGCTAGACTCTAACTCCTAAAGCTCTGGAGCCTCTTCCTCCTGAGTATTGGGATTAAAGTTATGCACGCTGATGCCCAGCCTCACTTGGCTTTTGGGTGTCCTGGTTACCACCTCTCCTATGAGCTTTTAATGAGACTATGATAGCAATATCATCAAATTCAGACTTGGAGAACCAAACTTGGACTTCTCATCTTATGTTTCCCATTTCCCTTCTGCCTTAGATAGAGTTTGCCTGCATGGGCTCAGAGAACTGGCCAACGACCCTTGTTGAGGTAGTGGGCTCATGGTCTGGAAAAAAAGTAGCCTCAGGAGGGGTGAGATGGATGAATCTGGACTGCTTAGCAACCCTTTCCCACCTTGGCACAGAATGAAGAAATATAGATCAGTAGCTGCATATTCTGAAGATGTTGACAGTCCATGGAGATGTACATCCTTAATAGGTATACAAAAGAATGGCAATTTGTTGAGGGTACCTATATTCCCATGTTTATTACAGTAGTACTCACGGAGGCCACAATGTAGACTCAACCTCAGTGTCCATCTACAGATGAGTGCAAATAAAATGTGGTATCTGTTCACAATGGACTACTGTGCAGCCACACAAAGATGTCTCCAGTCACTTGCAATGACTAGATAGCACTGGACAACACTATGTCAGGTGAAATAAGTCAGGAACAGCAGCAAAAACATCCTGTGATTTCACTCAGATGGGGACTCTAAAAACATTGACTTCATAGATGTTGACAGTAGAATGGTGGTTACCAGAGGCTGGGGAAGAAGGGTATAGATCAGTCAGTCCATGGGTTCAATGATACAGTTAGCTAGGGCATAGAAGGTTGAATTGAATATAGTTCACACAGTTCAGTGTATCTCAAGAAAGCCAGAGGAAGGGATGTTGAGTGTGTTCACTGTGGAGAAATGGTAAAAGACTTAGGCAATGGAGACGGTAACTACCCTGATTTTATCATTACTCAGTGTACACAGACTTCAAAACCTCACACTGTACCATGAGTATGTACAGTTGTTATACCTCTATTCACTTTCCTTTACCTACTGCTTTTTTTTTTTAATCACAATGCAGGTGGAACAATAGATGATTCTGGCTGGACGGACATACATGTGAATAATATCCAAGTTTAATAATGAAAGAATTGTTGCTTGACACTTAGGTGTGGTCACTCTGGTGGAAAGAATGACCCCTGTGAATAACTATGGGTTTCTCAATTTGTGGAGTGCTCTGGACCATGTTATCTGAGCCCAGGTCAATTTGTATTCACCCACGCTGCTGGCCGTAAAGAATAGTCACCTGCATGCACCTATAGCTTGTGCTGCGGGTTGAGTGGCTTGGCTGCCCTACACTGAGTTCTGTGTGCTTGGCTCCTTCTGTTCTTCCCTCCTGGAACTTATGATCCACAGATGCTTCCAGGGGAGCTGTCCTAAGAACAATCTGCTGTTGTGTAATGGCTGTAACTTATTAATTCATGATTATTTAGTTTGGGTTTAACCGATTCATTGTTCAATATGGTCCCTTGGTGGTATCCTGGTATTTTTAGTTGGATTGGTTCTATAAATTATATAATGGTAAAGAAGAAAACAGTAACGGAGAGAACATGGCAAGAAGGCAGCCATATATATAGAGATCATATGTTTATAGAGCGAGTCTGATTTCCTTGGTGAATTAAGATGTGCTTCCCAAAATGATTTCACTGATGCACAGAGCTGACAGAGAACTCTTCAAAAATTAACATGCACTCAAATCCCCCAGTTCATCTCTGGAGGGGCTGTCTGATTTTGCAATCCTAACAAGCTCTTAGATGATACTCATGACTAAGTAGCAAGTATCTGAGTTACTAAATCAAGACTCTAGCTCCCCAACTCATCACATTAACTTTATTCCACAGCATGTGTAAGGGAATGTTATTCTCAGGAAGATGTTTGGGATTAAAATAATTAAAAAATGGAAAGTACACACATTTATGTATCTTTTCTTTTCATTAAATATATATCTGTTTGGCAAAAAAATGTTAGACTCTTTTATACAAAAACAAAGCCAAAAAAAAAAAAAAACAAACCCCAAACCCTTGCAAATTATAAAGACTTGTAATAATTACAACGATGTAAACTTGGATGTCTGACAGCTTGATCATCCTGTGGAGCCTGGGTTGCAGCAGGAGCCTCATGGAGCGATGACACCAAGCCCTTGGATAGCAACAGCCGCCAACAGTGGCAGTTAGGGTTAGTCTGTGAGATGGAGCATGACTACTGATTTTATTTGTGCTTTCTGCTAGAGGCTAGGAGCACGAGTACATGAAGAAGGCAGGTCTGGCTGGGGCAGGGAGAGGAAGCTCAAGACTAGCTGGGGGGCGGAGAGGTTGGTCATGTTGTCGTGGTCACAGTGCAGGCACGGAGCAGGCACAGGCTCTGTGGACTCTTTCAGGGACCTGATACTGGTAGGAACTAGAATGAAGCCAATAGTCCTGGGACCAGGGAAGGCCAAGGCAAGGAAGGAGAGCAGAGATGTCAATGCAATCTCAACTCACATGGAGCTGGTGGCACGAGCTGACCCTAGAGAAAAGGGGCAGAAAGCTGATGACCTTTGGTCTTCCCATCCAGTAGCAGGGCCATTTCTACTCAATCCAGGCCTTGGCCATCTTCCTTGGTTGGTGGGGTGGTGATTAGGGGTAGCTTGGGGATACTGGCTTTTTTAATCCAGGAAGGAAGGATATGCCTGCCAGGGGTTATAATGGGAGGACTCTGACTTTCTTACTAGTGGTGGCTTTTGCTCATGTCCAACCAGTGAACTGTAGCAGTGGAAAGTGGTCTAAATAAAGCAGAGAGATGCTGAGATGCCAAGAAGGGTCAAAAACAGCGAGGGCTACAGGTGTGGCCAAAGGAAAGGTGTATTTGAAGCTTCTCTCCACCAAAAGATGGTCCCCGGTGTGGGTGTGTTTGTGTTCCTCTCTGCTTTTAGCTACATATTCCAGTTTGGGAGGGTTGTGTCCAGTCCTGGCCACTTCAGTTACAGTCATAGACGAAGTCATAGTTGCTGGGCTCCTTGGGGATGGGTGGAGGTGCGTCTGGGATTTGGATGTTTTCCAGGTCCAGCAGACGGAGCTTGATCTCCATGCTGAGAAGGGTGTCCAGGTCATTCCGAGTCAGGTCACTCATCATGTCTTTCCCAAGCAGTGCGTTCAACCCATCTGTCCAGATGCAATACTGATGGGGAAAGAAGAGTCAGTCAGCATTACCGGTCACAACGATAGGAGCAGCAAAAACAGCTAATGCTTGGTGAGTACGCGGCATGTCTAGCTGTCCGAGGGGCTTACCTAGAACCCACGGTTCTATAAAGTTGACATTTCTCTCATCTATTTTCCAAGTTAAAGAAGCAAGGCACAGTGAGAAGAGGTGATGTGGTAGTAAGTGGAGTGAGTAGAGTATGAATTCAGACAACGTGAGTCTAGAGGCTAGCTCTTATATGCAAGAACATTTCCTTATGGAACACAGGTGATATGGGTTCTCCTGACTATGCTGTTTAAGGCAGTGTGGAATGTACCCCAATACTTTTGGACTTGGCAGCAGGCCATGCTTGCTCCTTTCTTGATACCAACCACAGTTCCCTGTTCAGTAGCTAATGCCTGCCTGTCTTATTTAATTTCCAAGCATATACAATGACAGCTCTGTCTCACCCTGAAAACAATTGTGACCTTTGTGCTTCTCAGCATAAGGGCTAGGAAATAGCCTTCACGGAGCTGCCCAATGAGTGATGGCCAAAACGGCTAACATCATTGGTGCTCTTAACTGGAGGTAGGCTGGACCTCCTATCTGTCTCCAGTGCTCAGGGATTCTCTCTACCATGTTTCTTGTGCCCGATCCCTGGGGAAACCATCTGTTTTGGAAAGCCCCCCTGGAGGACATTATAAAGGGTTTTGTTATTTTGTCATAAAATGAACTACAGTCTTTTGCTTTTGCAGTGGACTGTGAAATTTTGGGGAAGAAGGGACCGTGTGTCATTTATCTGAAGTTCTTCAAGGTTCTCGTCAGCTCTTCCAGCAGGTGGAGTCCTGCCTTGATTTTAAAAGAGAACGATTGAAGTCTAGTGAGAGAGCCAGCTTCTGTTCCAGCATCTCAGAAAGCTGCCTGTATGCTGGATGCTGTGCTCGCTCAACTGTCAGGTTGTCCCTGGTCCTACCCAGGACTCCAGGCTGGCAGTGGCTCTGCTTCCTGACAGATTGATCTTCCTTCTAGCATTCACTCTAGGCTCCATTTTTTCCTGGAATCATTGGATCAAGCTCTAATTCCAGATCCTAATTAGCCCAAGCACGCTATTTGTGGCTGCTTAGGCTGTGATCCAGGTATGACAGCAGACCTCAACAGAATGGATACCTTAGACTCATGTGTGAAATGATGAAAATCTGCCACAGTGCCTCTCAATGACATCACTTAAGCTGAAGAGGAACACCATTGTGCAACATGAGACCCAAGTCTGAGGAGGGCATTGTTAAGCTGTAGAGATTTGGTTCTACTGTGGCTGAGTGATCTCAGCCAAAACATGTAGCTCATCAAAACACAGGCTTGTTGCTAAAAGATTTCTGGAAGCATCAATGTCCTCATAACTACCTCAGCTATATTTGAATCATGTCCAGGTTGCTGTTTCCTCATAAATGACGGTGAGAGAAGTAGGTACCTAGTTCCCACCCTGAGATACTGATTTAGTTGGTCTTTGTTATAGATACTTCTTTCTTTTTTTTTTTTTTTTTCGTATTTTTGACTCAGGGTCTCCCTTTTAGTACCAACTG
The DNA here is from genome assembly GCA_009823505.1 of Rhizomys pruinosus. Lineage (NCBI taxonomy): Eukaryota > Metazoa > Chordata > Mammalia > Rodentia > Spalacidae > Rhizomys > Rhizomys pruinosus. The sequence continues at coordinate 3,631,752 of VZQC01000658.1, read as the reverse complement.
TCTGGAGCTCACTCGGTAGACCAGGCTGGCCTTGAACTCACAGAGATCCACCCACCTCTACCTCCTGAGTGCTGGGAATAAAGATGCATGCCACCACGCCCGGCTATAGATACTTATTTCTAATAGCTACCTCTGCAATTCTGGTGAACATCCAGGTCTGGGCACTGCTGAGCCTTATAGCTCTAGCAGCCTGTCATGGTGAGCCTGAAGTCCTGAGCTATGGTCCCTCAAATGCAGCCTTCCCAGCCCTGGCCAGCTTCCTGGTACAGATTAACCCACAGAAGCATTTATTTTGAGAAGCAGCAGATAGAGACCATTTCATCAAAAATTACATTGACCCTTAAATAAAAATCTTGTAGTACTGAATTAGAATAGAAATTCTCAACATTAAATTGTTATATTTTACCTTCAAAAACTAACTTTCAGCTTTTTCTTTCAAAAATCTGAACCAAAATGATCAAGTAGTAATAACGTCAGTTTTTACTCTGATATCGGTTGCTAATGACCAGTTTCCTATTGAAAACAAGCAGGCTTGGTAGAGAAAGGGCAGGAACTAAGGCTGCCATCAGCTGATCTTAGTAGAGAGATAATTTAAATTATCTAGGTGAGTCCAACATAAGCTTAGATGTCTTTAAAATGAAAAGAAGGGCTGGAGAGATGGCTCGGTGGTAAAAAGCACTAGCTGCTCTTGTAGAGGACCCAGGTTCAATTCCCAGCTTGGCAGCTGACAATCATCCTTGACTCTCATTCCAGGGGATCTAACACTGTCTTCTGACCTCTGTGGGCACTGAATGAAATGGGTGCACTTACATAAGTGCAGGCAATAAACTCGTACATATAAAATAAAAATAAAATAATTTTAAAAGAATATGAAAAAAATAAAATGAAAAAGAAGGAAGAGTCTGAAGAGTGAAAGACAAGAGATTTCACTACAGAAGAGGTCAGAATGGTTTGAGGAATGGACTCAAATTACTATTGGTGAGACTGATGGAGACCAAAGATGCAGGGGGCTTATGGAAGGACACGAGGTACAATTCTCTGGTAAGAGCCTTGATGATACCCAGAGAGACTCATGTTAGATGGCTGCCCTCCAGAATTGCAAGACTATGAATTTGTACTATTAAAACTAACACTGATTTTGTGGAAGCTTGTGGTAGCAACAGCAAACCAACCTACAGTTAACAAATATCCAGCATAATCTAAGCGATTGCCAAAGCTATAGGGATGATGACCTGGCTTCTTTAGTAAGTAACTTGGAATGAAAAGACAAAAAGTACATGTCGATGATAGTGAAAGAAGAGGAAAGAGAGAATGAGAGTAACTGGAGATTCAGAGATCTAGGTAAGATATGAACCAATATGTATCTTATTTGGACTTTGATGTGAACAGTATGAAAGAAAAACACACAAATGAGACAGTTGAAAAAAATCTGAAATCTACTTGTACAAAGTGTATCGAGGCCACTGCATGATTAATTTAAATGTGATAGGGATTGTGGTTATGTTTCAGAGTGGACTCACTATTAGAGAGCTATATACAGGAATATGTGCATACTGTGTGTGTGTGTGTGTGTGTGTGTGTACTCACATGTGTAGTAGCATTTGCTTCAGAATAATGTAGGTATGACAGGCGAGCATGGGGGAGCCTGGCTGGGGTGGGAGGCAAATGGCCAAGTTGGTCAGTGTTACAGGCAAGTGGTAGACTTGTTAGGGGTCCACCCATTGGATGGAGACTAATAGGAAGCAAGAATGCCAGGTTCAAGTTCCAGCTCTGTCACTTACTACCTGAGTGACCTTGGGAAGTCTCTTGACCTCTCTGTGCCTCATTTTCCTTGCTTACAAGATAGAGCTATTTTATTCTTTTAGAGTTGGATAAGGATTAAATGAGGATATCCATTGTATTTAGTGGGATGATGTACAGTGTGGGACAGGCTAGATATAAGATTCCTCTTGTGTGTGTGTGTGTGTGTGTGTGTGTGTGTGTAAGGGAGAGAGAAGAAAGAGACAGAGAGACAGAGAAAGAGAAGAAGAGAGAAGAGAAGAGAAGAGAAGAGAGGGAGAGGGAGAGGGAGAGGGAAAGAGAGAGAGAGAGAGAGAGAGAGAGAGAGAGAGAGAGAGAAAGAGGTGTGCATGTACCACAGCACACGTGGAGATGTCAGTTCTTGCTTTCTGACTTGTTAGAGACAGGGTCTCTTTTTTAGTGTTTTCAGCTGCACATGGCTGGCTAATTGGCCTGTGAGCCTCTGGGGAGTCTCTTGTCGCCTGCAGACTTCTGATACCATGCCTTTTTATACGATTTCTGGGGATTTGAACTGAGGTCCTCACACTTCACAGCACATGCTTTACGAACCAAGTCTTCTTTCCAGACTCCTCCTTTTTGCTGTCAGGTTTTTAGTTTTAGAAGCCTCTTTTCCTTTGGTTGAAAAATGAGTATATCTATAACAGAACTTTCTCTTTTATAGAGTAATTATAAAAATAAAATGTGGTACAAGTTTCTTGAAGAAATTAAAAGTGCTCAGAAGCACATAGCACATTCTCCTCATTGCATTTATAAGAAGTGGCAGTTCTGAAAAGAAAACCTTGGCAGGCCTGAGCATTTATCCTTATCTGGAATTAATGCACACACTCGGGGAAAATAGCTTGGCACTGATTTAACTAACAGCCTAAGTTCTACTATTTTAAGTAGTTTTCTATATGGCTCTTATACATCGTGAATATGCTGGCCTGTTCATAACCATAATTTTATTTAAAAACAGAACTAGGAGGATATGGTATCTATTTTCAGAAAGATGAAGACAAAGTCTTACCCTTCTGCAAACTAAATGTCAAATGACACAGAATTATATTTAAACACCATTCTAAATGCAGGATTTGTGTCTAATCTTTTCTCTTTCCTTGGGATGTACAATTTTATTCAAAAGCTTCAAACCAGGGAAAACCAGATACTAAATACCTTTCAAATGAACTGAAACTCCTGAGGAAAATGAGAACAAAAGTCTGATTCTATTAAAATGTTCCCTTCCTCTTGAAAAGCTGTTTATGCAGTTACATGCAAAACAAAAATTTGAATGGTATTATCTAAAAATAAAAGTTTCAAGCATGGCGTTGGGGTCCAATTTACAAGAAAAAGTTACATCAACCATAAATGCTACTTTATTTTACAAATGCATTTTTCTAGAGTTATGCTAAATATTTTAAATATAGCTGACAGCATGCTTTAAGAAGAGAAACAAATTATACATATATCAAGATGTCAAAAGGAATAAAAGCATCTTGGAAATAAAATTCCAAAAGTAGAGACAGCTCTAAATCTCTTAAAATAGCTTAAAGAGACTTGGTGGAGAACCTACTTCATCAGATGTCTAACGAATAGACATTTTATCCAGGGAAGCTCCAGACCCAAAATTAAATATTCAATGGAAACCAAAGCCCTAGCCAGGGCTGCCTCTTCCTCTGGATTAACTGTTAGGCCCTTGCTGGGACTGAGTCATCTCGATGTGCATTGGCTTTCTTTACTGTGAATATCCTTGAAGGGCCATGTGTTAAAGGGATGGCCATCAGCTTGTGGCACTGTTGGGAGATGCTGGAACTTTCAGGAGGTAATGTCCAGTGGAAAGAACCGGGCTCTTTATGGTGTGTCCTTGAAAGGGACATTCAGACACTAGTCCCTTCCTCTGTCTCTGCATTTTGGTGGCCCTGAGGCAAGTGGGTTCCTTCTCCCTCTACTGCCACCACTCTAAAGTCAATCAACCAGACTGAGACCTCTGAAAACAGATCAGAAATAAACTTTTCTTCCAAGTTATCTCAGGTATTTTCTCATAGTAATGGGAAGCTGAACAAAGCCCATGAACTATGAACCAGCCACTAAGAAGTTGGATGTATGGTAATTGGCAGTTTTCCAAGAGGTTTCTACTCTATGCTCTTAAGTCAGCAACATGCCTTTTTATTTATGATTTCCCTAAGCAGTGTTTTTCTTTTCTTTTCTTTTTTTAGCAGTGTTTTTCAAGAAATGACACTTCTGGGGTGGAGAGATGGCTCAGTGTTAAGGGCACTGGCTGCTCTTGCAGAGGACCCAGCTTTGATTCACAGCACCTACATGGCGGCTAACAAAGGTCAGTAACTCCAATTTCAGGGGAATCCGATGCCCTCTTCTGACTTCTGTAGGCATTGCGTGACACCGGTACACTTAAATATGTGCAGGGAATACAGCATACACATAAAATAAAAAATAAATAAAATATTAAAAGAAATGATATTTCTTCCTGTTCAGAATTTTTCCTTCTTGTTTTCCTCTTAAATTATTCCCTAGCCAAGACCCTTACCTCATGCTTGTCAGGAGCAATGAAATTCAGTTGGCAATTTGAGTCATACAAGATGGAGAAAGCAAGTTCAAGCACCTCCTGCAAGAGAGAAAACACCACATTAAATACAAGTGCTATTATGTTTTGACATCACAAATGGTGGAGCTTGGGGCTGGAGAGATGGCTCAGTGGTTAAGAGCACTGGCTGCTCTGGCAGAGGGCCCGAGTTCACTTTCCAGCACCCACATGGAGGCTAACAACCATCAGTAACTCCAGTTCTAAGGGACCTGACATCTTCTGAGCTCCATGGGCACTGCATGGCACAGACGGACTTCCATGCAGGCAGTACACTCAGACACATGAAGTAAAAATAACAAATAAACATGGGGTATGGCCTGTCTCTTTGCCCAGAGAAGAGGAACAACACTGAAGCTGGTGTGAGACAAGGGTGTGTGCTTCAAGGTTCCCATCATGCCCTTCTTCCATTGCACAGGCCCGCATGCACCATCTCACTTCTCCTGAGAACCCATGAAACAAGTGTTGTCATTGCCTTTTAAGGAGGCAGGGTTTTGAGAGGGTAATAGCATATTCACAAAGCTGTTTATCTCCGTTTCATGAAGATATGGAAGCAGTAAACCCTCTCCCAGTTAGCAGTATTAGGGGTGATCTACCTCAATCATTTCCAAAATACAAGTCCATAAGGAATGGACTCCACAAAATATAGACACTATACCAGGGGTAATGAGGCTTGGAGTGACCTCATATCATGATGTCAGTCTTGGAGTTTTGTACTCCAGTATGCAAAGGATACACAAAACCCAACTGTATCCAGTAGAGGCTGTAGGGTATAAAGAAGCATGGACTAAGCAAGGCATGGTGGCACATGCCTTTAATACTAGCACTTGGGAGGCAGAGGCAGGTGGATCTTTGTGAGTTCAAGGCCAGCCTGGTCTACAGAGTGAGTTCCAGGACAGCTGGGGCTATAGGGAGACCCTGTCTTACACACACACACACACACACACACACAAAAGCGTGGACTCAAGTGACAGATGCTGCAGACTTAAGTTACTGGTGATTATCTAAGGAGCACATATAGAGTTAGACCCATAGTACCAAGGACTATGTGACCCTTTCATTTTACTGCAGCCAGATAAATCTGGTTGAGGTACTCAGTGTCATGTCTAATGTGTATGTTACAAAACACTTCTCAAAGTGGATGTGCCGAACCAGTATCAGGTACCACCATCATTCTACCAGCTTGAGCTGTCAGCAGAGTAAAGCAGCCACCAGCACATCCCATAACCTCACTGGTGGCTAATCTGGAGGAGAAGGGTCAAGTGCTTCCATACCAGCATGCTGTACTGTCATAACACAGGCTGTAGTGTACCTTCCTTCTCAGGGTCTCTATTAGGCACCACTTATGACTGTCCCTCTGCCCTGCTGTGATCTGGGAGCAGCACTGCTCAGAAACTGCCCACAAAACATGTTTCTCTTCGGGAGCCAGATCTCTTCACATCCTTTCCTATGTAGATATCTCTCGGAGGATTGGCCTTTGGTGAATGACTCACAGGACACATACTCCAGAAAGAAGGTGGAAGGTAAAAAGATGAGGTCAATCGTCCAGGATTTCAGGTGAAATCTTCCTTGTTAGCCGGACACTCTCCTCACCCAGCCCCCGCCCCACTGCATGCCATCGAGCTATTCTAGAGTTCTCTGTCTGGCTCACCTTCATGCTCTGTCCTCTCACTAAGAGGGAGCAGCTTTGCTCAGAGGCTAGTCTGTCACGTATCTCACACTCCAAGGGGCTCCTCATTGTGCCAGAAATAGAAACCCGGCAGGAAAGAATGCGGAGTCATGGAATGCCAGCTCGCCTGCATAGACTCCTCTCTTGATTTCTTTTTCTCTGTCTTCATCTGCTCTCCCCAGCCTGCTCAGTGAAGGTGATGTGCAATGAACAAGCAAACACATTTTTTCCCACTGAGTCTGGCAACTGTTTCCATAGCAATATCTCAGAGGCCTTTGAATTTAGAGTCAAAGTGGCAATGGTCACGCTAGTGGCACCATAAATTAGTATCATCTTTAAAAATCAGTAAAGCATATCAGCATATGTAAAAATCAGCACATATCAGCAACCATGGATCCCTCTCCTGGGCTATTAAAAAATCCAAAATCAAGTGAAAATTGCATACTACCTGTAAGAAAATTAAGAGAATCTAAATATCTCCTTTTCCTTTGGGTATTAAGGAAATCATAAATAATTAGTTAATTATTAAGGTCTCATTGTTAAATGAGAAAAAAGCAAGAGAAATGTACCTACTGATTATCCTTAGGACAGTGCTTGCACGTAGATGGAGACAGTTGGTGAGCAAGTGACTGGAAACTTACTATCAAGTGCTGGGATCATGGGTCATTATTTCTACTCAAAATATGTTTCCAATAAAATACTAGGTTGTAATCTCATAAATTTACAAACAGCTGTTCTCAGATTAGAAATGTTATATAAATGACTTTTTCTTTGCTGATCTGAGAGTCATTCATTAGGAAGACTCTGACTCATACTTCAGAGACTGGAGGGAAAGGAGTGGTGGTTTTGCTTTGGGTCTCTAGCTACACGAAGGTTCCTTTGCAGACAAACAGGACAAGTTGAAATTCACTAAGGTCTTTCTGCCTGGCCCTGTGCAACAACTGTGACAGAAGCTGGTGTGAACACTGGAGCCCAGACACCTGCCCTTGACTAGGTGCTGAAGTCACTGGGCATCAGAATGCCAGCACAATTAGTGCTGGGACACATTCTCTTATTTAAGGGACAGAGCACAACGACCTTGGTGTTCGCCCTTCCTTGGCACATACTGTTCCGGACATGAAGAACAGGAGCTGTCATGACCTATATTCCTGAGAAACGCAGGCAGAAATGGGGAATTCATGAGAATGACAATCCCCACTCTAATTTCCCCAAGGCTGCCTGGGAGGGGTGGGAGGAATTAATTCTCTGAACTGCATGCCTGCATGAAAGGGTTTTATTGATATCCCTGGCTTGCTGTCACTGAGTCACTGGTAGTGGTCAGCTCTCAGCACTTTAGGGAAGGAGGTCGAGAGGCTCAGAGGAATGAGACCTCTCAGGCCAGCTTTCCAGAAGCTGCCACCTGTCCACACTGCCTGTGAGGAAGACAGGCACCAGGTGGTGGCAGAACAGGCTGGCATAGAACTGGGACAGTGTGTCCCTCAGGGCCTCCTGGCACACACTACAGCACTCAGAGACTTTGGGCTGTATTGCTCACTATTGAACATCTTCTGTTCTTTCTTGAATTAAGTCAGTGAAAAAACTAGACTCCAGGGCTGGAGCGATGGCCTAGCGGTTAAGAGCGCCGACCGCTCTTGCAGAGGACCCAGGTTCGATCCCCAGCACCCACATGGCAGCCGAGAGCCGTCTGAAACTCCAATTCCAGGAGAACTCCAGCTCCAGGGGAGTCCGACGCCCTCTTCTGACCTCCGCGGCATTGCACGTCATGGGTGCACAGACTTGCATGCAAACAATACATTCATACACATACGGAAATAAATAAAAATTAAAAAAAAATTAAAAAAAAAACAAAACAAAAACAAAAAACTAGACTCCAAAAGCAGCTTATTTTACCCTGTTGCAGCGAGGCATACCTGTCTTCTTACCAACTGGATGGGCCAGGTTGTGGAGAAAGAAGATCAGAGAAGCCGAACCCCCTCCATCCTCTGATGTCCCTGACCTCTCATCTCAGCCTCACTCCATTGGCCCTAGGACCCACAGCAATACATGGATTCCCAGAAATGTGCCTCAATTGGTTGGAAGACGTTTGAATACATATTCTACCAGGGGTAAATGCCAATATAAGAATAGAGTAGTACAGAACATATTCTCAGCATATAGTTGGGTGGCATTTTTTACATTGCTTTGGGTAACTTATGTTGACATCTTTCCCAGCGCTCACTTGACTATGCTGATTCTCCATTTATTCAGCCATCTTAAGGCTGTTGAGGAAAGACACAGGATACAGTTTCGCATATGTGTGGCTGCACATATACAGGAGAAGATTTGATAGCTACTCACCTACATACCTATGAGTCCCGAGTTTCTATTTTTAAAGGAGATAAAAAGCTGTCACCCACTCATGAAGCTAACAGAAGACATCATCCTCTTCAGGAGGGTAAACCTTTCAAGTCTTTGTGGCTCTCATTTATCTTACTGACATTACCTACTGTATTAGTCACTTTTCTGTTGCTGTGATAAAACACCATGACCAAAGGAACTTATAAAAGGAAGAGTTTATTTGAGCTTACGATTGACGGTTCCAGGGAATTAGAGTCCATTGTGGCGGGAGGCATGGCGGCTGGAGCAGCAAGCCGAGGGTCACATCTCGAAAAGAGCACAGGAAGCAGAGAGCAACTGGAGACCATGAGGCTTGTTAAACTCACTAAGCCTGCCCCCAGTGACATACTTCCTCTAGCACGGCCACACCTTCTAAGACCTCCAAAAACAGTGCCACCAACTGGAGACAAAATGTCTGAATACTTAAAGCCTATGGGGGACACTCATTCAAACCACCACACCTACCAATAGTTCTCAAACTGTCTGGTTTTTACTGTCCCTGTCTGTCCCATGCTGGGCACTCACTCTGCTCCAGGCAGAGATGCTCTTTTCCCACAGGGAAGATCCCCAGGCTCTTCACACGCTGCTCCCTTCACCTGGAACGTCTTCCCTTGCTTTTCTACCTGGCGGAGGCCTTTTCAAAACCCAGCTCAGGTGGTAGCATTACCTCCACCAGCTGTTCTTGGCTTTCTCTGGTTTCCTTTGTGTTTATTTACTTTTGACACAGATGACAATTTGCAATTGCATGTTTATACATAAATCTTAATTTGTTGAATACCTATGACCAGACCATATTAATCTTTGGATTTCTAGTACTTGGCAACAGAGAAAATGCTTGGTACATTCCATGAAGCAAATCCAACTGGGATTTTGGGTGAAGATGAGTGTTTTAAGGTTGATGCAATGACATCAACTGCTAAAGGAATCAGCTTCCTGCCTTGGTTCAAGAATCACACTGGCAAAACAGAAGCTGGGCTCTGAACATGGCAAGATGGTAGCTTCTCCTACACAAAATATATCCTTCTCTGCATCTGTGGAGAACATCAAGGTTTCCCTTTTGGTGATATGAGATGATTGTCTAGTTCTAAGCACCATATCGAGTGAGACAAGCACTGAGAACATCTGACTGAAAACTTACAGCAATCAGTCATCTTCTTACTTTAGAAATTACAGAGGGGCTGGAGAGATGGCCTAGCAGTTAAGAGTGCCGACTGCTCTTGCAGAGGACCCGGGTTTGATCCCCAGCATCCACATGGTGGCTGAGAACCGTCTTTAACTCCAGTTCCAGGGGACTCTGATGCCCTCTTCTGACCTCCTCAGCATTGCACGACACGGGTGTACAAACCTACATGCAGACAGTACATTCATACACATACAAGAATAAATAATAAAAAAAGAAATTACAGAGCATGAATTTTAAGAAACCCTTATTCTTTAAAAATCAACTCTTACAATTTGGAACATACCGGATAGACCAGGCTGGCCTTGAACTCACAGAGCTCCACCTGTCTCTGCCTCCTGAGTGCTAAGATTAAAGATGGGGGCCACCATAACTGGCTTGCAATTGATTTTTTAAAAATTTAAATGTATAAATGTATTGGCTCCATGTTTGTAAGTGCAATGCTTATGGAGTCAGAAAAGAGTGTTGGATCCCCTGTAACTGGAGTTATGGACAGTTGTTGGCCACCATGTGGGTGCTGGGAATTGAACTCAGATCCTCTGTAAGAGTAGTCAGTGCTCTAGACTGCTGAGCCATCTCTCCAGCCCCAACAATTGAATTTTATCCACTGATTAAAATTCAAAAGTCAGTCAGAAAATTCTGACTGAAGAACCCTGTATTTGGGGCTCAAGAGATAGCTCAGAGGTTAAGAGTCATATTTATCTGTTTACTGTTTTGCAGAGGACCCAAGTTCAATTCCCAGCACCCACAGTGGGCAGGTCACATCTGCCTATAATTCCAGCTCCAGGGATCTGATACCCTTTTCTGGGTTCTGTGGGTAGTGGCACATATATAGTGTATATAAACTCATGTAGAAATACATATAAAAAAGTAACTCAATAAATCTTTAAAGAAACTACATTCTTTGGGTCCATATAAATTTTCCCATTGTACAGAGCTGTGTTAAACATGTTAGACTTTGAGCTCCTCCTGGAGTCAGATGGGCCACATCTGGCTTGGTCACCACTCTATGTCAGAGTACATTGGATCTCTGGGGCTCCCATGCTAACTGACTGAATATGTGACAGTTGTGGAGCACACTCTTCAAGGGAAGGACCAATTCCCTTTGTATTTCTATCCCATGGTCTTAGATCTTAGCACCAGGAGATGCTAAACAAATGGGTGACAAGACTGCTAGTTCCAATATTTCTCTATGGACAAAGCCTCTTCTTTATGGATACTACTATCTAAGTTGACCTTATACAGCAATTAAGCTCATCAAGAGTTCTGCCACACAAAATACCAGAAGCTACTCCTTAGCTGTGAAAAGTGTCAGAGGAGCCAGCCCCATGCTTTGGCTGTTGGCCACCAGATGGGCCTCTTGTGGGTACATTTTGGATAATTCTCCCTCGAAGCTATAGATATCCATTCCTTACCCACAAGTCCCCAAATTAGGGATGAGAGAGCCTCTGGAGTCCTGGGGGAAAGGGTGTGGGTGTGGGGAGTTGAGGCAGGACTATGGCTTTCTTGTCTGCTTTTTTACACTATCTAAAGAACAAGCTATGTGAATAGCATTAATATCACAAGCCAAGTAATTTTTACACATATGCAACTGAAAGAGCCAAGCTGACAGAGACGAATGCTCTCCTCAAGTCAGACTAGAAGAGGCAGGGCTGACTTGAACACCTGGACCTGCAAACCTGGGTAAGCAGCTTCCATTTATGGTCATATTTTTCTCTTTACAGCAGTGTGCCCACCCTGTCCGTCTGTCCATCCATCCATCCATCCATCCATCCATCCATCCATCCATCCATCCAATTTCTTAAGAGCACCATGAAAATAAAGACATTAGAAACTTGGAAAACATCATTTACTAATTTGCCTTGTAAATTTCCCTCACAGTGAGTATAGTCTGACACAAAAAGGCCAAATTGACATATACAGTATGTTCTACCCAGATCTCCAATCCACATTTGCTTCTATACTGGTGACATATTTTTTCCCTTTCTTTTAGCCAGGCTAAAACATAACCAGTTTCATTTATGTTTTTCAAGGTTAATAATATTAATGATTTATTAATGATTTATGAATTCCTTATTTTCTTAATTTTTTTTATTTATTATTTCTGTATGTGTATTAATGTACTGTCTGCATGCAAGTCTGTGCACCTGTGTCGTGCAACACCGTGGAGGTCAGAAGAGGGTCTCAGATTCCCCTGGAACTGGAGTTCTCCTGGAACTGGAGCTTCAGACGGTTCTCAGCCGCCATGTGGGTGCGGGGGATCGAACCCGGGTCCTCTGCAAGAGCGGTCGGCGCTCTTAACCGCTAGGCCATCTCTCCAGCCCAGGAATTCCTTATTTTCTAATCTACGCATCAAATATAAATTCCCTAATAAACTCCACTTTCATTGCATTCCACAAATTTCGATGAGCTTGTTTTTAAACTTTATTTAGCTTGAAACAAGTAATTTATCTCATAACTTCTACAAATTATGGGTTATTTAGAAATATATTGTTAAATTTCCAAATATTTGCAGTTTTAGCTCTCTTTTTGCCATTGATTTCTATTTGAATTCTATTCTATTTTGGTCTGAGAATATGCTTTGTATGATTAATATTCTTAATTTAAAGCATATTTTGTCTTTGTCATAGTGAATACAAAATAAAACATGTTTTATGGCCCAAACTATGTATCTTGGTGAATGTTTTTCATGAGCTTGAGAAGAATGTGTATTGTGCTACTGGCTAGATTATTCTATTATTGTCAATTAGATCCAGTTGATTGATTGTGCTATTCAAGTTATCAGTTTCCTTTTTGATTTTCTGCCTGCTTGTTCTCTATTGATTACTGAGAGGGATGTTGAGGGCTCCAGCCATGGGCTTGTAAGTTCTAACAGTGTCATGAATCAAGTTATTGTGATGTCTCTTGCTAGGCTCATACAATTGAGGTGATCTTTATATCTTCCTGGAGAAATGACTCCTGAGAATTTTCTCTATTACGAAGTCTGACTTGTCAAAGGTTAATATAAACACTCCAGCTTTCTTTTAATTAATAATAGTATGGGTTGTCTTTCCCCATCTCATAACTTTAAGCCTATATTGTCTTATAAGGAAAATAGATTAAGTGAATTTCTTGTAGAGAGTATATAATTAGTTCTTAATATTTTAAAAATCAGTTTGAAAATTGTTATTTTTCAATCAATGTGCTTAGGCCATTTATGTTCACAGTGATTAGTGATGCATTTAGATAAATAAAAATTTTTTCCTCCTCCTCCTCCTCCTCCTCCTCCTCCTCCTCCTCCATCACCACCACCACCTTTTTGAACTTGTACTCTGCTTCCACTAATTCACTCATCCATTTGCTTTAATCACCCAATACTTTGCTGTTATTATGATCTTAAGTAACAAGTAGCCATATTTTATATAGGTTAATTAAAGATTACTAAAAATAAATAAAAAAAACAAAAAAGTAAAAATTACTATTTTATTTACCTTCATTTATTCTTTCATTTATAGGAGTACCACTTATCTTTATTTAGATCTTAGTTTCTGGTCCATATCATTTCATTCGAACTGTACCAGTTCTTTCCAGCACTACTTGTATATGATCTACTTTTTCCATTTGAGCCCATAACATTTTAAATCATGGTTATAAATTTTCCACCTGAAAATTCTAAACCTGTATCATAGTGGTAAAAGGCAAAAGGTCTATACAATTTTAAGAGAAACCAGAGTCTGGCTTCTGATGTTGGGTTTGTTCCTGTAGGCTATTTGTTTTTCCTTTTTGGGGAAGCGGGGAGAAAATCATTTAATTTCTTTGGAACCCTAGACAAATCAGGTAATAGGAACTGAGCTAATCAGGCCTTTAGAGTGATAATTTATGTTACTATGGCAAATAGTTGGCCTATAGATTTTTTGCATACATACATATGTGCACGTGTGTATGAGTGTTCACGTGTGTGTGCAAATGTGTCTGCATACCCAAAGGTGTCTTCTGGCATTGTCCTCTGATGCATTTACTGCCACAGGGCTTCTGACTAAGCCTGAAACTTGACAACTCTGGCTAGTCTAACTAGTCAGTGTGCCCCACGGGAGTCTTATCTCTGCCCCCAGGTACTAGGATTCTAGGTGGTCGGCATGCCTGCCTGGCTTTCATGTGAGTTCTAGGGCTCCAAACTCTGGTCCTCATAAAGCAGCAAGCACCTGGCTCTGGTGACTGTTTGCTCTGGCACACACGACGGTACACCCCTCCAGCACCCTTGGTTTTGTCTCCCTCCTTGTCTTTGGCAACCTTATGTATTGTTCAGTCTGTGTCTTGCAGGTCTTTTGACTGTTACCCACTGGGACTACTTTTGAGTCATGGTATTGGGAAGGTACAGCAGTCTACAGTCTTCCAATTAAGTCTTTATATGTTAGGACCCTGTATCTTTGGTTTGTGACATTTTGAAGAGTTTTTCCATTACAGGTTTTTTCCCTCTTTTCACAGATGTATTTCCAAACCATTTCTTTTAGGTCCTTCTCTGCTCAGAACTGACTGTGTCTTCCTCACATCCAACTCGTAGCTGAGACACGGAGGCTAAGAGGGCTGTAATCAGGAGTTCTCAGAGATAAAAGCCTGGACAATAGGACTTGGTTGTTAAGAAGGCTTTGGAACATCTCATAATTATTCTTCCTTATATTTGACAGAGCCCTGAGAGATCTGTCTCAAACCTTCATTTTGAGAACCTGTTGAGATTCTGGAATCTTGAGAATGCATACCCCTCCTCCCAAACCTGCTCCTAAACTGCAGTCTCAGGGAGTTTCATGCTTTAACACTAGTTTATGCATTATCTTTTGCAGTTCATCTAAAATATCAAGCTGGGTATGGTGGGCCTGGCTGGTAATGTAATTCAAGACCTTGGGAAGCTGAGGCAGGAAGACTGTGTATTCAAGACCAATTGAATTATAATAAGGCCTTGTATATGAAAACGAGAACCACAGGTACTTAGGGTTCCAGTGGCTTCAGCTCCAGAGGAGCAGATTGCAGTGTTGATGCCCTGACTCCATCTTCCCGACGGACTTCTTCACCCCTTCTTCTCTAATAGGCCAAGAAAAGCAGTTGAACTCCCTTTTGAGTAGCTTTGTACTGTAAGGGTAGGAGTAGGAGCTCTCGAGTTCTTCATTCATGCTGGGGCCAATGCAGGAAATCTCTCTGCAACGATTTTACATAACTTTCTGTCCCCACTCAACACGTTCAAGTCCTGGTGGACTGCTCTGCTGTCAGCTATCCCCTTCCCAGCCTTTTTGATTTGACTCCTGTCAATTTCTTCACATGGTTTCATGCACAGTTTCAAGGGTTATATAACCAGGTACCTCACTGGAGCTGAGCAGAACTGGTGCTCTCAGACTGCAGACAGAACACCTGACATGTGGTACATATGGTAATCCCTGCTGGTGTTGAAGGAAGTCAGCCCCACAAGAGGCAAACCATGAAAGCTGGGGGTTTGGGCCCAGTTTAGAATGCTCCTTGGAAGCTGTGAGTGTCAGTTCCTATCTCTCTCATACAGAAACCCACACAGGTGTTACATAATAGGTAACTCAGACTCTAGTGTCTCAGGCGTCACTCTATATCATTATACTTGGCACTGGAGCACTTTATAGGGTTGTGTTGTGATGGGCTTAACAAGGAAGGAATGCACAAGGAACAGAGCAGAATTACATCTATGTCACTTAAGATCTTTTAAAAATACATTATTATTTTTGTGTATGAGTGTATTGTATGCATGCGTGTAAGCGCACCTGTGTGGTACAGTGCCTATAGGTCAGTGTTGGATCTCCTAGAACTGGAGTTTTAGAGAGTTTTAACTGCTATCCGGGGAACAGCTGCCAGGAACAGCACCCAGGTCCTCTGCAAGAGCAGTCACTGCTCTCAACTGCTAAGCCATTACTCAAGCCCCAAGAAGCAAAGACCTTGTGATCAGATTCCTTGCCTGTATCTTTCCCTTCTGTCATGCTGAACAATCTTTTGGGTGTTTTTGAGCAAAGATAGAGTTATCTTGAAAAGATCTGAATTCCCTTTTTCCTTAACAACATTTGGAATCAGAGAACAGGGACTATTTATTAACCTCAACTGATAAGTAGGATGAATACCATTTTTTATTCCTCTTAGATACTGATGCTAGACATTAAGAAGCAAATTGTTTGTTGTCGTTGTATGGCACCACAATCTCTGGAGTAGTCAGGCAAATGTGTTTTTGTTTCCATTTATTTCAAGACAGTGCTTTACTATGTAGGTCACACTGGCCTCAAATTTGTGATCCTTCTGTCTCAGAATTCTTAGTGTTAGGATTACAGGAGTGCAGCACCATTTACAGCTAAATACTTTTGTTCATGGATGGTATATATTTCAAGATGCCAGGGGGTGTAGGCAAAGGACTAGCTCCTTGACTTCTTCTGTCTTTCCAGATCATGCCTCCATCCTGTTCCCTAATAACAGAACATGGGTTGTCATGGTGAAATCTTGTTGGTAAATGTGGAGGGGATGGTGAGAAATGTTACACTGTGAACAAGACATAAGCAGCATGCTCCTGGGAAAATGTTCCCTGTTAAGCTTTGTTGGAGATATTTCATAGTCTACTTTCTATGATGCTAAAGGGAATGGGGTCTCAAGCTTTCCTAGGATTCTTTGAGTCAGCTGGCCCTGCCTGTCCCAGGCTTCACTGACACTCTAATGAGGCTACTGCGGCATGGGGTGGGGAAGAGATATCATGAATAAGAGATGAGGAGAAGCCTGTAGTATGGATGGAGATGAATGCAGAAGGCTCACCAGAAGACAGGGAGAAAATAGCTGTGGTAATTCCTAGGGTTAGAAGTAGACAGGAAGTAGAAGAATGGGAGAGAGTGGGCATAAAAAAGTGGTCAGGGAGAGAACTAATAGAATTAGTAAGGAAATGGACGGAGCAGGAAAGGCCAAGCAGAGGCAAGATGTGGCCCATCCAACACATGCACGTGCAAGGTTATGAAGGCAGGCTGGGACCATCACAGCAACTGATGGCATCATGCAGACAGAGCCATTTACGATAACCTGGAAACCATACCTTGTTTTGTTTAAGGGCACCTTTCTCTTTCATATGAGGGCAGTCCTTTCCCGTCACAACGGCTTTGATATCTGCCACCGGCACTGCAATTCATAAAGATAATTTAAATTACAACACCATTGAAAGCGTCCATGTCAATAAAGAAGCAGGAATATTCATTGTGTCTGCTACTGTGGTTGCCACTGCCAGAAACAAAGAATAAAGGGAAAAAAGAGAGATGAGATAAGGAAAAGTCAGGCAGTATTTAGTGACTAGACACCAAAGCACATTATGTTCTGGCAAAAAGCAGTCCTTGGATAAGGAGCGATTTCTCTAAGCAGGATTTGGTTCATAAAACAAAGACCGAAAATATCAGCTATCACAGGAGCGTTGGAAGTGACAGTATTATAATGGATAAGAGTGATTATGACAGTATAGGTGGTACTGTTATTGATATTACCAGGGCTCCTGTCTGCATGCTAGGAATGAAGTCAAATGCTTAACAAGAATCAATACCTCTCACTACGGTATCACATCTATTTTGTTTCTGAGTTTGGGATAAACAAGCAGATCTATCTCAAAACACCTACCCGATTCTAGACAGTTCTGAACTCTAATTCTCTGGTCTCTCTCTTCTTGTAACAATTATGTAAGGTAGGTTTGATTGTCCCCGTTTTACAGGCAGTGGAACTAAACTCAATAAGATAAAGGAAACTTTCCTTTCTGATAGGGCCTTTGGTAAATAGTGCCGTTAGGTAACTTGATTTTATCTCAAGCCTCACTCAGGAGCTGGAAGAAGGTAAGATATAGAAAAGTGACTGCTTTTATTTTATTTTTTTTTTTTTTAATTAATTTTTATTGATGCTTTGTGCATTTCATACATTTTTTCCAATTCAGTTCAGGCTTATTTCCCTTTCCCTCCCCCCCACCCCCACCCCATCCCAGATCATGCATTCTGCCATGACTGTCCTGCATCTTTCTCTCAGTTTTTTTTTTTTTCATTTTTAGCTATAAGTGATAATCCATGAGTACAAGCATCCTTCATGCAAAACCTATCTGCAGGCTGTTGTGCCCAAACACCTACAGCCCCACCATCCAGTGGGGGGTGACAGGTTGTTTGTTCAATCAAGTTGATCAAATGAGTGTCCAGACTACATTGCTGTAGTTTCACCATTCACCCCAATCGCAGCCCTTACATTCTACCACGCCCCCTCTTCCGCAGGTTGTTCCCTAGGCTTAGAAAAGGGGCACAGGTGGATGAGAGGTAAAACAGTCCACTCTCTCTGGAGCTGTTGACTTGGACTCTGGTCAATTCTGGCTGTTTCCTTTCATGGGCTGACAGTTTGTCCAGGAATAACCTTTCGATCCTACTAATGAAGAACAAGCAATTAGATATATAGGTATTTAAGCAGCACTAATAGTTATGGTAGGTTACTTTAGCATAGACACATGTTTGGATATGTTAATCCATGAATTACAATTTTCCCCCCTGTTAAATATGACAGGGTCTTACTGTGGCTTATAACATCTCCTAACCTGTAGAGGATGTAAGCTTGTGGCATCAGCCATGGGTTATTTCTCCAAGGGGAGAGCCAATAGCCAATTAGATTTGGGATATACAGGCACATGGCTGCCTCTGCTGCACAGTATTTCCAGGCAGGTGAGGTGTAGCTGGTGCTGACGGTGGAGTCTTGCTTGACTCAGGGAGACCCATATTTGCTTTATTGGTTTAGTGGCCTTTGGTAACACTCTCTGGCATTCCAGAGGCCATCTGTACACTTGCATGTGTGGTCTCAATACATCCCTCCCATGTTAACGTCAGGTCTTCGGCAGCAGGGTCTTATTGCCTCTCCTCCTGTAGGTATCCCAACTTAGAGGCAAGGAGCCCTTACCTTTTGTGGGGCCTTGGATCCCCTGGCCAACATCCACCTGGTAGAACAATCCATTGCTGATGTCAGAGCTCCTGTATTAATATATTTTGCCTGAGTGCATAGCCCTAGGACTTTAGTATTATATTTGGTTCTGAACAGAGAGTAGTCCCTTCCACAGTTCCCATGTCTAGTAGTCAATTAAAGAAAGCAGTTTTACCGGTTTTATAAGAGATCACCTCTACAATAGTTGTCTCCAATTTACAGTTGGGGAGCGACCTCATCATTGTCATATTTCTCCTTAAGATCAACTGAGAGAGAGGAAAGAGTAGGATGGTTTGGAACTTTGATTTTTAAAAGGCAAGTTATCTACCCCTCTCTGCCCTTAATTCTGCATCCCACATCTAACTACATGCTGACCGGCTTGGCTTTGCCAAAGGGATTTTTATGTGATCGATTTCTTATACTTTTAAAAAATAGAAGATAAGGAAAGATTTCACTGTTAAAAGTTATACGGTTTTATTGGAAAATTGATTATAGGGTTGGAAATAAATGATACAATTATAAATTTAGAGAATATTAGAAGAATAAAACAGGAGGGCCCCTTAAAAGGTAATCTTCCAGGAATAATCAAAGTACCAGGAATTCTGTCTATAGCTACTGACACACCTGGAGCTCTTGAACCCTGAGAGGGGGGCTGTGGGAGCCCTTCCGGAATCTCTGCAGGCTTCTCTGCCTTCTGCCCACATCATCTGCTCCTCTACCTTGCAGCCCTGGTTCTAGTCCTCTTGTAGATAGTACTCCTCACCAATACTTGGCATCTCCTCAGGTCACAAGGCAGATTATGCTCCCCAGCTAGCTGGGGTCTTGTGACTAGAATGAAATGCAAGAGGAAGTACTTTTCTAGACACAGGCACTGAAAAGTCCATATCCAACAATTTTTTTCTTCCATAGTCCACCCAGATAGTGTAGGTATAGATGGTAAAGGAGATATTAGCTTATGTTCCTACGCAACTGGAACAGTCCTTCCACAATGTATGTGAGTTATGTAATGTGACTGAGAAATAAACCTTTGCTGTGCTAAGCCATGGGGAGTTCAGGGCTGTCTGTTCCTGCATCACAGCCTCTTCTGACTTTACAGCTCTTTACCTTGGGTGCCCTTCTCCCAGGCCCTCTGGACTGGTATGACTGTAGGTGGGTGTATGATTGAACCCTGACTTCAGGACTCATTGTCTTCTCCCATCTAATCAACTCTGCAGGAAGCCATAGTTGAATCCCCGAGGAAGTCAGGTTTTCAATGGAGACACTGAAGGGAGTTTTTTTTATTAATCTAATTAGCAAACCAATTAGAAAATCCTCCTTAAGCTTCATGGAGAGGTTGAATCACAAGTACAATATAGAAAATACTCTGTCATATTGTATTAAATGGTGAATGAATTACACAGAGTGTCTATAGAATATAAATAGTAAGTTACTCCTTGGCTTTGAAACCTTTATCATATGGAATGGCAGTCTTCAGAATTGTCATGTGAAGGGCTCAAAGGACAAAAAAGGCCCTTTTCAAGGGGTTTTGTGGCTATATATAATTTATTTCTTAATATCCATTGTTCCTCATCAGGGATATGAGCCACTGGATCGTAGGATTATGACTAAAAAGAAAATTCTAAAATTCTACAAAAACATAGTCATTTTGGAAGGCTGGCTTTTCCATAATGTATCTTTAGATGCATTGGGAGATTAGGCATGGCGATAGCTAAAAAAATGATGTCTTCTCAGGACAGGAAGAGTGAGTTATACTCACTATTCTGAGGAGCCAGTGGAGGGCTTAGAGTGACTTCAAAGCCAAGCTGGCATTTTGGTCAGATCTTTTTATGTGGAAGAAAGATAACAAGGTGGGCAGAAAGACAGGAGAACCCTGGGATGAGGGGCACTAGAGAGAGGTAGTGCTTCCGCTCCGAGCCTCTAGGCATGCCTTCCTTTTCCACAGGTATTCAGTTAAGACAGACTGGGACAATCTAATTCAACATTGCCATCTTATAGATGGGAAGACAGGCTTCAAGAGAGAGAATCAGGCACACTACATCACACAGCTTGTGAGGGACAGAGGTGGCCTTAGTTCTCCATGCTGTTTTGCGAGGCCAGCATCTCTCTCTGGAAGGTGCCAGGACCCATGTTATGATAAGCACAGCCCCAGATGTGGTCTTTCCTTCAAACGTATTCAGGAAACTCTTGGAAAGTATATGGTGAAGAAACTTTAATTATAATTTAAATTTAAAAATCACTAAAAATAATGTGGCCATTATGATGATAACAGTTTTAGCTGTCACTCCTGGGGGACCAAATCAAGACAAAACATCCCTAGGAAAGTGGCTTTACACCTTGAACGCCTGCTGTGGTGTCCACAGTACTGTTTGCAGAGATCCAGGGTAGAAGCTTCTGTGGTGGGAGACAGGGATGGGAGGCAGACTGCTAGGACAGGTGGGAAAGAAGCTGTTCTCTCTAACTTGCCTCACTGCACAGACTGGTGGGCCACGCTGTGTCTTTGGAATCAGAAACCCAGGCTTTGGGCTCTCCATGTATCTCCTGTTCTATCTCTTGGGGCTTAAGTTCTCAGGTTGCACCTAACATGGAGCCAAAATGGCTTTTCGTCTAGGCAGCAGAGTAGCGAGTTAAATTCAACCATGGAGTTGTTTGGCTGCATGCAGATCTTTACTCACCTATGACCTTCAACTAGTTATACCTAATCCTTTTCTCCCTGAGTTTCCTTATGTGTAAAATATGGATGAAATACCTCTTCAGTTTATGCACAAGATACCTTACATAAGCTCTGAGCACAGTGCCGGGCATACCTTACACATCGGGCAAATGTCACCTGTGATTATTCCCATTATCGGTAATCAGCATTAATGCTCTCTGCCGTTGGAGGGACCTGAGCTCTTTACTGTGCTTCCATGACCCAAATCTCCCACTTTGGCTGTGTCAGCTGCTCTCCTCCTCTATAATAGGTTTAATCTTTGAGGAGGGCATTGGCCTGTGCTTTCCTCCCTGCTCCTATGATGTGGGGGCAAAAAGCATTGGCCTAGATTTTTTTCAAAGAGAGGCCTTGAGGGGCACCAGGCATGGCTGGAAAGCAAACAAGCCCTATGTTTAATGGGGGCAATCACAGCCTGTAATTCCCAGGAGGGAAGTAGGGTGGGAGGAGATGTGAGGAAATGTGGGTTTTCAAGGGCCTTGTTTCCTGGCACTCAGAAAGAATATAAAGAGAAATATCTCAAAGCTTTGGGCAAGAAGACAGCTATGGAGAGTCCTTCAGCTTTCACTAGTGCCAGTTGTGGGAAGAGGATCCAATTACATTATTTGATTAATCAATGTCTCAGTATTCAGCCCTGATTAACTTAAGGGGCTAATCTCAAAAGAGAGCAAAAATATATGACAAAACAATAGCTCTTAACGTTAATTAAGGGGAAAAAATATCTCAGTTTTCTAGGGGAATAAATTTTCTGACTTTTAAGGACTCCACAAAGCATGGCCATTTCGTTCTAGTCAGAGTGAAGAATTCGCAGAGAATACAGAGCAAGTGCTAGCACAGAGCCTTCTCAGGTGTACAACTGCGTTTCCTGTCATCAGCTGAGCACCCTTTCTTCTCGGGCACATGTACACACAGATACAATTCACCAGCATAAACACACACACACACACACACACGCACACACACACACACACACACACACACACACACTCACCCTTAAGCAGACATTCTCACAACTACACAATTTCTACCTATGCTGCAATGGATAATGGGCGGCCATCCCTGGAACTTCACGTCACTGGATTTCAAACGCTGTAGAGGAAAAGGACAGGCCATGTCCTGAAGGCATCTTCAGGAGGGAATACGTTCACCTTTTCCAAGAACCAATGTCAGCCCATGGGTGGAGAGTAACAGCTCTGGCTTTGCTCTGTTCTCTAACCACCCAGGCTGGGCATTCTCCCAGTCACCTGCTTGCCTGGCTGTGGAGCTTTGGTGTAAGGAGTTTAAGTATCATTAAGGATATCATATGGTAGGTAAAGCCAATAACTGCTCTTACACAGGGTTCTGGTGCTAGCCAACCTCTAGAACTTTCTCTAGGAGCAGGGCTGCCAGTTTACTAAGCATCTGGGATTTACTAAGCATTGAATGGGTGTATCGCATGTAAAATTGACAAGCTGTCAGTTGCATGTCTATCTTCATGTTAAGAAGTGGACCGTATCTCTATAGTTATGAGGATAAATTACCCTCATATATCCCATGTCCTTCCAGTAAGTGGAAGAGCACATTCCCAGTGCCAGCCCAAGAGTGAGTCAACAGTGATTCTTATTCTGGAGTTATTTTCTCTATTTCTTGGCCAGGTGTAGAAGGGCCTGGGGGATGTTCTAGACAGGTGTGGTTGCCTTGGCCGCCAATGGCCTCTAACACTTTTCCAGATCACTGGCCCTGGAGAATTCTTAGTTCATGAGAGTTTTTGCTAATTAACAGCAAGTAGAGGAAAATGAGGACACTGGTGCACATTTTTTCCCACATCTAATTAATTAGCAAAAAAATACTTTCTTCTAAGATAAATTCTCTCTCTCTCTCTCTCTCTCTCTCTCTCTCTCTCTCTCTGTGTGTGTGTGTGTGTGTTTGAGGGTCCTTTCTTCTATGAAAAAAATGGTGACACTAAATTTTAGTTTTTACTTTTTAGCATCTCTTCTTCCTAAAAGTAAAAGTTGACAAAACACTACTAACTCAAACTTTTAAAAGGACTTTTGGGTGGAAGGCACTTTTAGAGAATCACTGTAGACTGACCAACAATAGCTACCTTAGCAGTTCTCAAAGGCGAGCAGGCACAAGAGTCACCTGGAGAGTCTGCTGAAATGGAGATTGCCAGGCCTCATCCCAGTATTGCTGATTTATAAGGTTTGGGTGTGGCCATCTGGGTTTGCATTTCTAAAATGCTAAAGGTTTGGTTTGCTTTTCTAAGATGCTAATGGTTTGGTCTAGGGACCACAGAAGCATGGTGATGCAGGGGGTCTGGCTTTCTGAACTCTGACCTCAAGGGCCTCAGCCTTAGGCAGGGCCCAGAACCCTATGGCAGGGAGGGCTGGGTACAGCCTGCAGCCTAGAATTTCAGATTTCTTCTTCCTGCTGTAGGGCATCGGTAACAGGAGAAGCAGTTCTTCAGCAGAAGGAAACGAACTACGTGATACTACAAAGACCAGACTGTCCCATTTTTAAGCTGGAGGAAGAGAGACTGTTCTAGGCTGTCTGCCTGAGATGTCAGCACAGGGTCTGAAAGTGTCAGGAAGTTTTCCATTCATGGTTTATTTTTTGCTTCCTGTGGTCCTGAGCTATAAGGCAGGCAGTCCAGATTTGTCTTTCATGGGCCCTGGGGCGACAGGAAGGCAGATGTGAGACAGCAGGTGGTGGGAGGGCCAAGACAGCCCGAGGTACACTTATCTAAACACTGCTGGGTCAGTATGACTTTTAAAGGTTATTTAAAAGTGTCCTGACAACTGTCCCGATTTGGTTGTTTGTCTAGATATCCTCCAAGGATGCATTCTTTAGTCTCATTTCTCTTCCAAATTAATTTGTTACCCTGGCATGTCTCAATGTTGTTTTAATACTTTGTTTAATCTGCATACTTAGCACCAAACCTGCTACTGCCTCTTAAAAACACAGGTTAAGACAAAGCATACAGAACAAGCAAATAAAGTAATACATATCTTGGGGGAATATTTAATTCTTTGAATATCATCATTTATCATAAGTTTCCAAAGTATCTGAGTTGTATCTTTCATTAATTCTGCATTCCCATCATGGGGCACATTAAACCAAAATGAATAAATGTGTTAGAAGTCTTGCTTGTCAGTTAGGAGAAATTACTTTGGGTTATTAAAATACAATTGACAAATCAGGTTTGTATCATTTTGGCTCTTTCAAATTGTATCTGAACAGACACTATCCAAAGAAGACATCATCACTCGAACTTGCATCTTTTATGAAAGGTAGGTGACCACCCCCGACATTCTCCTGCTCACTCCCAAGCCTCAGTTCTTCAAGGGCTTGTACTTGATGAGAAAGCTCAGGGTGGGAATTATGATCAGCCAAGTTCAAAGGGTTCATTGAGCCTAATAGTTTTGCTGTATAATGTACTTTATAAAAAAGAGAGAGTGCCAACTGAACAAGGCTCAGTATCTGATGCAGCAAGGGAGCCACTTACATTTGTCCTGCAGAGAATCATGGGGCACTTCTCCTTGGGGGCTTTCTTCCAAGTCTCCATAATGTAAGACCTTGTGATTTGGTGAAAGCCGACAATACCAAAACTTGTCTGAGGAGAGAAACACAAGGTTAGTGATTTTGGTTTTCAAGAACACCAGCATTCTGTTTCTTAGTGGTATTACCTAGATGAAATAGTCATTCATTTGATTTTAGATCTTAGAAAAAGAATGAATTTGGGGGCTGGAGAGATGGCTCAGTGGCTAAGAGCACTAGCTGCTCTTACAGAGGACCTGGGTTCAGTTCCCAGCTCCCACATGGTGACTAACAACCATCCTAACTCTGGTTCCATGGGATCCATGCCCTCTTCTGACCTCCATGGGCATTGCACAATATGGGTACACTTACATACATACAGGCAATGAACGCACTCATACACATAAAGTAAAAATAAAATATTACAAAAACGAAAAAAGAATGAGTTTTAATGTCCTGAGTGATAAAATCTTTTCTGATTTTGGTATTTTTGTTATCACCAATCCTTCTCAGCATACACTGGTAACCACTGGTGACGTTATCAAACCCTTCAAGCTCAATGACAACATGGTAGTTTCTGTGGCATTTTATCATAGTCTACAGACATCAAAGGGGCTAGTCCTTAGCCACAAAAGCCTGTGTAAGTGAGGGGAGATGGAACAGCTTTCTTGTCCCTTAATCTATTTCCTCTTTTTAGACTGGGATTTCTAGCCTGCTGAGGTAGCTGTGTGCAAGGCCATGCCTTAGCTGACAATAGACACCTGAACCCTGAAGCTAACACATATATGATCAGCAAATGAATTGTCAGGGCGCTAGTGATACACATCGAGGTGCGACCCATGAGGCATTGTCTAAATAATTCTGGATTTTAAGGAAAAAAAAAATAAGACATCTGCATGATTGTCTCTCTCCTTGAACTTCTTTTTTTAATTCTCAGAGTGGGAGTGACTAGGGCTTTGTGATTATTCTTAGACCTAAACCCCTGCCCCCAACGTTATCCCTTCATTCAGCCCCCTAATGTGCTGAGAAAAATCTGAGTAGGACTGAGGCATGGAAAAGAGCATGAAGAGCATTTACAGCTCCAAGGAACCTGAGCCATGACAGCACCGTCTGGATAGCTACAAATGCTCAGCTTAGATGTCACCTCCCGGAAAGCTTTCTTTGATCATCATGGTGGTAGGGCCTCCCCTCATCCTCTGAGCTGCTCTAACAATTCTTTATATCACTGACATAGCATGGGCTGACATTATTGGGGTATACAGGTGAACCATCTTAACATTCCCCTTTATCTGCCATAGACTCTAGTGAGCATACTATGAACAATTACTCATGGGAGAATAGACTCTCCGGAATAACCTTTCGATCTTACTAATGAAGCACAAGCAATTAGATATATAGGTATTTAAACAGCACTAATAGTTATGGTTGGTTACTTTGGTATAGACACAGATGTTTGGATGATATGTTAATCCAGGAATTACATTTTTTCCTGTTAAATATGACAGGGTCTTACTGTGGCTTATAACATCTCCTAACCTGTAGAGGATGTAAGCTTGTGGCATCAGCCATGGGTTATTCCTCCAAGGAGAGAGCCAATAGCCAATTAGGTTTGGGATATACAGGCATATGGCTGCCTCTGCTGCACAGTATTTCCAGGCAGGTGAGATGTAGCTGGTGCTGACGGTGGAGTCTTGCTTGACTCAAGGAGACCCGTAGTTGCTTTATGTTGATGCCTCTTTACGTCTGGGTACACATCATACTGGATATTCAAAGAGGCACAATCATGATACAACTTACAACATATGGACATTGGTCTTCATACAGAACATCACCAGGATGTAATAAACCAGTCACGAGTACATTTTCAAAGCAGCAGAGGCCTAAAAAAATATCGCCTCTCTATCTTGCAGAGGAGATTAATCCCAGTATATAGATAGGCAAGGAGCCTATTACCTTTTGTGGGGCCTGTGATCCCTTGGCCAACATCTCCCTGTTAGATAAATCACATCATGCTGATGTCAGACCCATTAAAGAAACAGCCAGAAATAAGACCAGAGATCCAGACACAGTCTCAAGAGAGACGTGGAGACTGTTTTTTTCTCATCCACTTTGCCCCTTTTTTAAGCCTAGGAACAATCTGTGAAAGAGGGGAGTGGTAATATGAGGGCTGCATTAGGGTGAAAGTAAAACTACAGCACATAGTACTGACACTCATTTGACAACTTATACAAGCCCCCTCCCCGCTGGATGGTGGGCCAAGGCTGTGGGGTTTGGGCAAAACAGCCTGCAAATTTGTTTCATATGAAGGATGCTTGTACTCATGGATATCACTTATAGCTGAAAAATGAAAAAAAAACTGAGAGAAAGATGCAGGACAGTTATGGCAAAATGCATGATCTGGGATGGGGTGGGGGTAGGGGGGAAAGGGAAAGGAAAAAAATGCCTGAACTGAATTGAGAGAAAAATGATGATGAAATGCACAAAGCATCAATTAAAAAAATTAAAAAAAAAAAAAAGAATAGACTCTCCGGGATGTTCATTAGCCTGGACATTGTGTGTAAGTCAGCCACTACCTTCATAGGGGCTATGTCCTTATGTACAGGGCTAAATAATAATTAGTGTTGGCTTAATTGATACATGAAGACTCAAGGGGATGATAAGCACATCAGGCAGACAGCATCTGTGTCCTGCCAGCTCCTATGTGCCTTCATGTAGCTGGCTCACCCTATGATGTTGGTCAAGCTGCTTTTTTACTGTGCCTGCAGTCCCAAATGGTTTTGAAACCACACTGATTAAAATGCTCTCCATTATATTTTAAGGAAAGTTTTTCAATCTAAAATTACTTTCACTGAAAAAGAATCATGTTTAAACCATAATTCTTTAAATCAAGAATAAGATTTAAGAATGGAAGTAAAAGCCAAAACTGAACAAAGAAAATGCCCAACTTGACCTACAAAAGGAAAGAAATTGCTTCTGTGATTCTTACCTTTTTAGTGTATACAAGAATCTCTGAATGTTTAAGAATTCCTGACTGTAGTGCTCCTTTTTGGTTGTATCTTTGCCTGGTTTTATTAATAGATGATGCTGGCTCATAGAAGGAATTTGAGAATTCCCTCTGTTTCCTATATAACTTCGAAGATAATAAATGGTTGTAGAGTCTTTTATCAAAATTTAACATATTAGAATTCTGCTGTGAAACCATCTGGGCCTGGGTCTTTTTAGTTGGGAGGTTTCTTATTACCATCTTCAGTTTCTTCAGATTATGGGTCTGCTTAGCTGTCGATCTCTTCTTTGTTGAGCTTTGGTGAATCCCAGGACTTCAGATATTCTTTCCATTTCTTCCAGGTTTTCAAAATGTGATGGAGTATAGGTTTTTTGAGTATTCCGGATATGTATTCTGGTCTTTATCATTTTCATTGTCTGTTGTGAATTTCCCTTTCATCAGTTGTGATTTGATTTGGAGTTGTTCCTTCTTTCTTTGGTTAACTGGGCTAGAGTCTGTCTATCTTGTTTATTCTTTAAAGAACCAACTTTTGTATTATTGATTTTTTTGTATTGTTATTTGTTTCTATCATTGATTTAAGCTCGATTTTGTTATTTCTTCCTGCTGTTGCATTTAGGGTTACTTGTTGTTGCTCTCTCAAGTGCTTTAGCTGCAGGTTAGATCGTTCACTTGTGCTCTTTCTGTTTCCTAATTAGGCACCCAGGCTATAAACTTCCCTAGGACTGCTTAAGGTACACCATAGGTTTTGTTGTGTTGTATAGACCCATCTCCCTAATGAACACAGATGCCAAAATTCTAAGCAGGATACTGGCAAATCGCATACAGACTCACATCAAAAAATTCATCTTCATGACCAAGTTGGATTCACACCAATGCAGGGATGGTTCAACATACGAAAATCAATAAACATCATCAAGCACATAAATGGACTGAAAGACAAAAAACCACACCAACATCTCAACTGAATGGAAAAAGCCTTTGACAAAATCCAGATCCCTTTGAGCTTAAAGTCCTAGAGGACATTGGATTGGAGGGATCTTTCTCAATGTAATCAAAGCCAATATAAGGAAACCCACAGCCAATAATCATCCTAAATGGGAAAGGACAGAAACCTTCCCTTAAAGTAGGAACCAGCAAGGCTGCTGCTATCACCACTCCTCTTCAATATAGTGCTTGAAACACTTGCTAGAGCAATAAGGCAAGAAAAAAATTTAAAGGAGTACTAATTAGGAAAGAGGAAGTCAAGCTATCCCTATTTGTGATGATATGATTGTTTGTCGTTAAGGGAGCTAAAAACTCCACCAGAAAACTCCTGAGATATGTTAACAGCTTCAGCAAAGTGGCAGGATACAAAATTAACCTAAAAAATCAATGGCCTTTTTTACACCAACAGCACAGCAACTGAAGAAGGAATTCAAGTGAACCTTCCCACTCACCAACAAATAACCTAGGAACAAACCTAACCAAAGACACCAAATATCTCTACACACAAAAATTTTTAAAACCTTAAAAAAGAAATGAAGAGAAGCATCAGAAGATGGAAAAACCCCCATGCTCATGATTGGGGAAAATTAACATAGTAAAAATGTCCATTCACCCAAACTCTTGTAGATTTAACGCAATTCCAATTAAAATCCCCAAGAGTTTCTTCACAGGCTTGGAAAAAAAAAGTCCTTAAATTCATTGGAAAAACAAAGACCCCGAATAGCCAAAACAACCCTGAGCAAAAAGAGCAACACAGGGGGGATCTCTTATCAGACTTCCAAACTATACTACAGGCTATAGTCATAAAAACAGCTTGGTACTGGCACAAAAACAGACCTGTGTTGACCAATGGAAACAAAAGCAAAGATCCAAATCTGAGCACATACAATTTTCAGCCATCTTATATTTGACAAGGGGGCCAGAAGACACAATGGAGAAAAAACAGCCTTCAGCAATGGTATTGGCAAACTGGGTCACCACTTGTAGAATGAAATGAAAACACCCTACCTCTGCCCTGTACAAAAGTCAACTCCAGATGGACCAAAGACCTCAATGTGAAAACCCAAACTCTGAAGACGATGAAGAAAAAAGTTGTAAGGCAGCAGACTACAAGACATAGGTGTAGGAAAAGACTTCCTAAATCAACACAGCTGCAGGCTCAGAAATAAGTCGACAATTGACAAATGGGACCTCATTAAACTTAGAAGCTTCTGTACATCAAAAGAAAAATCAAGGAAGTGAAGAGAAATCCCACAAGAGGAAACCTTCACTGCAGATACACCTGACAAAGCATTGATTTCCAGAACATACTAAACTACTCAAAAAACAAAGAAGAAAGAAAAACAAATGACCCAGTCAAAAGATAAAGAGCTGAACAGAGACTTCACAAGGTGAGGAATTAGGAGATGGCTGAGAAACACTTAAGAAGGTTCACATCTCACTAATCATTAAAGGAAATGCAAATCAAAAAAATCACTTTAAGATACCATCTTATTCAATAAGACTGGCTAGGATCAAGAAAACAAATGATACCAAGTGCTGGAGAGGTTGTGGGGAAAGAGGAACACTCATCCACTGCTGGTGGGAATGTAAACTTGTACAGCCACTATGGAAAGCAGTGTGGAGAACCTTTGGAAGACTTGGAATGAACTTGCCACCACCCAGCCATACCACCACTCTGGGCATGTACCCTCAGACTCACCCCACCGCAGAGATACATGCACAAGCCATGTTTATTTCAGCTCTCTTCACAATAGCAAGAGGAGAACCAACCCAAATACCTCTCAACTGACGAGTGGATAGAGAAAATATGGTACAAGCTAACAATGGAGTTCTATGCAGCAGTAAAGAAAGATGACATCATGAACTTTGCAGGAAAATGGCTGAGCTAGCAAAGACAACATGCTGAATGAGGTAACACAGTCCCAGAAAAACAAAATTGAGATGATGGTATCCCTCATCTGTGGATGCTAGTGTCCAAGTTACCAGTTTAAGTATCATTGATGACCTAGTTTGTCCAAGTAAGTATGGAGAAAGTATGGATCATATTGGAAACAAACAACAAAAACAACAAACCAAACAAAGGACTGCATCAAAGAACTGAGTGAAAAACAGTGAACTTCTGTCTCAAAAAGTCAACTTCCACATGGAGAATTTTGAGAAGACTGAGAAAGAGATGAAAACCATGTTTGGCAGAATACATGAGCTCTGGTGGGGGGGGAGTAGGGTGGGGAACAGGGGTTTAGATTTGATAATTTTGTACAAAAATATATACAATAAAAAGGAAATGTTAAAAAAAGAATTCCTGACTATAGTCAGAATATGGCAATCATGTTTTTAAAGGTATCTGAACTCTGGTGAAAAAATCTGAGGAGGAAGGTTTCATCATTAATAGCGAGCAGAAAACGATCTGAGAGATTGACCTAACTTTATTCAAAACAGTTAAATGCAACACAGCAAAACACAGAGTAATAGTTCTGGGGAGAGGACATATCAAGGAGAAGAGAGTAAGGAAAAGTATATTCCACTCAAGTAATATTAACGCCGATAGTCTAATTAGTAACTAATTTAAAAACTAACTTGCTGAAGAATGCTGTTTTACTATACCAATTGTGTCCTTCCTGAGCCCCCTAATGCCAAATATAAGATGGCATGAAATAGTAATGTGCTCAGATTTGAGATACAATTATAGCTTTTGTTCCATTAGAGTCAAAACAGGTCTGTTTTAGATGTGCAGTAACAAAGCACTGATTTTATAAATGAACTATAAAGCCCTGTAGATATAGTATTGAAGTCTGACATATAGCGATCCACCCTGCTGAATAGCTCATATTTGCATCAGAGGTGTATTTTGGAAACATATTCCGGAAAGAAACAGTCATTATATGTTTTTCCACATGAATCTTCAAGGGACTTTTGATTTTTGCCCAAAGCCTGTGGAAGAACTCTTGGGATTTTAATTGGAAATTCATCGATCTAACATATACAAGAGTTTGGGTAAAATAGGACATTTATATTACTAATGTTAATGTATTCCCCAAAATACCATGAGAGCATGAAGAGAGAGGTTTCATTCTATGTCTCTCAATTTATAAGTTCTTACATTGCTTTTTAAGGTTATAAATTTTTTTTGCTTGTAGAATATTTGTGGTGTCTTGGTTAGGTTTGTTTCCTCTAGCTATTTGTGTGTGAGGTGGGAAGGTCTCCTGGGAATTCCTTCTTCCAGTGGCTTGCTGTTGGTGTAAAGAAAGGCCATTTTTTTTTTTTGGATTTTTTTAAGGTTAATTTTTGTATCCTGCCACTTTGCTGAAGTCTGTTATCATTCTCCTAGGCGAGCTTTCATGGTGGAGTTTTTAAGCATCCCTTAAGCTAGGAATCAATCCATAATACAATCATCAAATAGGGAAATAAGACATTTGACTCCTCCTATACTCTAATTAGTAACATCTGTAATATATCCTGTATTCATTGCACTATATTGCTCTAAGCAGTGTTTCAAGCACTGAATATTGAAGAGGAAAGTGTAAGCAGCAGCCTTGACTGAGTTACTAACTTTTCAAGCGGGAGTATTTGATCGATTTCCAGTACTTAGGATCATTGCCACATATAGATGGAATGTGGGTTACCATGGGATATAGTGGCTTTTAGATTACATTGAGGAATGATCCCTCAATGCCAATCTCCTCTAAGACTTTAAGCCTAAAGGGATTTGCTGGATATTTGTCAAAGCCGCTTTTCCCATATCCAGTTTGAGATGTTGGTGTGGTTTTGTATGCTTTTCAGTCTCCTTGTAGGATGTTGAGTGATATCGTGTATTGAGGTCTTCTCGATATAGCTTTAACCACTCCTCTGCGGATCTTCTGGGTCGTATCACACTCTGGTCATTTGTGGGTGCTTGGAATCCACTGGCAACATCTCCTGATGGATTAGAATAATCCATTGCTGATGTCCAGAGTACGTGTAAGTAACTATAAATTTTCTGTTTAAGTGCATAGCGTTAAGGAAGACTTTAATAGAACATTATTTTGGTTACTAGATAGAAGATAATCCTTTTCACAGGTTCTATGTCCATTCGTCAATAAAGAAGGCAGTTTACTGAGTTCAAGTAGAAGAGAAATACAGTAACCATAAATAACAAAGCATGAACATACACAATCAAAAACAGCTGCGAGAGGAACGAGCCTCAGATCGTCTTCTAATTAGTCTCCTTATTGTGCTATGGGGGGGAGTTAGAAAGTCTCTTATATTAAAAACCTTTGTGGCACCCATAGAAAAAGGTGAGACAATCATTAGAGAAAAAAAAAAAAAAACACGGATTGGAGACCAGACACAAAAGAGCAAACAAAGTGCGAGTAAAAGAAGAGACTATAAAATAATACACAACAAGAAATAAAAACAAACACTAAGCAACCATAGACCATATATCATCAAAGTAACATAAACAACATATTTATATACAAAAGTATTTATGTAAAGCATGAAAGGTAGAAAAAATAAGACAACGAATCATAGGAAATAGTTGTTACTATAGGATCCAGAGAGGGCCTGATGTCTGCAGCAAAAGAGGCATTTTCTTTCTTCTTCATGCCAGAGGAGTCAATCCTTCTGCGGCACTTTCTGGTACATCCTACTCACTGCAAAACTTCATTTTCTTTCTCAGCATTAAGGTGGTGATACTCTGGCCTGTTGGAACATACAAATATTTTCCTAGTTAGTTTTTAAGATTTGGGTTGCAAGTTTTTTTGACAAAAGTTTTCATATCTATCTATATCCCCCTTTTTATTTAAGGTTTTTATTTTTGACCCATGAGTCTCAAAAAAGTAGTTGTGTTATAGCATACCTATAGGTGGAATCAAGGCCACATTTCTCAAGTTCACCCAGCTGTTTTGGGTTACTGTATGTGATAACTTGGGAAACAAGTTTATTTTTGAGTTATCATCCTTATGGTGAAAGAGATTGCTACATTTGATACTATATGACAGCAAATTATAGAGAAATTTGTTTATACCATCCCAAAGTAATTGTTTACAAATCTTAGTTAAAGCTAATGTGGACAAGAGCAAGCTTACATCCTCTAATGGTTTGAGATGTTATAAACCACACGAAGACCCTGCCTACTTACAGAAGAAAATGTAAATCATGAATTAACATACCATCAAACATCTGTGTGCTATACCAAAGAAACCTACCAAAAAAATTAGTACTGTTTAAATAATCTATATATCAATTGTGTGTGTGCTTCATTAGTAGGATCGAAAGGCTATAATATACTGTTTAATACCTAAATAATCTAATTGCATGTGCTTCATCAGTAGGATCGAAAGGTATGCCTGGACAAGCTGGCAGCCCATGAAAGAAAACAGCCAGAACTGACTAGAGACCAAGACATCAGCTCCAGAGAAAGTAGAGTGTTCTTGCTTCTTCATCCACCTGTGCCCCTTTTCTAAGCCTAGGGAACAATCTGCGGAAGAGGGGCGTGGAGAATGAAGGTTTCTATTGGGGTTAATGGTGAAACTACAACAATATAGACTGGACACTCATTGATCAACTTGATTGAACATACAAGCCCCCCCTGGTGGATGGTGGGACCCATGAGCTGTGTGGGTTTGGGCACAACTGCTTGCAAATTGGTTTACATGAAGGATGCTTGTACTCACAAATTATCACTTATTGTTTAAAAAAAAAAGAAAAAACAAAACAAAAAAGCAGAGAAAGATGCAGAAAACTTACGGCAGAATGCATGATCTGGGATGGGTAGGGGTGGGGTGGGGGGAAGGGAAGGGGATATATGCCTGAACTGAATTGGAAAATGTATGAAATACACAAAGCATCAAAAATAAATAAATAAATAAATAAATAAAAATAAAAGCCACACAAAATTACTAAATCAAAAAAAAAATATTTTACTGCTAACACTTTCGATATCAACTTATTTATCCACAAATATTTGCAGTAAGTCTACAGTGCTCCCAGTTCTCTTTTGGGGAGTAGCAAGAAGTCATAAACTCGGACACTCAAGGGAAAGGCATCCTCTCGGCTGTTAGCAGCAACGTAGAGAAAGATGGTGAAACCCTTGTCTCCAGGTTCAGAAAGGACAAAGATAATCCAGGAACTCAGACTAGCAGAGACATTAGGAATAGAGAAATTCTCTCACATAGTATCTTCTTACTCTATAAATCATTACGGACAGTGGCTACTTGCCACTTGTTAGAAACACCCACCTAACTTGCAAAGGCGGATGGGTGCTTATTTAAAAGAAAACACAAAAGGCTACTTAGAACTCTGGCCTCATTATCTGATGGAACTTCTTCCTTCTAAAAACGTTAAGTTCTCTGGATTATACACTATCATTTCCCCTGGTTTTTCCTCCTACCTCTAGCTATTTCTTCTCTTAGTCTATGCAAATTTCCCTTACTCTCCCACCGAAATGGTCAAGGGCAAAACAGTTCATGCAAGCCTGATGTACACAATATGTTCTGTTCTTTCTCAACAAGTTGAACTCTCAGGTGGAGAACAAAACAATGGAGGGGCCGAGAAGGCCGAGAAGCTTGTCTTGACGTGATCAAATCTGAGGATGCTCAGGTAGCATCTTCTTTGGGGTAGAAGCTGGAGCCCCAAGGTTTAGAGGCAATGTGACTTGCATAATTCTGCTGTGAAGGAGAGTGCAGCTGCCAGCTCCCACCAGCACAGCACACTGGCACGGTGGTAGAGACATCTGTCCCAGTCACTAGCAGCAGCTTGATTTGTAGTTTTCTTTTGTTAGAAAAATGTACATTTTCCTTTCACAGCATGAGGCTGTGAGTTCCTCAATCCCTCTGGGCAATGAAAGAGTGAATTCTGTCATTAAAAGCAGTTAGCAGGAAGTAATGAGAACCTTATCCAAGATTGTTTTCTAGCATCTATAGAGGAAATAAGAGCTAACGTGGAGGTCTTCTAGTCAATTACAGATAAGAGGATGTTAATAGCTGTATTTTCATGCCCAAACTGAAAAATATGAAGACAATTTTATGCTTCAATGTTTTCTTTTGTTCTTATTCATTCTGTTTCTTCCCCCCTCTTTCCCTCCATCTGTCTATCCCTCTTTCCCTCTCTCCACTTTCCCTACTCTCCCATGTGAAGTGAAGGATCAGAGGGAATAATGGGTTTCAAAGTTCATATTGTAGTTGGTTTTCTTTTCTGCTGTTCTGATAAAATTCTCTGGCCAAGAACAACTTACGGGAGAAAGAATTTATTTAGCTTATACATCAGGTCACAATCTTTCACTGAGGGAAGTCAGGGCAGGAACCCTGAGGTGCGACAGGAACTGTGGAGGAACTGCTTGCTGGCCTGCTCTTTGGCTCATTCACAGGCTCATGCTAAGCTGGCTTTCTAATTAGCCCAGGCCACTGTGGTAGTCTGAAATGAGAATATCCCCCCATAGGCGCCAAATATTTGGACATTTTTGTCCCCAGTTGGTGGTGCTGTTTGGGGAGATATTAGAAGGTGTGGCCATGCTGGAGGAAGCTAGTCACTAGGGGTGGACTTAGAGAGTTCAAAAAGCCTTGCCAATCCCCAGTCTTGCTCTCTGCTTTCTGCGCCTGCCTGAAGATGGGAAGCTCTGCTTTCTGCTCCTGCTTGGGCACCTCCTGCCACCAGGCCTCCCCACCACGATGGACTCTAATTCCCTTGGAAACATCAACCGTAAGCTCAAATAAACTCTTCCTTTTATAAGTATCATTGGTCATGGTGGTTTTATCACAGCAACAGAAAAGTGACTAATACAATCATCTTTCTAGGGATGGTGTCACCCACAGTGGGCTGGGCCCTCCTGCATGAGTAATAATCAAAATCCCCAAAGACATGACCCCAGACCAGTCTGATCTGGGGAATTCCTCCTTTGAGCTTTCCTCTCAGCTGACTCTGGGCTGTGTCAAGCTGACAGTTAATTCTAAGATGACAGCCTGTAAACCTGGGAAGAAGGTCTGATTTAAGCAATTATTATGAGCCAATAATCACTGACAAGTGGAATTCTTAAATTGTCCATCAGAACTTTCTGAAACAATGGGAACACTCTGTATCTGCTTTATCCAACAATAAGAAAACAAATTTGACATTTTTCTTCATGTTAAGTAGCCATGCGTAGCATGTCTCTAGGTCTTTAGAGGAGACCAGCACATTGAGTGTTAGCAACCGTTGGTGGGACATCCTAGTCGTTCATGAGGTATAGGAACTGAGTCCTGATCACCTCTGCTTTGGAAGCAGAAAACTTCCTTGCACTGGATGCAGATCCGATAGCAGGACCTGGAAATCCTGAGTCAGAAAGGAAGGACAGCTTTTTCTAAACTATGCTCTTAAAGCACTTGTTACCTTTTCCTAGGCTGCCCTAAACTGTGGCAACTCTCCATTGTGTTCATAAGGTCCAGAAGTTGCCTAAGAGTCAACCTTTCCAAGTCAGAATGCCTGGACAGTGCCTTTAAAGGGAAATGCCACCTTCCCCATGATGAGATCCACAGTTTCTCTGTCGATCCAAGGGAGAGAAATAGTAGCTGTCAAGGCCACTCTACCTTTCAAATGCTTCTCACTTCACTAGCTACTCTTCCAACCAGAGATGTGTATTTTGATTCAGAATTCTGCCTCCTGGGACACAGTGACTTGTTTCCCAGATCACGGCTCAGGGAGATAATTCTATCTGCTGGATGTGCAGGTGCTACACACACCTGGGTTCTGTACTTGATCCAGGCTGTGGGGCCTTGGCAACATTGTAAAAACTTGAGCATCTATGTTCTTCACTTGGTAAGGTAATAGCCAGACTACATGAATAAGACATACACAAAGCATCTATCTCACCACCATCCGACTGCTCTGATTCCCACCTTCCAGTCAGAGAACATGTGCTTTTTGTTTCACTACTCACTTTTCCATATTTTTGAAATGGTAATTACCTGTTCATTTGATCTACTGGAAAAATGCCTTTCCTCCAAATGCAACTATTTTGTCTTCATTTAGAAATACACATCTATTTGCATTTGCCTTTTGTTCTAATAAGCTGATTAGATTTCATGAAATAAAGAAAATTTTAATTAAAGATATGGGAAAGAAGCAGCTTGCTCCCAAGTAGGACTGAGGTAGATACTGTGCCTGAACATAACGTTTGGCACCAGGTTTCCAGCTACGAGAATAATTCGAGGTGCAAAGGCCTCTCTGGCAGAGGGAGGAAGGCAAGTCACATCCAGCTCTGCATTCCAAGATGACCTTGTCATGCTGGCACTTAAAGAAAGGATGCTACCCAGTATCTTCAGCAAGTTTTATGGTATCATTTCTGGAAATGACTCTCTGGTGTTCAGCCCAAGGCTCTTAGCCAGATCATTAAATACAAGTGATTCTGAGGAAAACTAATTTCCGAAATATAGAAAGTAGGGGCCAGTTCTGGAGACTATAGAGTCCCTACTTCAGAAGCAAATAATGGCCGTAACACAGAGAACCTTTATGCTTTCACCCTCTCTGGCCCCTGGCACTGCCTTACACTGTGTAGCCAGAATGGAAAGCAGGAAGTAGACATGTGACATCTACCACCACTCTGCTTCCTGTGTTTAGAAGCTATAACCTGGATAACTAAAGCCAAAATTAGTCATTACGAGTGCTTGATACTATACGAACTATTCTAATGCTAAACATATACAATTTTATTTAACCCCTGCAATTAACTACTTGATATAGGAAGTACCATCATCACTATGTGACAGAAGAAGAATAAAAGCCAAAACTGCAGAATAGATTGCCCACGGCTACCCAGGTTGGGAGTAGGGGGCTGTGACTCAAATCCAGATTAATATGTAGAACACAATTTTCTGCCTCCCAGTTCTAATGTGGCCAGATATTCCAGAAGTCCAGATTTGTCTTGTTTCAATCAGACTATCCAAGCAGCAGAGTTGTGGATGGGACAGGCAGATAGACAAGTAGTAATGGAGAGATGAAAATCAATTTTCCAACACACCCTCATTAAACTGTGCAAACCTAAATGTAATGTTTTGATGGACTTATAGGACACAGATGAAGAGATTCAGTAATTAAGTTTACCCCCGAAATGTGAAAGCTCCTTACTGTAGGACAAGTGAGAAGGGACGTGGCCATGGATCTTACACACAGGGATCTAAATGGTACCAGATGATCTAAATGGTACCATATCTAAACAGTATCAGATCTAAACGGTGACAGCACCCAGCAGCCAGGTGCTCATGCTAGTCTGAGGTCCCCTTGAACATGTGTGTGCTTGAAGGGAGAAAAATCAATTTTCCAACACACCCTCATTAAGCTGTGATGTTTTGATGAACTAATAGGAAACCAAGTACAGCACAGGCTGCTTTGAATTCCTATGTTTAAGCAGAGGGCCAGTAACCAGGTCAAACACCAAAATGTCATCCTTTCTGAATGCAGGAGGATTTATAGTAATCACAAGTAGCTCTGCTCTTCCTGTCAAACTTATCACTTAGATGCTGATGTTTGTGTTCATTAGGTGGTTCATCAGCAATGAGGGATGAATACTTTTTGAAAAAACAAAAATCCATAATTATTGTATCTAGACACAGGGGTATCCTGCTAGAATCAGCCAATTTTAGCCTAGAACAGTACATTGCCTGGAAGGTTAAATACACCTGTAAGTCTTAGGGTTCGGGTGGGAATTGGTGAAAGCTTTTGGTGGTATCTATCTGATTTTCTCATCCTAATACTTCTGTGCCTTTTGCCCAATGTCAAGTACAAAAAGAAAATGTTCTAAGTTCCATTTATGGGACCATATATCCTGGATATTGATCTTCCCAAAGACAGCAAAGAGATCAGGGCATAGAAGTGACTGACTAACAGTTCTCAGATCCCTTAATGCTAGCCTCCCTTTTGTAGGTAGGAACTCAGGGGCTTCCAGACATTACCTCTTGCTGGAAGTTAACACCAAGGATAATTACAGAGCCGAGAGGACTAGGACGGGGTCTCTTCACTCTCAATCTTTTTGTTTTATCCTACACAACCTTCCAGAGGAACAGTTGCTACTTTTTGCCTTGATTTCTAAGAGCTATATTCCTGGTTGCCATTACTTCTTATAATAAGCTTAAGAAACAGGTATTACTGATTAAAAACTAATCAAGTTCATAGAAGCTGGGCAAGAACAAGCCAGTGGTATTTTGTCCAGGGCTCTTGCCATTACCTCAGTAGTGTCTTCTTGGAATGCCATGAGCTTGGACATGGTGCCAACACAAAGAATGCAATGAGAAAGGAGGGCGTGAACTCATCTTTCCATGACTGAAGTAAGGAGAATTCTCCCTTCCAGCACTTTTCTCACTGTAGGCCTTTCTCAATCCCAGCTTGTGACTCAGCTTTCTCTCATTCTGTCTCCATCCTCTCCTGAGTCCCAGGATAAAGCTCAGTCAGGGCTTTCCATTCTTTATGAATAACCCACACTTCCATTTTTTTCCAGCCTTTAGAAGTCCTTTGATGTGATTTTTCATGGTAACATTGACAAATTTCAATTACTGAACACTCAGCATAGAGCAGTTAAGAGTAAATGGTCAGGAAGATGGGCATAAACACAGAATGCATACTGTCATTAACAGGCGAGCCTTGAGTCTGAGCAAAGCATTCATCAAGCTGCAGAACTACCAGCCAGAATGTCCGGCTCACAGCTGACATTTGTCCTTAGCACAGCTGTTAATACCTCTGCTTATGCCTGGCTCAGTTTCTTCACCTCTTCCCAAACTCTCTTTTTCAGCTTTGTTTCCTAGCTGTTTGCTTCTAGGACAGTATGATATGAATACTTTGTGCAATCAGCAGTATGTCAAGAGAGCAGGAAAACAAGGGAAAGAAACAGTTGGGGCTGCTTCCTGCTGAGTGGGCCTAGTCTACTGCAACCTTTTTGATTTGACATTTTGAGGTTAGAAATTACGGAGACAATTCAGAAATCTGTCTTGAGAAAATATGAAAACTGAGTCTACCTTACCTTAATTCATAGTTACTTATATTCTCAAATAAAACAACTCTGACCTGGAACAGATTCACCGTGGAGAATCTGTGATAAGGACCCATGCTAAAAGCACCAGAGCCAACCCAACAGTGGGTGCCAGTTGGTCTGACTCTGCAGGGAGTCATTAAAAAGGACATGGGGCCAGCAATTTGGCTCAGTGGGTAAAAGCACCTCCTGTGCAAGCCTGAGAGTATGATCTCTGGAGTCCACAGTGGAAGGAGAGAATTGACCCTCACGGTTGTACCTTGACCTCCACAAGTGCAACACGGAAGGAGTACACTTGCAGTCACACAAATCATACACACATATATAATAATAACACATAAAATAGAAAAGGTTTTCAGTAAAAAATAAAAGGAAGGGTATGTGGCTGTAGAGGATGGACCTTTGTTCTTCTTTAACTCTCGGGATTTCTGTTTCGTTGTCTGTAAACGTGTATAATTACAGTAACTACTTTATATGGTGATTTTGAGGATGGACTGCATTAATACAATTATGCACTATTCAATGACAGGGCTATGTCCTGAGAAATGCATCTTCAGGTGATTTTATCATGTGAACATCATAAAGTATATTTACACATAAACTGGGATGGTACAGTGCTACTAGGGATCACCATTGATGTGTGGTCCACTGTTCACTGGAATGTTACATGGCACATAATCATGTAAGCAATGCATTTAAAGAGCCTGGCACAAGGTAGGTTCACAGCATGAGTTAGCTATTGGTATTACTACTAGTCCGTGGGGCTGTTGGTCTCGTGGTTGGACAGGGTGAAGAGGCCATGTGCAAAACACACAGCTGCGGGACTGACAGTCCCACGGTCAAACACGCAGCTGTGGAACTGATGTTTCCACAGCCAAACATGCTGTTGAGCAGCTTCTGGCTCCCGTGACCTAATGAGCTGAAGAGCCAGCCGTGGGGTTGATAGCCCCACAACCAAGCTCACTCGCAGAAACAGTCTGGGGACCACTGCTGATGGCGCAGATCCATGAAAACCCATTTATTCGATGTAATAGGCAGCTTATATAGGTCGAATGACATCCCTCCCAGTGGCCAATCTAAGACCTCCAAACCATCACACATCATCCCAGCTCCTGGGGCGTACCCAGAAAGGGACATGCAGACAAACAAGTCGGCTCATGGAGCCAAGCCTGTGCCACCCTGTACATGCACAATGTATGCCTGAATCCAGGCCTGCAGTCCCACAGTAGTCTTGTGTCACTAAATGGTAAAGGACAGCTCCTTAGCTCCACAGATCTTTGGTAATTCTGGACTTTACCTCTCCCTATGTATGCTGGAACAAGCATTTATCTAGATTGCTACTCTTTTATTTATTATTTTATGTATATGAACACATATATGTAAAGTGTACCTGTGCTGTGCAATGCCCGTGGGGGTCAGTAGAGGATTTTGGATGCCCTGGAACAGATAGTTGCTACCCACCATGTGGGTGCTGGGAACTGAACCCTGGGTCATCTGCAAGGGCAGACAGAGCTCTTAACTGCCGAGCCATCTCTCAAGCCCCTAAATTGCTACTGTTATCTCAAGCACATTGTCCTTGAACCAGTCATGTCCCTGTGACTGCCCAGAAGCAAGCAGTTGCTGTCCCAGCCTGCGTGTGGGGTGTCCCAAGCATTACCTTGTCTCCGCCGGGCGTTGAGTTTCCTAAAACAGGTCCCTTCTACGAGGCGGTTCAGGCGCTGCTGTTTGATGAGCTCTAAGATTTCTGGCTGGATCTTTTCCTTTAGTTCCCTGGTTGGAAGACAAACACATCATATTCTATAGTGCCCCTTGAGAAACAGCTTATTGTGGTTAGTACTGTAGGTATATGGGAACGGGAATCTGAGATACCACCTTTCACTAACCACTACAGTTCTCAGCTGGCATTTTGGAGAGTCATTTAGAGACCCTCTAAATGGATTACCTGTTGTGGTAACACTCTGGAGCCTCTGGTACTTACAGAATATCCACAAAAGTACCTACGATGTTAAGGATGATTCTCCAGGACAAAGTCTTCTGAGAAATTCTTTATTTACAAAGGTACAGATGTGACTTAAATAAAAATAAATTCCTGGCCCTTGGTTTTTACACTATAGATAAAAAAGCTCCTAGACTACTTTTGTGATCTGGCTAGAGGAGACTACTGGACAACCAGCCATGCAATAGCTGCCCCATAATTAACTGTCTCCTGGGCAAATAAGAAATTACAGGACGACTTTTTGCTTTCTATTCCATCTCCCACAGATGATAAGCACAATACTGTCCTAGTTTGCAGCCCATAGAGATTGAGATAATGAGGGGAGAAATTAACATTATTTGTATCTTGTCTCGGGATAATAGGATGTAATTTAGTTTTAGATGAACTATGTTGCAAAGATACCATGACAGAGTGCAATGGTTTTTTTTTCAACTTATAAAGGAATTTCCATGTTAGTAGTTTTATTAGCATTCTGGCCTTTGAGGCTAGTAATGCCAGTGTTATTCCAGTCCAAGCTGGTCAGGGAACCTCAGAGCTCA
Organism: Rhizomys pruinosus; assembly: GCA_009823505.1. Lineage (NCBI taxonomy): Eukaryota > Metazoa > Chordata > Mammalia > Rodentia > Spalacidae > Rhizomys > Rhizomys pruinosus. Next base: position 3,588,486 of record VZQC01000658.1, on the reverse strand, counting down.
GGCCACAGAGCAGTATTGATATTTATTTGTATTTTTCATGTGTATGAGTGTATTGCCTGCATGTATGTAAGTGCATCCATGTCATACAATGCCCTCAGAGGTCAGAAGAAGGCATTAGATCTCTTGGAACTGGAGTTATGGTTGGTTATTAGCTGCCATGTGGGTGTTAGGACTTGATCCTGGGTCCTCAGCCAGAGCTCTTAACCTCTGAGCCATGTCTTCAGTGCCCCAGAGCAGTGTTGAAAGTGCTGACTACAATGTGGACCTAATAACCAGAAGAATGGAGTCTAGCCTAGGATGCGTCTGTGACTAATGTTCTGTAGACTTCATCTAGTCTCAGTTTCCTAATTATGAATAGGGGTTTAGAATCTTCCCTGGGTAAACACTGTGGCTGCAAAAGGAGGCAGCGTTAGCACGAGTCGACAAACACTGGCCAGGAGTGCATGCATCACTGACTGAGTTTGCCTCGGTGGGGGTCATCCTGCTTTTTTGCTCAGTGCAAACACTCGAAATGGTCATTATTCCATGTATTGCAGGCTTACATATTCCTTAGCTTTTGCCTCAGCTCTGCACTTATTCTCGCACTAGTGTGCAAGCCCCCTGTTCACACTTGGTCCTCATTCATAGGCACAGAAGGCACCAGTGGTTGGTAAGCACTCATGAGCCTGGTGTGCACTGTGTAACTTTATCTCATTTAATATCAGTCCCCTCTAGATAAAAAAAAAATTGAAGGATAAGTATTAATATCATGATTCCCATCTGCAAGATGAGAAAACTTTTCAGGAAGGTTCAGAGTAGAACAGGAGACAGACTCAATCTTATGTTAATATGAACAAAAAAGAGTAACATGAAAAGACTGGGGCATCTAAGAAGGTATTCCTGCACTCCATTAATGTGATGGTTAATCTTAACTTTTCAATTTAATGCAACAAAGGATCACCTGCAAGACAGCCACAGGAGAAGTAGCTAAAAGAATTAAATATTTGGGCGCTGATTAAATGACTCCCAATTCCTGTCCTTTGATAGTGCTCCAGCTGTAAAGTGTGATATGGAAAAGCTGTCCTAATAATACAGCTTGGAGCATTTGTCATACTTTCCTTGCACAGGTCCCCGAGGGTCTCAGCTCAGGTTTTCCGAATACTAAGACTATGAATTATCAGTATTCAGTTTTGCGGAATAAACTCAGTACGCTGCAGCTTTGGTGAAATCTGCACTGAATGGAGAATGACGTGGGGGATGGCACTGGCGGGTGCTCGTGGCAATAAATCACTTTTGCCAAGTTGGAAGTTGGGGCAACTGGGAAATGAAGAAGAGATATCCTCTGGGGATGGACAGAACACATGAGAAAGAGGTTTGGCAGCTCATTGAGTCTTAGGATATATATGTGCCTTTACATGTTCATTTTGCTAGTTTATAGTTGAGGTATTAAAAATGCCAAGGACAAAAAAAGAAAAACAAAACAAGAAGAAAATGCCAAGGACAATACAGAAATCAGGATCGTGAGGAGGAAAGTCCAAGGAATTATAACTGATGTTTTAAAATGAGTATTCTCATCCTGATACACTTCTTTTTTTTGGAGGGGGGTCTTTTTAGAGACAGGGTCTCCCTGTAGCCCCAGCTATCCTGGAACTCACTCTGTAGACCAGGCTGGCCTTGAACTAACAAAGATTTGCCTGCCTCTGCCTCCCAAGTGCTAGGATTAAAGGTGTGCGCCACCACGCCCCACTCATCCTGATATACTTCTTAACCGACTTCCAATGTCCTGCCAGAGTGTAGAATTCTGTACTTCTACGAGAGTGACCCTTTTTGTTATAGAGCACAAAAGACTCCAAACAGGTTTGGGCAAATGAAAAGAAGACAGCTTTTTCTTTTTCTGACTTCTTCCAGTTTCCTTGCAAATAGACTCAGTAGCTATAGATTCACACACATTAAGAAAATCCAAATCTGGGATGTAACCCAGTCTGAAATTGTTGGCTTAGCCATCAGTAGGGCTGGGATCATGTGTTCATTATAAATGAAGATGGAGAAAGAGTAAAACAAGATGGGCAAAAGAATATGTGAAGAGCAGTTCAGTTCTTCCCTAGAAAACAGTTCCAAGTCCAGGCTCAAGGAGGCCAGGGCAACACCCAGACGACTGACAACACATGCAGACTGTATGGTGATTCCTCAGCTTGGGGTCTGTCTGGTTGAGCTGTTCCATTCTGTTCATCTAGAACAGAGTTTGGCAAATGTTTCCTATAAAGTGTCACATGACATCTTTTAGCAAAAAAAATCCTCCAATTCAGGTGATATGGGTCTGCATATATATATATATATATATATATATATATATATATTATATTGAAGCAATACAAGTTAGAGAGAACAACAACAATAACAAAAGAACTGGAAAAAAACCTCTGGAAAGACTCAGAAAAAATGCAAGACATGTATGAGTGCAGGGACTCAGGTGGGGTGGGGGGCATAGAAAGGGAAGTGACTCTAAATTCGATTAATAAATGATGTGTGATTCATGGAAAAGTTTAATAACAATAAAAAATAAATAATAAAAAGAAAAAAACTATTACCTCAAACTTGAAAAAGGAAGCGTCAGACAGTGAATTCCTCAGGCTTTGTGGACCATGTACCCAATAGGAAAATTAACATGAGTGAATTCCAATAAAATTTATTTACCAAATAAGCACTATGCTTGCTCACAGCTATAGTGTGAGGACCCCTGATCTGGCAGGGCTCTTCAGAGTTGAGGAATAACACCAGTTTGATGGAAACTGATCTTTCTGTCTCAATTCTAAAGAGACTCAGGGCTCAGACCTTGAACCTCTTCTGTTATTTAACTAAACAGACTTGTGGATTTAAGTACCAGTTTTACTCTAACAATTCTCAAATGTGTGTTTCCACCCTAGACCTCTGTGCTGAACTCCACACTCTCTGTCTAATCATCTCCTTGGATGTCTTACAGGCTGACATGTTCTAAGCTGAACTCCTGGTCCCTTGTTTAAACTACTCCATTCCCTCTGCCCTTTTGTTGTCCAGGCCCTGAATCTTGACGACCTTGTCCTTGGCTCTTTTTTCTTGTACACTTACATGTAATCACTAGAAAATGCTATCTAGTCTTCTCTTCAAAATGTATTTAATATATAGTAGAAATTAATTTTATCTATTGCTTACAATAGTGAAATAGCATTCCAACTTATCTTCCTGTGTCCAAATTTGCCTCCTCCCAGTCTGTTTCCAAAAAAGAACACATCCCAGTTCAGTCCCTTTCTCAAAACCCCCAATGGTCCCAATAAGACCGTATGCATTCATGATCCAGATACCTTAGTGGCATCGCCTCTTACTGATCTTTTCCTCACTTACTCTGATCCAACCACATTACCTCATTATTCATTGAACACACAGATCTATTCTGACCCTTGCATGGGGAAGTCTCTCAGCTTGGAATATCCTTCTTCCAATATCTACATGGTCTGTTCCCTGAATCCTTAATAAGTTTTTATTCAAATCTCATCATTTTAATTAAAGAAAGAGATCTACTTTGATCACTCTTTAAAACATACCCATTCCATCTATTCCCTCACTTAACTTGCTGTCATCATATTTACTGTGTATATTATCTATTTCTCCACACTGAAATTAATCACCACAAGAGTTAGGGCTGTATCTGCTTACTTCACTGTTGATCATTAACACATGGAACAGTTACAAGCATTCAGTTTATACCAAGAAATATTTGTCAAGTGTCTTAACACTAAAAATGGTATACTTCCACAGACTGACCTATTGCACAGGCTTGAAATGAAGTGTGGGTTGGATTTTGGAAAGGCTGTAGTGAATGTACCAGCCTTATTTCTGCCTCTATATTAAAAAATATTTCTCATCTACTTCTACTGTATATTCTGAAACAACATGAGGCATACAAATATAGTCATCAGAGCATCAGCTTTCCCATGTATATAGACTACTACTAATGACACAATTTGTTATATTCTGTGTTTTTATAATATAAGGGATCATTTCTATCAGTCGATATCATAGGCTGAGCACATGTTAGGTGGTTTTCAGATAGTACTGTGTTGAATGCTTGTAGCAGTCTAAAGATCTGAAGACTTTTAAATCATTTTCATTAAAAATTTTTTTTAATTTTTATTTATTATTTTTTATGTGTATGAGTGTAATGTCTGCATGTAGGTTGGTGCACCCGTGTTGTGCAATGCCGTGGAGGTCAGAAGAGGGTGTCGGATTCCCCTGGAACTGGAGCTAAAGACAGTTTTTAGTTGCCATATAGGTGCTGGGACTCGAACCAGGGTCCTCTGCAAGAGCAGCCGTTGAGCCATCTCCCCAGGTCCATAAATCATTTTCGTTTTTAGGGGGGAAGAAGGTGGGCTCTGACTTCTCTGAGAAGGTAAATGGTGGCACTACAGTCTGAGCTGGTCTCTGAGTTCCCGATCTGGGTTTCGACAAATTTTACTTTTCTGTTTCACTGTTGTTTCATCTTCCTTTCTTTTAACTCAGTGTCAGATAGCCTACTTTTGTACTAGTTCAGCTTTTTACATCTATTAGTTTGAATTAATCATGTGGACAGATTTACCTTCTCTTTTAAGTCATTCTAAGTAGCAAATAAAAAAATATATCCTCTTTGAAATCATTAATCAAGGACTAAGAAATAAAACAGAGCTGATTCTTTAGCCCACTGCATAGAGATTCCCCCCAGAGTTAACATTTTTCTTATTGGGATACATAACCATTTTTTTATCCAGATGAGGGTAGCGGGGTCTGAACGGAGCTGTGTGGCACTACCAGGCTGTGTGTGGTACACTTGAAGCCATTCAAGGGACAGCGCTCTAGAGAGACATTCTGATGGCCAGTGGAGTTCTAGCTAGGTTGTTATTCCTGTTTGCAAAGGCTTGAAACGGCCTGTCTTAAAGGTGCTCTTTAGCTCTAAAATTTCAGTACTTCTACCTCTAACCTTGGGTAGATGCCATGTCTATATGGTCTTTGCAGCAACTCATGTGTACTTCCTGTAACTGGACATTGTATCAGCACCACTTGTCTAAACTTCTGAAGTGTGGACAGTGACGTACCAAATGCTTCTCAGCACCTTGGGCAGAGCCTACTGAAGAATCACCTAATACATGTTTGTTAAATGAATAAAAGAAAGAACGAAAACAAACACCATCTACCTCTTTCTCTTGAATAACCTTGTTTATTGTATGAGTCATTAGACCTCATCCAATCCCACAAGGAGTTCTTATCTAGCAGATCACTGAAACAGACAAAACAGATCCTTGGAGGACAGAACTCTAATAAACCAAATATATCCTGCCTCCCACCTGCTGGTTTTAGAATCTATGATAACAACCAAGAAGGTCCCTCTTTCTTTTCTTGCTGGAACATTCAGCCTCATACCTAGTTATCGCTTTACTGCAGTTTTATACACTGAGGACAGCAATGAGGTGCTTTCTTGCTACAGCTATCCAAGAGATGTCTTTCCATTGACATTGCTTCTCCTCATACAAGAAATGTCAAGGCATGAGACTCTTGTAATAAAGGGAAAAGAAACTTCTGCCTGTGGCATGCAGAGTGTTGTAAATAAAGATAAAAAGACAGAGTGGAGTATTTTGGACATAGAATTGGCATTCTTTCTTGAAACAGTCATGGTCAAACACTGATTTAGAATCACTTGGCTTTACTGAAGTGAGCACAATTTAGAACCACTTGGCCTTCACTGAAGTGATTCCTCAAGCTTCCTTTTAGGTCTTAAGAATTGTCAAAAGCATAACAAAATGTCCTTGTGTGTTCACATTTGCTGAAATAGAAGTTTTGAAATCCAGCATTTTTTGAATGTAGACACCAGACAGAGTGTGGCACCTCAGCTCCTTGTCAGTAGTAGACTGCATCTTGCAGAACCAGCCATGTATGCCAAGGGCTCTGTGCTTGGTATTTTGATTGTTACCATCTCCTAGCTGAGGACCGAGAAAAGCAGCCCAGCCATGCCTCTCATTAGGGCTAGTTCACGATGCTCGAGGTGAGCCAAAGACCTTGGAAGCATTTTCTGTCCCAAGAGGTTTAACTTCATACCCACTGACGCCTACAATTCTAATTCACAGTTTCTAATGATGCTTTTTTATTTTATTATTTTTATTTTTTATGTTTATGAGTGTATTGTATACATGTAAGTGCCCCTATGGGTACAATGCCCACTAAAGTGAGAAGAGGGCATTAGATACCTTAGAACTGGAGTTATGGATAGTTAACCACCATGTGGGTGCTGGGATTTGAACATGGATCTTCTGCAAGGGTATCCACTGCTCTTAACCACTGAGGCATCTCTCGGAACCTCTAATGGTGCTATTTAAAAAATTTTTCTTTCTTTCTTTCTTTCTTTATTTATTTGAATGTACTGTCTGCATGTAGGTTTGTGCACCCGTGTCGTGCAATGCCTCGGAGGTCAGAAGAGGGTCTTGGATTCCCCTGGAACTGGAGTTCTCCTGGAATTGGAGTTACAGATGGTTCTCAGCTGCCATGTGGGTGCTGGGGATTGAACCCGGGTCCTCTGCAAGAACAGTCTAATGGTGCTTTTTAAGATCAGAAAACTAATTGTAGATGATAACACGTGGCTATCACCTTTTGTCACCTGTGAACTTCCTTAACTCAGTCTTGCACTGTGGAGATCTGATAGGGGGGAGGAAGGAGTCGCTGAGGAATCAGCAGGTTCAAGGCCAGGCTCCTCCCTAGGCTGACGCCCACCTCTTTGGAAACAAGACTTGTGTATCTCACAGGGATGGGAGGAAATGAAATAGAATGAACAGTGGTTTATAAATTGCTATCCATTAAAAATAACATGTAGCCTGCATATGGAAGCAAGGAACAAAGAGAGGTAGTAAAGGACACTCAGAAACAGAGGATAAGGTGTGCTGAAGAGGGGCTTCTGAACCTATGCTATGAAGTGGGCTTCCTAGGAACTTCAGAAGAAGTGTTTGGACAGATTTGAATAACTCGAATCCCGTCCCTACCCCCCACCTGCCTCCCATTTCCTTTCTACAAAATGAACTCTTAGCAAAGTAGATCAGGTCTCAGAAGACTCGATGCAAATAAGACAGTAACTGTTTTCCAGATTCACAATATTTTAGAGATGAAAACACACGAAATTTAGAAATGGTTATAGGTGACATTTAATATAAAGTCTCATGAAAAGGAAACCTGTCGCCCCACTGGGAGCCTATTGGTATACAGTCATACATGTGATGGGAGATTCTCTGACGGCAAGCACTGGCAACCTCTGGTCAGGGGCAGGATAGTTCTTCCTCTTCCTCTAAATCACCCACATGGCTTGCTGTAACTTATGCTACTTTAATCATGCTTTAATGACCGATGGGCCTCTCTCTGGATGGACATGACATTTTGCTACTCAAGGGGTGCCCGTGTAAACAGTTCACAAACAAAAACAAAAAACTCCCTCCTGTACACACCATTTTTCATGCTCTGGGTAGAAGTCCTGAGCACTTTTATTTTGCACCCTCTCTAACAAGGACAGCTACAACTGCCCCACCTCCTGCCCAGCTCAGCCCAGCCCACCCCTCCTCCTTGAGGACTTGCCAATAAGCCTCCACCTAAACAGTGACCTTTTCAAAGGTCTCCTGCCGGCTTTCTCTAATGAGCTCACAATATGGTCCTGCTGTCCCATGAGCAACGGCGGCTAGGTGGATGACACGGGTGAGAAGTGAAAAACTTACAAAATCGGGCGAGACTGGAAATCTTCTTGGTTCATCCTCTCAGACTGGCGGATTTTCAGGATCTCGGTATAGCTCAGGTTCTGCAGTTTGCTCTTGAACTGGTCCAGGGAGCTAGGCTTGGTTGTAAGTGCTCTCATAACCTGCTCCTTCACCACCTGCATTACCTGTCAATGAAAGCAAGACCATTATTTTCCTGGGGCTGACCTTTCCTGCTCAGGAAAAGCTCCCATATTAAAAGCTCCTTTCTCCCCTGGCCCGACAACATGCACTCTGAGCAGCAGCCTTGTTTGTTTTTCCAAATGATAAACTTCCATTATGTGCACTCCCATTTTCTCTTGCACTGTGGGAGCCACAGGAAGGAGATGGACTGAAGTGGAATGAAGGGGAGAGAAGAGTGTCTATTTGCCTTATATATTACATGGCAAGCTGCTAAAACAACACTGTAAACAGTATAAATTTGAGTCAGAAATGAACAAAGGCCAAAGCACAGCTAGAGACCTGCATATTAATTATTTCTTCCAGGAGGAAATTGCTAAGACACAATTAAGTGTGAAGTTTGGTTGGCACCCATTCAAATGAATGTATACAGATATGTACACTTCCTCGACCTACCCATGTTGCTAGGGTCTGGCTGTGAGTCAGCCACTAGACAAAGGGGTTTCTTAAATTAGAACAGACATATCCCACTGGAAACCTCAAGAAAAAAAGAATATGATAATTGGCTGCCTCTGGATAAGTCTAGCTCAGAGAAGGCCATTAACCATTGCCTCTATTAATGCGGATTCATCTTCATCAAAATACATAAAGACAAAAAGGCCTGTTCTCTTCATCTTCCATTACAGAGGACAGCAACACGCATTAGCCTTTATTATGTGTCTACCAAGTGCCAAATGCAGTGGTAGGCACTTTATATGTGTTATATAGTCCCTTTCTTTATTCTTAAATCTATAAGGCAGATATTACCAATATCTCTACTTTATGAAGACAATGAGGTTTCAGAACATTAAAGAATTAGCTCAGAATCACAGTATGTGGCTGAGCTGGGATTTGATCTCAAGGTTGTAAACACTACTTACATTCAGGCCACCATTGTTGATGCTGTATCAGAACTTAAAAAATAAGACAGAACTACAGACTTGCCTCTGCTTTATGAAGTGTTTGGTACCAGATGGTTTCTTATGTATTGTGTTGTTTAATCCTTCTCTGATACAGTAGACTAAGATATGACCATTTCACATCACAGATAAAGAAACTGAGGAAGGACTGACGACTTGCCTCAGGTCACACTATCTACAGAGTTGATATTGAACACATATGAATAAGATACAGACTCTTCCTTCCGTGAGCTAATGGTCTAGTGAGAGACTTGGGCAAGGCCCAGGGTCACCAACCTGGAAGTACAGACATGATAGACTGATGAGCCGCATGGGCAGGTGGGAAACATTTCACTCAAGATGATGTTTAATATCAATCTTAGAGGAAGAATGGGTGTTCAGTGGTGTATGCTGAGTTATAACCTGGAACACTACCACATATTAGACACTTTGAACCTGGCCCACATCTAAACCAGAGGCAACTGTGTAACATCAGTCATGCCCCAAGCATAGTGAATGACAGGAAAATTTCCAGTTGACCTGCTACCGAATCTGCTTCTTTGTTTTTACTTAGGCAAAATTGTTTTGGGGAGCCAGGAAGAGGGATGAACAGGGGGCATAGCACACTAAACAGAGACTATCTAAGCCCTACTGATATCTGATTGGTTCTGTAAGTTCTACTGTTAGTTCTGTATGTCAAACAAAAGATGAAAGAGGGGGCTGGAGAGATGGCTCAGAGGTTAGGGGCACTGCTTGGTCTGGAAGAGGATGGGAGTTCAGTTCCTAGCATCCGAGTCACTTTGCTCACAACTCCCTGTAACTCCCTCTGTTAGCCTCTGTGGGCAACTACTTGTACGTGGGCAAATTCACACAAAAGCAGACACATATACATCCACTTAAGCAAAATCAAGTTTTACAGAATCTTTAAAAACATAAAAGAGACCAGAGTTTTTTTAAATGATAAAATAACTATATAAGTCAAACATCCACGTTGTTGCAAAATGGCTTCTAGCTTCTGTAGGTCTTACAATTAACAGTGTGCATTCTCAACACTCCATGCGTACACTTTAAAACAAAACATTCATAATATCCAACATTAACTGCCTCTTCTTTGGAAAACATGGAGCCTTTTACATATTTGTTTAAAAACCTGCAAATGATGCAATGAAGGCATCAGCAAATCAATGGTTAAACTTCTCAGTGTGCTTGCACTTTGCCATAGACACCAAAGGAAACATACTCTTATAATTCACTGTTGTTATTGGTCCATTCATTATTCAAGAAACATCTGCAGTATGCTAGTAGGAAGGTCTGGAGAGTTTTTCTAGTGCTCATTGTTCTCTAGCAATGTCATATCTTATAAAATAGTGGGATTCCCACAGGACATTTGTACTTTACATGAAGAAAAGCTTTGGCTCCTTGAAAGACTAGTTGAAGAACTAAATCAAGCAGGCCTCAGGTAAAGTAATCTAGTTGTGCCACCGGTTTTATTCTTTACTTAAATGTGCTCCTATATCCTGCTACAACATATACTGGGCCTCCCTGGGTTTCCACTCTGGCCTTAGATCTTGTCTGCATGCCCACCATCTTTGTACAGCATCAGTTATCCATTTACCCTACGAATATCTTTAGCACCTACTCAGGGTAAGGCACTGGGTGACTTCAGCAACCTTGTGCTCAGTGAACTCTCAGACTGATAGAGTAGACCAGACAAGTACTGGCCTCACTAAAGAGAGGAAGTGATGTAACAATACAGCAAAGGGGCCACATATTCATTCCAAAACACTGAGCCCTCTCAGTGCTGGCAGGATGAGACACAGCACCCACACAGTGGACTTCAGCGGCAGCTTGAGGACAGGCCACATGTAGATACGCACTGGTGTAGGAGAGAGGACATTTTGGGAAGAAACGGCTGGAGGAAAGCTTTGAGGGCAGAAGGAAGCACCAGTGAGGGTGAAGAGGAGGAAGGCAGTCTGCTCTGCTGTTTGTTGGCCACTCTAACAGCCTGTGGCTCCAGAGTTGGCAGTGTTCATTGTAAAGTCTGGCTCCACCGCTTACACCAGCTGGGCTGGACAAAAAGGCTCAGCTTCTCAGAACCACAGTTTCCTTATCTATGAAACAGAATGGTCAGGTTTAGGAGGGCATTGAAGGCAGGATCTCATGAGACTCTCTAACTCACAGTTTGTAAGAGATCTTACCCAGAGAATATAATTGGCCCCCTGCAGCTTACAGACAAGTCACACATCTTCACATGATAATTCCATGTGTTCATGGCACATGGAGGGCTGTCTGGGTTGCACAGACCTTGTTCTGACAGATTACACGGGTATTTTCTATAAATGTCACTCTCACCCCTTACTCTGAGTACTCTCAGGGATTTAGTAGACATGTTAGCCTGGCATGCCCACTGCAGTCCTTTGGTACAAGGTCTGGCTTTCTAAGTGCTGTGTGGGTCCAGCTTAATGTAAGTAGAGAAACTTCTGAAATTATGGAGGGCTAGCTTAGTCGGTATGCGGCTGCTGATCCCTCAGGATTTCACCCTGGCCTCAAATCTATCAGATAAATTTGAAGCATTTTGCTCATTAACAAATGCAAACATGTTCCTCTGCATTTCATGAGGATATGATTTCTTTTTGGCATCAGTAACAACTCTGCCTCCATTTTTCCAACGTGTTACCCTCACGACCCTCTGAGACCCCAGGCATTACCACATTGGTCCAAAGGAGCAGTTAGGTCCAATTCATAGTCAAAATCCTGTTTGTGTTTGATTTGGGCAGTGGGGTCCCTGTACCTCTTTCTCTATAAGGCAGCATTTTATAGTTCAACAAGTGATACACTCCTATCTAGGTGGCATATTCTGTCAGAGAGCTAAGGACCATGAGCTGGGAAAATGAATAGTTTGTTGGAGACTAAATCTCCCAAATGGTTTTATTCTTTTTGAGTTATGGTTCTGGAATATCATTCACTGATAAGCCAAGGCCTGTTCTATGGGCACTAAATGCCTGCACTCAGGACTGTCAAGCAACCACTAAGCTCTTTGGTGAGTGATGGCAAAATCTGAAGCAATGATCATGTGGGGGAGGGTGGAGTGGGACCCTTTGAGCCTTTGGAGTCTCCTGCTCATAAAAGCTGGGAGTGTGCTCTAGGGCCACAGTTTTCAAGTACAGTGTGACAGGATATTGACCCTGTCTCTTGACTGTCTGCTCTTCTGTTAGTCATTTGCACTGACCAGAACCAGTGCCCTCAACCATTCCTCCTTTGCCCAGTAGCCTTCTAACTTCAACTTTGTCCCTCCAAAGCTCTCCTCTCAACTGCCAGCTCATTTCAAAATTCAAAACCAAGTCTATACCTGGCTAAAAATCTGCAGTGGATGAGCACTGCTTTGGGGGTACAGACTTGACAGTCTAATTGTTTTTTTCTGTGATGGTATTTACTGTCAATCTGAAAGAATCCAGGATCACCTGGGAGCTGGGCCTCTGGGCACAGCTTTGGGGGTGTTATCTTGATTGTCAATTAAGGTGTAGAGAACTCAGTTAATGAGTGGCAGCACACCCTAGGAAGAGCCTTCTGGACTGTGTAAGAGGTGGGTAGCACTGGTATGTATGCATTCCTTGCTTTCTATCCTTGATTTTGGATGTGATGTGCCTGTCTCCTTCAAGTTCTTGGGACTTCCTGACTCTGATGGACTGTAACCTGGAGCTGTAACCTAAAATAAACGCTTGCTCCTTAAATTGCTTGTGTCAAAGTACTTTATCACAGCAACCAGAAGAGAAACTAAGACACCTTCCATCCCCTCCGACACCTCATCTTTACAGGGCCGAGTCCTTGAACTCTGTTCTCACCACACCAAGAACCTCTTAGTGCCTTGAATTTCAGTTTTTTGTCTTCCTACCTGCTCTTCCTCCCTCCTGAGACTAATATATTTTCTATTCAACACCTGCTCTTCCGTCAAGCTCTGCCTTAGAAACTATTAGTGCTGGCAGATCCTCCTTCCCTGCAGTCCTTCCATCAAACTAGGGTTCGAGACCACATTCCCCCATCATGGCAGGGCAAGGACTGAACCAGCATGGTGGGGAGAGACTTGCATCTTCTTTGCTTAATTTTTGTCCCCAGAACCTGTATAGTCCAATCAGTTAGCACTTACTGAGGAGAATATTTGTTTGTGACTGGAAGGCTCATCAGATGATCAAAAGAAAGAAACATCCTCTGAAATCAGTAGTTTTTAACCCTCACAGAAAAACAGAATTTATGACGTGTCTTTCCTGGCTTAGCCCTAGAGAACTTACTCTAGAACGGGCTCAAGAACCAGGGTCTATTTTTCCCCTTGCTTCAAAGATGCTGAAGCACAGCTGGGGGTGACGAATCCTGGCTTGAGAAGAATGGGAGGAAGAAAGAGGAAAGCCTGGAGAGAGGGCCGCCATGCCAGGAGGAGAGAGGGCTGCCATGCCAGGAAGAGAGAGAGGGCTGCCATGCCAGGAAGAGAGAGGACTGCCATGCCAGGAAGAGAGAGAGGGCTGCCATGCCAGGAGGAGAGAGAGGGCTGCCATGCCAGGAGGAGAGAGGGCTGCCATGCCAGGAAGAGAGAGGGCTGCCATGCCAGGAAGAGAGAGAGGGCTGCCATGCCAGGAAGAGAGAGGGCTGCCATGCCAGGAAGAGAGAGAGGGCTGCCATGCCAGGAGGAGAGAGGGCTGCCATGCCAGGAAGACAGAGAGAGGGCTGCCATGCCAGGAAGAGAGAGAGGGCTGCCATGCCAGGAGGAGAGAGGGCTGCCATGCCAGGAAGAGAGAGAGGGCTGCCATGCCAGGAAGAGAGAGAGGGCTGCCATGCCAGGAAGAGAGAGAGAGGGCTGCCATGCCAGGAAGAGAGAGGGCTGCCATGCCAGGAAGAGAGAGAGAGGGCTGCCATGCCAGGAAGAGAGAGAGAGAGAGAGGGCTGCCATGCCAGGAAGAGAGAGAGGGCTGCCATGCCAGGAAGAGAGAGAGAGAGAGGGCTGCCATGCCAGGAAGAGAGAGAGGGCTGCCATGCCAGGAAGAGAGAGGGCTGCCATGCCAGGAAGAGAGAGGGCCGCTCCTGCCCTTGGTACACCTGCCTACAGTTCCATAAGGTGCAGCTGCATCAGTAATCTTGCTGAGGACACTCAGATATGTCCAGAGGACCCGGCTGCTCCTAGCCTGTCAGTGCAGGTTCCTCGGGTACCACCCTCACTGGAGTCAAACCCTGTTTTCTGGTCTATCCCTCTCTAAGACAGCCACAGCCACTGCTTGAAGGGCAGCCAAAGTCTTCCCACTGAGTGAAGATCAGAATCAGCACCCCCAGGCATTTGCTTAGAGCAGGGCAGGCAGTGTATGCTAACCTTGAGCAGGCAAGCTTGTGGGTGGCAGAATCCAGGCAGAGCCAGAAAGACTGGGTGAGGGGGGTGCAAATATGAGAGCATCAAAGGTGACTTTTCAAGTGTGCACTGGGAGCACTGCATGGTGCTGAGGGGAAAGGAGGGGGCTGCTGCTGGGCTCCTCCACTGCCTCGCTCACACTGGTTTGGGGCTTTTCTGATAAAACAGGGAAGTTCTGAGCATCCTGCCAATCTGACTATGATCCAAATGCAGATCTCCGAGGGTGCTGGTGCTAGCCCCCAAAATAACTCATTATATAATGATGGCTGACCCTGCAGTTCTACACAGGTGCTAATCAAGAGATGACCTGTTCCAAAGACTATGGCATTAACAGCTGCCTTGCTCGTCCCAAGAAGGCCTTTTAATTTAAGGTTTAAGGCATTTTTATAGCTGGTAAAAATAGTAAACCTTTCAACCAGTGATTCATCTAAAAATCAATCAGCACTAGGTTCACGGAAGAACAATGAATAGGAAGTAGCCCCTGCCCCCTGCCTGCAGCATCTGTAGGAAGCTAGTCCACAGAGGAGGCAGGTGTGGGGAGGGGGACACTGCCTTCTTTTTGCAGCTTGCCCTTGAGCTGTGCTAGATCAGGAGGCAAGTAGCTATGTAACAAACTCCTTTTCTCTACTGAAACAGGGAGCCAAATTAATAGGGCAATCGGGCTGAATTTGCCAGTTAGCTAATTGAGGGCCGTGGTGGACAAGAGGATGCTGTTTGCAGCAGCATCTGACAGAGGCAACCTCAGGCAGAGAGGAATCCAAGCAAATCACATTAGTGGGTGGCATTTAATCCACAGCTTTAAAGAAACAACATGTCAAAGCAAGTCAGTCAAGATATATAGGTTGTGAGTGCGTGTGTGTGTGTGTGTGTGTGTGTGTGTGTGTGTGTGTGTTTGAGAGGAAGAATTTTATTTTTTTCTCTCTAGGGATGGGGATAAAAGGGTAATACAGTTTTTAGTAGCCACACTACATTTCGATTTGAGCCACATTCATGGGGCTGAAAGCAAACTCTTTTGCAAGGCTTTTTTAAATGACAAAGAACTCCCCTTGGAAAGTCTGTGGAATGGGGGCCTTGGTCAGGATGCTCTTTTCTTGAGGCTGTTGCTACCTGATGATAGGGAAGGAGGAAAGATGGACTGACTTTGCTGAGAGCACCTTAGAATTAGAGGGGGACTTAACTGGAGAAATGAAGGATCTCTCTCTCTCTCTCTCTTTCTCTCCCTCTTCTTCTCCTTCTCTCTGTGATGTAGAGGCCAGAGGTCAGGGTCTTCCTCTGTTGTGCTCCACTTATTTGTTGAGGCATGGTCTCTTACTGATCCCTGAGTTCACTTCACTGACTGGACGGCTGGCCTGTGAGCTCTGGGGCTCCGTCTATGTCTGACCTCTCCCCGGCACTGAAGCTGCTCACACGTGGTCACACACACCACACCCAGCTTCTTTGATGTGCTTGCTGGGGAGTCAACCCTGCTTCTCTCACTGCTTGGCAGCCACTTTTGCCCCACTGAACCATCTCCTCAGGACTCTTTCTTGCTTTTTTTTTTTCTTTTTTCTTTTTTTTCTTTTAGTTTTTTTGAGACAGAGTCTCCCTGTAACCCAACTAGCCTGGAACTCACTATGTAGACCAGGCTGGCCTCAAAACTCACAGAGCTCCATCTGCATCTGCTTCTGTTTCTGCCTCCTGAGTGCTGAGATTAAAAGGTGTACCACCACAACTGGACGCCCCCCCCTTTTAAAAAGTCACATGGTCATGGTGCCAAAATACAAGTGATAAAAAGATTGAAGGAAGCTGGGAGTGGTGGCACACACCTTTAATCCCAGCACTTGGGAGGCAGAGGCAGGCAGATCTCTGTGAGTTCAAGCCCAGCCTGGTCTACATAGTAAGCTCCAGGCCAGCTGGGACTAAAGGGAGACCCTGTCTCAAAAAGACCAAAAACAAAAAACAAAACAAAAACAGTAACTATAGAAATTTGACACATCCAGGATAAGAATAAGCAGACTTTCTGGATTTGTGCTGATTTGCTGGTACTTTCTTCCTATCAAGTGCACTTCCCATGCTCAGCTTTGACTAACAAAACACAAACCACCAAAGCTGTATTGTGATAATAGTGGTGCACACCTTTAATCTCAGTACTTAGGAGGCAGACACAGGTGGATCTGTGAGTTCAAGGCCAGCCTGGTCTGTACAGAGAGTTACAGGCTAGCCAGGGCTCTGTCTAGTGAGCCTGTTTCAAAAAACAAAAACTCCCAGCAGTTGCACAAGAATTAAGGTCCATCATCAACAAGTGGGACCTTATNTTTTTTATTTTTTTATTTTTTTCTGTATGTGTATTAATGTACTGTCTGCATGCAGGTTTGTGCACCCGTGTCGTGCAATGCCGCGGAGGTCAGAAGAGGGTTTCAGATTCCCCTGGAACTGGAGTTCTCCTGGAATTGGAGTCTCAGACGGCTCTCGGCCGCCATGTGGGTGCTGGGGATCGAACCCGGGTCCTCTGTAAGAGCGGTCGGCACTCTTAACCGCTAGGCCATCTCTCCAGCCCGGCAGCTTCATTTTTATGGCCTGGAAAAGAAAGCTAATTCACACTGTGCTACCTACCCTCTTTGGGTGTGCCTCAACATTTGTGAAGGTTGAGACTTCATCTAATTCAACTTTATGTTTCCAACATTTCATTGACAATTTTATAAACATTTGTGGAGTAGCTGGGCATGGTGTGGTGGCTCATGCCTTTAATCCCAGCACTCAGGAAGCAGAGGCAGGTGGATCTCTGTGAGTTCAAAGCCAGCTTGTTCTACATAGTGAGCTCCAGGACAGCTGGGGCTACAGGGAGACCCTGTCTCAAAAAGACCAAAAAAAAATTGTAGAGTGAATGAAGATAGAGGAGAATATACAGACACAGGTAAATCAGCCTCCAATGATGTTAAGTTTAGTCATTATTAAGAAAGAGATGAAGGGTCTCTGGTCTTATTTTGAGGGCAAAACACGAAGTTCTGCATGTTTAGATTTCTCAGCTTGTTTGTTATTCACTATTAAGTTGTGACAAATGAAATGCGACAATTGGCCCCTCTGGAAGGGAGATGTAATAGACTCTTAACAAGCAGACTGCGTAGGTGCGGAAACAGGGAAGCAGAGTGGGGAGAGCAGTCTGGCTCCATAAACAAGCTCTGCTATCAGGCAAGGCCGCCAACCAGAGAAAGATGCCTGGCTGCCTCTGCAAGAGCTCTGGGAGGAGATGACATGCAGCAGGGAAGAGGGGCACACTCCGCAGACAGACGGAATGGTGCAGGGGGACACACAGGTGGTCAATACTTAGCAACATAAACAGTCAGATCCTGTTAACTACAGGGATTGATTCCAGGACCCTCACGGATACTGAAATTTGAGGACGGTCATCTCTCCTATAAAATGGCAGAGCATTTGCATATGACCTACCTATGTCCTCCCCTCCACTTTAAATTATTTCCAGATTACTTATTACACCTAATACAATATGACCTCTGTTCAATGGCTGTCCTACCATGACAAGAAGAAGGCTGCATATATTCAGCATAGAGACAAATTTTCCCCCAGAATATTTATGATCCCTGGCTGGTTGATACTGTGGATGCAGAATCCTTGGACATGAGAGACTTACTGTACATAAAGGACTGTTCTTGCCCCTCTTGCCCCAATCCAGAAGCTCGCTGTCGCATACTGACCGCCCTAGTCTTTGATGAGACATTGAAAATACCATGGCATGCAATTTAATGTCCAAATAAATTCAGGTGGTTTATCTTAAGAATAAATACATTTTGGTTTTCTGAGTTTAATTAATGTGTTGGTTCCTGGTATTGTTATTAGAAATTTCATCAGTACAATGTCTTGTATTTGTTCAGCTAACATCTTTTAAAAATATTTCATTTATTATTTTTATTTTATATGTATACATGTATTGCCTGCCTGTATGTAAGAGCACCTGTGTCCTGCAATGCCCACAGAGGTCAGAAGAGGGCATCAGATCCCCTGGAACTGGACTTAAAGATGGTTGTTAGCGCCATGTAGGTGCTGGGAACTGAATCCAGGTCCTCTGCAAGAGCAGCCAGTGCTCTTAAATACTGAGACAACTCTCCATCCTTAAGCACCATATACATGCTCATTACCGGGTGAGGTGTGGCCCGTGCCAAGAACCACACCTAATTCTCACCCAGAGAAATCTGAAGGGGGAAAGTGGTACATGAGGGAATAACAGTGGACTCCAATAAGTGCTGTATGGATAGGGGCTCTTGCCAGAATTCAGGGGCAGGGGAAACAAAGTGACCTAAGTGACTCAAACTCAAATTACTCCTGACTTGTCCTCATGCAGATGTGCTTCTATTCTTACCCATGCTATAAACAGCTGCATTTCTCAGAGTATAGTGAGAATATTTGTTCACCACTTGTCTCTCCAGTAGGACCTTGAGCCCTTCAAAGGAAGAGACTATATCTCATTAGTCTTTTTATCACCAATGGATTTTAAAATCCCTCCTACCTAGAAAATATCCTCTTTGGTCCTGTAAATTGAAGGTCAACTAGATTGTATTTATAGAGTTACATGTTTGAAAAAATGATTTCTGGCAAGTCTTTGTGAAGGCCAGGGACAAATCCCTGTGATAGTCTTAAGCAGGAGAAAAGAGGGTTTATAGCACGAACAATGACAGATTAACTTTGGTTAACACATGGCCCTGCCCACATCATGCTGTATATGTCCCAGATGGTTGAAATAGGGACATCTCATAAATCCCCAGGCCTTTTTTATCTGTGGCTGGTTATTATAGTGTCCCAGGCCAGGAGCGCACTTTCCCAAGTAAAGTAATTGTGAGCCATTTATTATTTTTAAAGGAGAACCTGTCATCTATTACAACTACAAAGCTCAGACAAAGCAGCAGAAGAGACTCAACAAAACCTGCACAGTCACTTGGACCCTGGACCCAGTGAGCCCACTGGACCCTGTACCCAATAAGCTGAAATGACTCTGTTTTTCTACTCAATGACTCTTCCTTTCTGTTTTTTCAGCTGTGCAGCAAATTGTCCCTGTGGTTTCCAAAAACATATTGGGTCTGCTCTACCCTCACCTGAATGTGGTTCTTCTTTTCACTGGTTCAGCCATTACAGGAAACAATGCTGATGACAATTACATGAAACACACACACACACACACACACACACACACACACACACGCATACACACACACACATTCACACCAGCATTCTTTACCATACTGAAGGCAGATACACCAGTCATCCATTACACTGCTTTTCCTATTGAACTAGGTCCTGAATGCAAGAAATAGCCACCATCAAATGATATGGACAGTGGCAACACACTAATCATTTTTTTTTTTTTTGGTATTTTTGAGACAAGGTCTCCCTTTAGTCCCAGTTGGCCAGAAGCTCACTCTGTAGACCAGGCTGGTCTTGAACTCACAGAGATCTGCCTGCCTCTGCCTCCCAAGTGCTAGGCTTAAAGGCGTGCGCCACCATGCCTGGCTACTAGTTAATCTTCATGCACAGGACTGATCAATAACTTTGGATCAAATTTTCTTGAGTCACATCAGTTATGCCTGGTAGGTTGAACACACATACCCATACCCAACAGCATGTAGGAATCACAGATTAGACTTGATAGGCTTTAAAAAAGACTAATAATAGAGGCCATGAAGGGTGTGTGTGTATGTGTGGTAAGATGGGGGTGGAGAGGAAGGAGGATGTCTGAATATGATCAAAATACATTGTATGACAGTCTTTAATCAAAGACTCCATCATGCACCTCAAAAAGATTTTTAAAATAATTAAAATTTTCAGTAATGATCTGCAATTTTTTTTTCCTTAAAAGTTCCAATGTCCACTAAGCAAATTTCTTTATGGATTAAACCAAAGAACTGTCATGACTTGAAATTGTGTGCATATTTATGTGCTTATGAAAACTGCTCAGTCCAATAACTAAACAAAATTTCTACACCATCATCATCTTGCTCATCGAAGCCCATATCCCTGTCTCTGGAATTGGGGTAGTAGTTGTGGTAAGGACATAATCATGTGCCCCACAGGCAAGCACGCAGAAGGAGCTGAAGAATGAAACTCTGCACAGATCCCAGGTCAAGCTGTAGACTTTCTCATATCCAGCACAACTTGCTTTACATTTAATTTTTTTTTCAGTTTTTTTATATTGTTAGAAAAAAAGTGGAGTCTATTCAATCTCTAAGAAAGTTTCTTAGAAGTATAACTTGAACAAAATTATTTTTTTTAAGTAAAGCTTATTTCTATAACAAAGATGTTCTTGGTACTTGTTCATTTAAAACAAATAAGCTAAGTGGTTGGGCATGGGGGGCAGGGCGCATATACCTGTAATCCCAGCACTTAGGGGTCTGAGCCAGGATGATCAGGAGTTAGGGTCAGCTTTGGCTACACAGTGAGTTCAAGGCCAGCCTGGACTACATGAGAACTAGTCAAAACTATTATTTTACATTGGATAACCTGAGGGCAGAAGTAAGTCCACATCCAGACAGGAAGGGCAAATCCATTAAGTTAAATGTGGAAGAAGGAAGTTATTGAGCAGACTTTGACAGCCAGGATATAATTCCAAAATTTGAGAAGAAGGAAGGCAGAAAACAGGAGAATGCTGGGAAGAAACTGAGACCAACTAATAGGCCAGATTGATTTCCCAAACGTGTCTTACCACTTATCTACATGGTAAACTAGCCACAAATTAAAAGCTTGTTTTAAGAAACAATAAAAATAATATTCTGGATGAAGTGTAGACTATCAAAAAAAAACAAAAACCATCAAATAAAATGGTCATTTCCAAAAAGAAAGAATTCATATGAGCATTCAGTTAGAGTCATGTGCCACCTGAGAACGTACAGTGGTTCTAGAAAATGACATCTCTGTGAGGGACTGCAGCCGTCTCAGTTGGTATACGTACATTCTGCAATGTTCAGAAAAATGATGAAATAACCTACAATGCATTTCTCAGAAGATGCCCCTGTTTTTAAGCAATGCATAAAAGGAGACTCAATGTCATGTTAAATTTTTTTTAGTATATTTTAACGGTGTGAAAGAAGAAAGTTTAAAAAAAGAATGCATCATGTAAAGTGACAAACAAAGCAAGATCAGAGGATAAACATCTGTTAAAACTACACCACAGCAATTCTCAATTTCCTTTTTCCCCCTTTTATTATTTTGACAATTTCATTCATGTATATAATGCAACTTGATCACATCAAGCCCAACTCCTCCCTCCAACTCCCCCAAGACTTTTCTCCCAAAGTAAGTGTGTTCTGTTGACTCCATCCTGCATCTCATTCTTGAATTTGAAAATACACTTTTTTTTTTGGTCTTTTTGAGACAGGGTCTCCCTGTAGCCCCAGCTGTCCTGGAACTCACTCTGTAGACCAGGCTGGCCTTGAACTCACAAAGATCCACCTGTCTCTGCCTCCCAAGTGCTAGGATTAAAGGTGTATGCCACCACGCCCGGCCTAAAACAGGATAAACTCAATATCCACTCTATACCACTCAGACAAAGGAAGTATCTCTCATCTTTCTCTTCCTGTGTGTGTGTGTATGTATGTGTGTGCATGCGCACGCACGCATGCGTGTGTGTGTGTGTGTGTGTGTATGTTATGAGTGTGCATATGCCAGTGTGTGAAGCGGATGTCCAAGGACATTGGTGACTTGCTCTATTGCTCTCCACCATATATTCCCTTGAGACAGGTTCTCTCACTGAAGCTGAAACTAAGCTGGAGGCGGTAAGCTTCAGCAGTCCTCTTGTCTTTTCCCCCTTCCTCTAGCCCTGGGTTATAGGTGCATGTGGAGACACACCTGGCTTTGTATATGGGTACCTGGATTCAAACTCAGGTCCTCATGTGTGTACAGCAAGTGCTCTTACCCACTGAGCCAACCCCGTATAGCCCACAAAGAGCTTATTTGTTAGAAGCAATAGCCTGGTGACTGTTAACATTTATTGGGCACTTACTTAATCCAGGCATAATGCACTGAGGTTGGTATCTTTAAACAGCTATCTTAATTATGACCCTAGCAAGTAGACAGTATCCATTTATTTTTTCAGTTCCAGAAAAAAAAGCCTGGGTAATTCACACTGGTTGAGGACTGGCAAGTTATGTAAATCCTGTATTTAGGAACCCTACACATTAAACTGTCAGAATGGAAATTTTGATCTGTAATTGATTTGGGGGTATTAGAGTTGAATGAATAATTGTGTTTCACTTTAACCTATAGTTAACAAATGCCTCTGCATGAAGCAGGTAACAAACTTTGTGAGTAAGCCACATTATCCAGGGAGGAATAGGTGCCCCAGTAGTAATCAAACAAGAAACGTGGCTATGAGAAAGGCAATCTATCTAACACAATTTTTCTATTATTGTTAAGAAGTCTTAGAATTAAAACGAGTATCTGAAAAGTGAAAATCAGAGTCCAAAGACAAAATGATTCCTATTTTGCAAAATGGCGTCATGCTATTGCAAAGCACAGAGCTACCATGCCCTGAAAGGACTGCTCAGAACCATGAGCACCTGCCGGAGCTAAAGTGCTGGAAGGGCTCAGCAGCAGAGATGGACGTGTGTCACCCAGGATGGCACAGGAGGTGACGCTCTCTTGAGCTACCATGGAGAGCTACCATCCTAAATACAGGATTTACATAACTTGCCAGTCCTCAACCAGATACAGTCCCAGCATGGAGGGAGGAGGTGGGCACAAAGTCCCACCCCTAAGCTGAGGCACTATTGATAATTAATAGCTGCTAGGAGAGAAAGAGTCAATTTTAAGAGTGTGACCCCTGGTAGGCTAATCGGCCTCCAGGGAATGAAACCACACCAAAGAGTATTTGAGCAACACAAATCAGACTCAATAGTCTTTAAAAGGAGACAATGAGAGCTGGAGAGATGGTTCAGCATTGGCTGCTCTTGCAGAGGACCTGAGCTCAGTTCCCAGTACTCGCATGGCAGCTAACAACCATTCCTTGACTCCAGTTCCAGAGGATCTGGATGCCTTCTGCTGACTTCTGCAGGCACTGCACAATACAAGTGCACTTAAATATATGCGGGTAATACATTCATATATATAAAATAAAAATAATAAATATTTTTAGAAGGATGAAGGATAGATCTTAGAGGAGTTGGGGGTAGGTAGGGGAGTAAATATGATCAAAATACATTGTATGAAATTCTCAAAGACCTAACTTTCTTTTCTGCAAAAGCATTCCATTAGACAGTGGGAAAGTAGAGGTGAGGTCAGCACAGGTTACCATAGGACTCAACTCATACTCACAAATAAATACATAATATGCATATGTGTATGCATTTATTTAATGAGTTTAGAATCCTGGAGGTTTTAGCTGATCCAGTTGCAGCATTTGGGAGACAGAATTTAGTGTCTTACTGAAAATCACCTGCAGAATTTGAAAAGCCAAGCCGGGATATGAACCTAAGGCTCCCACCTCCCACAGCTTCTTGCATGTGCTGTGTAGGCACTGATGCCAAATGATCACCCCTAAGGGCTATGTGGGTGGAAGGAGGGAGCCCCATCCAGCTGGGCTGGCCAGAAGGCATGGAGTAAGCAGAGCAGGTTCCTGGAGGGTGGCTGTGAGGCAGCTGTTGAGATGAGTTTGGCTTTAGAGGAAGGTCCAAGCGAGAGACAGTGAGCACTGGAGTCAGGTGAACTGGACTTAATTCCTGGCTCCCTCACTTACCATCTGTGTGTCCTTGGGCAAATGTCTGAATCTGTCTCAGCTACATGATAAATTAGACAGTGCAGTTTGGACCTTACATTGTCAGGAAAAGATTAAAAGAAAATCTTGTCCAGAAGCTTTGAGGAGATTGAATATAAATGGTGGCTTTTGGTTATCATTAGGAAAAACAAAAGGTAGAAGAGAAGCTGAGATAAAACCATGGGCACCCAGAACAGCCATGTGCAAAATACAGTTTGAACTATGTCTTGTAGGAAATTGTGGAAAGGCCAAGCCCTATGGGTGAAGGGGTGAAGTGATAAAAATTAAAGACCATCAGCGAAGCCAGCACTCAGTGGCTTCAAGTTTTTCTGCTTGCAACACTTCCTTGCAAGCTTCTGCTCATCTTTACTAGTACACTTTTCCCAAGTGGGCTTGTGTTTTCTCATAACTTGATTTAAATATTGTCAATGGACTTGTGAGTAAATCTCCTCCAAACAATGCCTTGGGCCAGGCATTGCTAGTGGAACTTAACACTGAAACAGAGAGAGGTGTCAGGGACCGGTTCTGTGAGATGCTAGAGAGAAAAGGGGATTTATTATGAAAAGGGAGACTTTAAAAATGTTTGCTTAATTTGGGCATGCTAGTAAAACAGCAGTGACATTTTCTCTACAGTTTTAAAATCATCATGTTCTTCCTTATGTTCTACCCAAATAATAGAAAGAGGCCACGGAGAAGATCTGGGTATGAAAGAGGTGTCAAAACACGATATGGAATGAAAATGTGATTAGAAGGAAAAATGTAAGGTAAGAAATGCATGTGTCAATGTAAGTACAAATCAAACCACGTTAATATATTTTCAGTACTGGTATCTCTGGCTGACTCCTCTGTCTCAAAGCCCATCTCCCTTGCTGCTCTCTACCAACTTTCAGCTATTTGTCTTTGGCTAAGTGGTTTCTATGGTGGCTCTACAAACTGCCTGCTCCTTGAACATCATTAATCAGTACCGAACTTAGCAGGCTCCAGGCCCAGCTGAGAATACAGTGGCTTAGCTCATCACCCCAACACTTCATGAACAAACATGAGTGATGACTGTTGGGTAAATACCTCCTGGAGAATGCAAGTCAGCTAAATGAGTATTGTTCTAGATGTTACACTGAGGAAGATTGCATGACAAATATTGATATCCAAGCTATTTTAGACATAGTAATTTTCCAATGCACTGAAACTTGTTGGCATTTATTTAGCATGTTAAATTGTGAGAAGGATGCAATTTTTGTCACCTAGTAATACAGCTAGCCACTTCTGTGATACTAAATAGATGGATCAGAACTATAATAATCATCTTCCAGGAACCGAGCCTCCAGAGGGTTCATTCCCAGCTTTGTTAAATAGGACAAGGCAGGCCCTGAATTTTGAGAAAAGCATTCCTCCCACCTTGTTTTAGAAGGAAATGCTTGTGCTTAGAGAAGAGATGATGGACCCATGGAATATTCTTCTGAAGAGACATAATGGTCATCCATACATGAATGCTGCTGGGATTGCATAGATCATAAGAACAAGATGGGAGTGAGTCCTAGAGCCACACCCAAAGAGACTGATTTCTGAAATTTCTAGAATATTCCTACCAGAGCTGTTTAAGAACAGTCTCAATGGTTGTTGCAGGGTATATACTCATCACTAATGGGCAGGAAGAAAGAGTAGAAGGGAAGGGAGGGTGCAGATGGATATAGCTAAACAGGTGACATTTTGTAGGAATGAAACTTTGCCTGGCTCGAGGCAGACCTGTAAGTCCTGTCCCAGAACTTTGAGGGTTATCTGATATCTCCATGGGCATTCAAGTTGTCTCCATGAGTCATCTGTAGCTTTGTGAGGTCAGGATATTGCAGTTTTTCCTGCCTCGCCTATCTCTGCAAAGTTCCAGATCCGGATAGCCCCCTCTCTTAAGGTATTGAGCAAAAATGTCACACCTCTAGTTTACTGGTTGCACAAACAGGAGTTCTGCAGCCCCCCCAGTGAGAGCCAAGGTGGTTCATCCTTCCCTTCCTCCTGCCCCCCACTTCCTTGCCCAGAGCACAGTGGCTTTTAGTATATAAACACATTGCTGGCATAAATAAAACTGAGTCTATCTCCCAAACCATTTCTCAGAGTCTGTTTCTTTCACTTCTTGTCTCTGGGTGACTTCTTGCAGTCCCCTCCCCGACTCCATGCCAGAAGCTCATCCTAGGCTTACAACCTTGTGAAGCTGCCAGCCTGGTTCTAGGAGGGAAGAACATCATGTGGATTACGGCCACACGTGATTAAAGGACCAACAGATGATATATATTTAACCAACAACATTTTTCACGCTTGATTATTTCTTATGTCTTTTCTGAAGCCCTTCAGTAATGTGGAGTAGAAAAAGCATGAGTTTTAGAAACAAGGAGGTCTTCAGCAACTTAAAACTTCTGAGCCTTAATTGACACCTCTGTAAAACTGGGATGGTATCTATGTCAAACAACACCAGTTAGGAGTATTAAATTAGATGACATAAGTGAAAGTTCCAAAAATAATTCCTGGCATACAGTATGTGCTGGATAAAAGTTTTTCCCCTTTCTTTTCTATTTATGGCCTATAGAATGTCTACTATCCAGAAAGCTTATTTTGAATATCTTAGTTGAGTAAGTATCTCAGATTCAAAGATTTTAAGATTCATCTCCAAACCACATAGTGAACTGACTACAAAGGGTATAGACTTGGAAGATGACTAAAAGGCTAAGTCCATCAGATAAAGGACAGCATACTATACACATCATTGAATTATAGGATAATCTCTCTGTTGATGAGACATCTGCCTTCTTCATTAGCTTGGAATCCTTAAGGGTCACCCAGTATATATAATAAACATTATGTGACAGAATAATACCATTATGTATATATTTGGAAGACATTTTGTTTGTCTGTTTGTTTGTTTGTTTTGAGACAGGGCTTCACTGTGTAGCCCCAGATAGCCTGTAACTTGCTATGTAGACCATCCTAGGTTGGCATCAAAGAGATCTGCTTGCCTCTGCTTCCCAAGTGCTGCAGTTAACAGTGTGTACCACTATACCCAGCATATTGGAAGATTTTGATTCAAATTACTGCTATTGCAGTACTAAGTGTGTGTACATGGCACTGTCACTATCTTTAAGATAGAATCCCGGCCCCGTATAATGAATTAGGACAAGAAAGACCACATATGAGACACTAAGTATTAACTGAATGTATGTCGTCCTACTATCCTTACCTAGATGGAAAGTCTTGAAGTATTTATGAATTAGGCAAATAATGGGGTCATGAGGAAATGGTTTTGAGCAATGGACAGATGATTTAGGATGAGCCTGTATGCTTGAGTCTATAGTTGGTGGAAATCTGGCTTGTCTGTTGACTTGTGTTGATAATAAGCCATGAGGCTGCAGCTAGCTAGCTACCTCCTGATCAGAGGCAGCAGAGGGAGAGCCTTGACAGTCTCTCAGCATATGACTTGGTAGCTCAAACATCTGTTTGGAGTTTTAAAGCTCCACGTTGCATTATAAGCAAGAATTAATAGTGTGAGTTTCTACAAACACCCTGAAATTATGTCATAATGTCAGAATATGCAGATGCATGTTATTCCTCCACTAGGAGTTCCCAGGGCTTCAGCTGATGGAAATTGACTACCAGAAGTTTTTCTGAAAGGAAGGGATGAAGGGGAAAAATAGCTCACTCACAGTAGCCTGGCTATTCACTGGACAAAATAAAGCCCCTCTTAATTCCATTAATCCTGCCACTGTGATATTGAGTATAGTGTCAAGCAGCAAATCAATTTCATCTCAGTTTTTCATATGGATCAACTGTTCTGAAGTCTACCAACATTTCTTTATAAGACAGTATGTTTTATAGTCAGAAATCAAGAAAGATTTCTTGCAATTGTTGATTGGGCCTGGGCAAATCTGCTCAGTCTCCAGCATACATTCTTGTTTTTTGCAAAACTAATACTTGATTATAAAATTGGAGGCTTTTGCATGTGAATTTGTTGGTATGGAATACAAATGATAAAAGCTATCCTAGAGATACTGAGGTAAAACAGACAATGTCTAAAACAATTGCATAGGTTCTAAGGTGTTAAATGAACACAGGTTTTTATTTTCTGTTGTTTTAGAATCAGAAACATTTGAGTAAACCGCTTCCTGGTATAAAACCCATGACTCCCTCAGTTCAAGTTATGAAAAGCAGACAGCTTGCATTTAATAGAGCAATTTCTTAAACCACCAGCCTTAGTAATAAAAAAAAAAAAAAAACTATGCTTGAAAGTACCTGTTTTTGGTGACTGTTCTGTTTCGCTCAGAATACTAATCATAATATATACACATATGTGAAACAAAGCTTCTCAGCCATGTAATTCAATATGCTTATTCATTTACTTAAGACAGGAAGAGCAAAAAATGATTTGAGACCTGAGGGACTCTAGTTGAACAGTGAAAACAAAGCT
The DNA here is from genome assembly GCA_009823505.1 of Rhizomys pruinosus. Classification (NCBI taxonomy): domain Eukaryota; kingdom Metazoa; phylum Chordata; class Mammalia; order Rodentia; family Spalacidae; genus Rhizomys; species Rhizomys pruinosus. Next base: position 3,560,090 of record VZQC01000658.1, on the reverse strand, counting down.
AACTGCAACTACAAGTAGAGAAAGAATTCATGAATGAAGAGGGGACGCCAAGTAGCAACAAGGCTGCAGAAGGCAGCACGGCTGTCTCCCAACCTTCCTATCTGAGCTCAACAGTTTAAAAATAGCGCAGGCCTCTGTTGCCAACTCAAGAAATCAAAGCAGGAAACATGCTGCTGGCTGACTCATGGCAAGTGACCTCAGCGATAAGAAGGATGAATGTAGCTGTGGGTGACAGATGATGTGGCAGAAGGTGAGGACTGCAGGGCAGGAGGGGGTAGCGGCATCAACCAGACGCCCAGTACAAGCCTGAACTGCTTACAAAGAACTCCTCTCCTAAACTGCAACTGCTTTAGTAAAGTTCTTGGGAGGCTAGTTTATACAGTGTTCATGTGGAGTCATAATCCACCCTGGGACAGGCCCGGTTAAGCTTTCCTGTTTTGCCTTTAGGAGGCCCCGCTCCCTTATCTTAAGAGTGGATGGATACCAGACACTGCAGTCCCTTCCTGCATTAATTCCTGAGGAATGAAAGGCAGGACACAATGAAACAAAGTGCCTGGCATGGCAGTTGGGCCAGAACAGGTCTTTGATAAATGGGTGGAGACTTTCCTCTGAAAAGGTGCACTCTATGTAAATCTTTTCATGTTAATTGCCTTTCCAATTACTTCCAGGCATAATGATTTGCATAAGCAGAGAGATTGGAGCTTCACCTTCCACCTTGTTTCTGACAGCCAGCTGCCATGAGCCCCCTGCCAGACTGGATTCTGCACTCTACAGGTTAATCGTGAGTCAGTTTTGCCACAGCTGTTAAAATATGCCCATTTGACAAGGCTTTATAAATTTAAGTGATGTAACAGTGTTTTTCTAGATGTAAAGCATTATATAAACACAACATAAGCAGGAAGATGAATATTTATCAGTCTATATTAAGTAGCCTAGTTCTCTAAGGCTCTTCTCACCTTCCTCCACCCAACAGTAGGATCTTTTCTCAGATAGATCATATGTATTACCTAATATACAAAACCAATAAAGGCAACATTTATCAGAATTAATTTCAGGAGGGGGCTTCTGTCTAGCCTCCTCTCTAGTACCCTCCCCTCCTCATTCTTCTTACACCTTTGATGAGCACTGATTACTCCTTAGAGAAACAGAGCATGGTGTTCCCGACCTCAGGAGACACACCATTCATACACAATTCCTGTATTTTCCTAGACAAGCCAGAAACACCACCGAGAAAGGATGTTAATGTTACTTGAACGAAATGGCTCCATTTGGGTACAAATAGTAATTAGCTTAATGAAAGCTAAGGCTATAATTTGAATAGCCTGGTTGTAATGCAATTTAAGATGCTTTGCAAGAATTTAGGAGCAGAAAGGAAAATTCAGTGAAATCTGACTGAGAGAGGCTACAGGGAATGTTTTTAGAGAAGGCTGAGTAAAACTCAGACAATGTTTTCAGCGCATAGGTTCCTGATTGCTGTAAAAATATTGTGAAGATTGGGTCTGGAGAGATGGCTTAGTGGTTAGGGCACCGGCTGTAGAGGACCCAGGTTTGATTCCCAGCACCTGCATGGTGGCTAACAGCCATCTGTAACTCCAGTTCCAGGGGATCCGATGCCCCATTTTGACCACCAAGGGCACTGCACAACATGGTGTACTTACATATATGCAAGTAATACACTTATTTACATAAAATAAAAATAAACATTAAAACATGAGGTACTAAGAACACCACTCAGGTATGTATACAGAAAATTGTTTCTTAAATTTGGGTGCATCTCAGCTCCATTCAGTGGCTTCACCAAAAAATATCACCAGGCTCAATCTCTCTGCTCTCTCACCTTCCACAAAGCAGATTGTCTATGTAAGTGGGAGGACACAGGCATGAGGGCTGTGGTTGAGCCTGGGAGTTTCTCTCTTGGGATATCAGACACACAGGCTCTTTGGATTGTTGCTTTTAAAACTTTCAAGCTTTAGCTAAATTTGAATTGCTCAAAAAGAAATGTATTTCAAAGTATCTGACTAGTGTGTACAGTATGGTGCTCCATCTGCTCTTCCAAAATACTTGAATCTTAGAAAATAATGTTGTAGAAAGGTCTATAAATTGCTACCTCCCACAAAACAAAGTAGACGTGCTTTAAAGGGTAAGGGGAAATATTTTTTCCTTTGGTTTGCCTGTAGCAAGAGAGCTAATCTATAGGAGTGAGTGAGTGAGCAAGTGTGTCTTCATTCATCCATTCAGCCAACACCTGGGCTAACGGAAAGTACTTTATTCCGGGACTGAATTTATCATTCACAATAAAGAACTTCGCAATTTTCCTGCTCACAGCTCAAGATTCAAGCAAGCAAATGTGCATCTTTAGTTGGAAGATCCTAGAAGGCAAAGCACGCGTTCTTCCTGTTGGATGCCGTTCTGTGTTCCACAGACTCTGATGTGTAGTGAATATTAGCTAGGACAACCTGAACACCTACTATGCATTCCACAGCATTTGACACCATGCCAGTCTCTGCCTTTGCTGCACTGTCCAGAGGCTGAGAGACCATTGAGACTTAAGGCCATTCTTTTTTTTTTTTAAGAAAGCCTTTATTTATTTATTTATTTATTTATTTATTTATTTATTTATGTATTATTGGTCTGTTTTTTTTTTTTTTTTTTTTTTTGAGACAGGGTTTCCCTGTAGCCCCAGCTGGCCTGGAACTTACTATGTAGACCAGGCTGGCCTTGAGCGCACAAGGATCCGCCTGCCTCTGCCTCCGAAGTGCTAGGGTTAAAGGCATGCACCACCACACCTGGCTTATTTATTTATTTTTTTTATGTGTATGAGTGTACTGTCTGCACGTAAGTTGGTGTACCTGTGTCATGTAATGCCGCAGAGGTCAGAAGAGGGGGTCGGATTCCCCTGGAACTGGCGTTAAAGACAGTTCTTAGCCGCCATGTGGGTGCTGGGAATCGAACCTGGGTCCTCTTCAAGAGCAGTCGGCACTCTTAACCACTGAGCCATCTCTCCAGCCCCCATTAAGGCCATTCTTGAGTAGGTTCCTGAACCAGTCTCTGAGCAGTGGTTGAAGCTTGTATTATTTCCAGTCAAGCAGTATATGAAAAATTCAGACTCCAGGGTCTGGCAGCCTAGGTGTGACTGAAGCCTGCCTCTGCCCTTACTGGCTAAGTGGCAGTTTCTTCATCTATAAAGTGAGATAATGACATCAATCTTGTTGGTTTGCTATGAGAATCATATATGGTACATATTTTGCTGAGAAAAAAGTAGGCCTGGAAAGTCTGGACATGCAGCTGCTGCAGTCCATGGGCTGCTGTGAACAGTGCTGGAGGATTGTGAGAATCTCTAAAGTGCTCAGGGAGCTCCAGCTCATACCTCCACCAGCGATGGATGCTGCGTGCATGAGGAGGACTTCCTAGAGTCAAGAGCTCTCATTGAGACCTGATTCCTTCTTGAAACTTATTGCCAGTTTGGATGCAACTGGAATAACCTACCTGATTGTTCCCAGACTCTGTCCCTAGAGTCCTAGCCCCTGGCAAATAAGTCATCAGTTAGTGTCCAAAATGTCTCAAATTCTGTGGACTGTTTAGCTAGAGCTAATTTGTCACTATTGGGAACTCCTGGTAGGGGGTCAAAAGTTCCATCCTGTGACATCAACAGTGCTGCTATACCAGTATGCTTTGGATTTTTCCCTTGAGCAGTCTAGTTTGGCCTGCTAAGAACTTTCTCATCCAAAGGCCAGACTTAAGACTTCATTCTGTTAGTTTGGTCTGTGAGACCCAGCTCCTGCCTCTTCTGCCTTGGCTAATGTGCTCCTTGGCCAAGCCACTCAAAGACCAACCTATAGGGCTTGGGACCTACTAAAAATTATTTGTTAAACAAAAGAGTCAATGAAAACGAATGAGTGTGTGAATGAAGCGAGTCACTCTTCATGGCTGACTGAAATCTGGGTTAGTTGGATGCTTAATTGTCACCCAGGTGTTGGCACTGTCACTGGAAGACAACCTCAATGCACATAGCTCCAAAAGGGTTATGTCTTCTTATTAGGCTGATTTTGGATATTCAAAAAAAAAAAACAAATGCCACAATGTCCATAACTATATGGTCTTTAAAATATAATCAGAGCAGAATGTCATCTCTATCCTACTATATTAATTTACATGGGTATATAAGGAAATACATACATACATATGTACAAATTTTAATGAATCTCAACAGATCACTATGGTTATATATCTTTAAAAATCTGGCAGAAAACATCTATATTAAATAATTTTCCAAAATGGTAAGGACAGAATTATTCTCATTTTCCTCAGTTGCAGATTTAATTATTTGCTGTTGGACTGAGCACCTTGGCTCTGAGATGCCTCGTTTTGGAGTCTCCTTTGACTCACCCTATTCTTTATGCACCTTCCAGGCCTCTATAAGGACATTTAATCCATCAGTGTCAAGGTCTGCTATGGTCTGAATATTTGTAGTGTCTCCAAATTTCTAATTGAAATCTAATTCCCAATGCAATAGTGTGAAGAGGTGGGGGTCTTTGGAAGGATGAGTGCTGTTGTAGGAAAGGCTCAAGGGAGCTTGCTGACCCATCCGTGTGGACATGCAGAAAGAAGGTGCATGTGTGGAACAGGCAGTGAGCTATACCAGAATCTGAACTTGCCAACCTCCAGAACAGTAGGAAGAAGTTTCTGTTGTGTACAAATTAATCAGTCTAACTTATTTTGTTGTAGCAGTTCAGAAGAATTAAGAAAACTTCCTTTAGGGGGCTGGAGAGATAGCCTAGCGGCTAAGACTGCTCTTGCAGAGGGCCCGGGTTTGATCCCCAGCACCCACATGGCGACTGAGAACCGTCTTTAACTCCAGTTCCAGGGGAATCCAACACCCTCTTCTGACCTCCGCGGCATTGCATGACATATTTGCTGTATTAGTCACTTTTCTGTTGCTGTGATAAAACAGCATGACCAAGGAACTTATAAAAGGAAGAGTTTATTTGAGCTTACGATTGATGGCTCCAGGGAATTAGAGTCCATTTTGGTGGGAGGCGTGGCGGCTGGATCTGGAGCAGCACACCGAGGGTCACATCTCTCAAAGAGCACAGGAAGCCAAGAGGGCAACTGTAGACCACAAGGCTTGTTAAACTCTCTAAGCCCTGCCCCCAGTGACACACTTCCTCCAGCATGGCCACACACCCCAAGACCTCCAAAAACAGCACCACCAACTGGAGACAAACGTCTGAATACCTAGAGCCTATGGGGGACACTCATTCAAACCACCACATTCCACTCCCTGGCCCCCATAGGCTCCTGACCATATAAAATGCAAAATGCATTCAGTCCAACCCCAAAAGTCCCCATAGTCTCCACCAGTTTCAATGCCATTCAAAAGTCCACAGTCCAAAGTCTCTTCTGAGACTCAGGCCAATCTCTTAAACTGTAAGCTCCTGTAAAATCAAAAGACAAATTACATACTCTCAATATACAGTGGAACCAAATACACATTCCCATTCCAAAAGGGAGAAATAGAGGCATAGTGAGGAAATACTGGACCAAAACAAGACCGAAAACCAGCAGGGCAAACACCAAGTCCTGTAGCTCCACATGCAACTTCTGGGACTTGACTTCCAAAGGGCTTAGATGGCTCAGCTCTTCCAGCTTTGCATGCAACACACATCTCTTTCTTAGGCCGGTACCACTCCCTGTATGCAGCTCTCCTTGGCAAATATCTCACAGATCTGGCATCTCGAATGTCTTCTTGGGGTCTCCGCTGCCAACCAGGCTTCACATTCACAGGTTCATGCAATGGCCTATCAGGGCCTACTTTATGCAGGGACACCCCTGCTGCACTCTGCCTGACCTTGGCAGCTCTCTGAAACCGTGGAGGAAGAACTGATGACCCCTTTACTCTTGCAAACTTCATGCCTCTAAAGCCAGCACCACGTGAATGAAACTGCCGAGTTTGGCTGCAATTTTGGGATGGACCCTGGCCTATTTCAACCACATTTGCAACTTTTCTCTGCCCTGGACTTGTTGGAGGATTAGCTGGGTGTTGTCTTGCCCTGAAGGTACCAATTCCTTTGTTTACTTGTAAATCTCCAGGCCTCTCCTTAATCACTCTAATCTCCTTATCAAAAGGAACCTCTCCTTCACATGCCTTGGCCACACCTTTAATCTTCCTAGTGTACTTTTCAGATCCAAACTGTACACTCTGCATTTCTTTCTGCCCCATCTGCTCTTCTTCACTGTAGATCTGCACAATATTCACCATTAAAAGCCACGCCACCATTTCTACATTAGGCTGTCTTGAATTATCCTCTGCCAAAGACATCAGTCCATTGCTTTTCAACTTAGCAACAGGCAAGCATTTGGGCTGCGGGCAAACTGCTGCCAGACTCTTTATCAAAATATCCCGGTTGCTGCCTAAGTCTTTATTTTCCCCTGGAACTACATCTTTTGCAGCCATGCTTTCTTCCAGGCCTCCACTAGAATGGCCCTTTAAGCTCTGCTTACAGTAGTCAACAGCTTTTCTAGCCCAAAGTTCCAAAGTCTTCCACATTTCTCCAAACATCCACATGGTCAGGTTCTTCACAGCCAACAGCCCACTCTCTGGTACAAATTTACTGTATTAGTCACTTTTCTGTTGCTGTGATAAAACACCATGACCAAGGAACTTATAAAAGGAAGAGTTTATTTGAGCTTACGATTGATGGTTCCAGGGAATTAGAGTCCATTGTGGTGGGAGGCGTGGCGGTTGGATCTGGAGCAGCACGCTGAGGGTCACATCTCTCAAAGAGCACAGGAAGCCAAGAGGGCAACCGTAGACCACGAGGCTTGTTAAACTCTCTAAGCCCTGCCCCCAGTGACACACTTCTTCCAGCATGGCCACACACCCCAAGACCTCCAAAAACAGCGCCACCAACTGGAGACAAATGTCTGAATACCTAGAGCCTATGGGGGACACTCATTCAAACCACCACACATGACATGGGTGCACAAACTTACATGCAGACAGTACATTCATATGCTTACAAAAATAAATAAAATTTAAAAAAAGAAAAGAAAACTTCCTTTAGAAGCAGTGTGGCCTTATGACTAAGAACAAACCCACTGTACCAAATCTTCTTTCTTCAGAACTAGCTGCGTGGCTTTGGCAAATTATTTAAACTCTCTTGGCCTTAGTTTCTTCAACCATAAAATGGGTACAATAACAGTAACTTATTCTGGGAATGGAGAATGATATGATGTGGTGTGCAGAGATCAGTGTCTTGGTTGGTAGTAGACACAGAGTAGCACGTACAATGTCAAGTATTTTGTTGCCACTACTACTTCCCTATAGAGCCTGAGACCACCTTGCAACCTGTAAGGGAGTCTCTTTCTCCTGACTTGAGTCAAGTATTGTTGGTGCACTGCAAGTCAACTATAAATACGTTCCTCAGAACTCGCTACTGTAGAGATGGAGAATCTGTATGCCCCAAAGGTTCTTCAGTGAAAGAAGGCTGGGATAAGGTTCATCACACAAGCCCCATAATAGCTCAGCCTGTTATTTTTGAGGGCTGTATGTCTGCAGAGAAACGCTTGCATAGGGGCATTTGCTGGGCTGTAAGTACTAGGTGATAGCAGGTAAAGTCAGGTCACCTATGTGGTGCCCCCCCATCCCCCAGGAAGTGTCCCAAACACTTGCTTTCTTGTAGAATTGTCTCTCAGACAACTAGAATTCTGGATATTTGCTCCCTACTAATTTTGGTTAATTCTCTTATAGTAATGAGGCAAATTTCAAGAAACAAAGTACAGTAAACAAGTTTGAAAGTTCAAATAGCAATAAATGGGGGAACACAAGTCCAGTTCTGTATCTGAAGCAACTTAACATAGAAGAGAGGAGGCTGCTTGAGGAATATTTTCTTCAAAACTAACCTAAAGATTTACTTTCTATCTTACTATGAATATATTTTTTCTCAACCTCGACATTCACCAAAGCTCACAGACTTTTATCATTTTATTTTACATCCATAAAACTTTTTCATTTTAAAGTCAGATATCAGAGTTTTAAAAACATTTCAATGGATAATTGAGTTTCTTTTGCCAGCCTCCCCCAACAGACATTTTAAGAGACATGTTATTTATTCCTGGCTTTTGGAGAAATTTCATCCCACAGATTATTTGTCATTTTTCTCAGTTTGGTCAATTTGTCATTCTAATTAGTGTTATTTTTAGATCATAGGATCTTTTCCCTCTGAAAATTAAGGTACCTTCCTCAAAATGATTTGACAGAGAAGGGGAAGGATGGAAAACAACTGCTACAGAGAAAAGGAGCCTTACTTCCATTTTATAAATACATTACTTGACAAAGAATTTGATGCTGCTTTGGGGGCACTGTTTCCAGGAGAAAGGGGGGGGGTTCCAGTAGGTATGAGAATTCTGTGCTTGGCTGCCGGCACCAAACGAGATCTAAGAACTTTCACTTTCCATTCATCTTTTATGGCCACTTTTAAACAAATGTCTCAGTTTTATTTCTAAAGTCTTAATCTAATAACATACTTCCTAGGCAAAGTCCTTGTGTCATCTTCACTGTGCATTCTGTATTTCTTAAAGATGATAATGACAAGGAAATGACCACCATCAAAGCCTTCTGGGAGGATGAATGACAAGGGACTCAACTCAAAGTGGTCATAGCAGGGTGGGATGGATAATACTGTTGGTCAGCATGACAAGCTCTAGAATCACATAGAACATAAGCTTCTGGGCATGCTTAGGAGGGATTTTTTAGGTTAGCTCACCCGAGGTGGAAAGATGTAATTTAAATGTGGGCAGCACTGTTCTAAGGTCTGGGAGTCTCAGACTGAATTAAAAGGAGAGAGACAACCCCCCCCCCGCTGGATGGTGGGACCCATGAGCTGTATGGGTTTGGGCACAACTGCTCGCAAATTGGTTTGACATGAAGGATGCTTGTACTCACAAATTATCACTTATTGTTTAAAAAAAATGAAAACAAAACAACAACAACAAAAAAAACCAGAAAGATGCAGAAAAGTTATGGCAGAATGCATGATCTGGGATGGGTAGGGGTGGGGTGGGGTGAAGGGAAGGGGATAAACGCCTGAACTGAATTGGAAAATGATGTATGAAATACACAAAGCATCAATAAAAAATAATAATAAAATTTTATTCTATACAAAAAATAAAAAATAAAAGGAGAGAGACAGAGATGAGCACTATGATTCATCTCTATTTACAGACTGAGGATGCAATGGAAACCAGCTGCCTCCAGTTCTTGCTGCTATGATCTCACCATGATGGACTGCATCTTGAACTGTGAGCCAAAATAAACTCTTCTTCCCTTCAGCTGCTTCTTGTCAAATATTTGATCATAGCAATGAGAAAAGTAATGGATTCACAGGGGCATCTAGGAATGTCCTGTTTTAATGTAGTCTCTCCTCTATTACAATGTCAGCTCTATCATTGGCTTGACCAATTCCCAGCGTGGACTCTTTGAGAAGCCTGATTTGTAGGCAGGAATGTTAGATGAAGTAGCTCTTGTAGATGGTATGGAAATTGTGTTTTTTCTCCATTGCCCAGAAGCCCATTCGTTAAAGAACAAAAAGAAATATTCAGTAATTAACTGAAAGAGACTCAAATTCATAGGATAAGAATATAACTTTGTAGACTAATGAGTTCATTAACAGTAGCGAGTGAAATTTCTTCTGAAAATGAGCCCACATTATTACAGGAACACTCCACATGCCAAAGTTACATATCTTCATGTAGGAGAGTACAGGATGAGAGAAAGACAAATGAACGCTAGGAATAATAGTTCCAAGATGTCATTGGGAAGGAATTGATCATGAAAGCCCACTCAGGATGCCACTAGAGTAGCCGAGAGCCTCACACATCCACAGAACTGGTTGGAGATCTTAAGAGTTTGTGGTGAATAAAGAAAGTCTTTTCTGGAATAGGAAGTCCTGTGAGATTTGGGATCGCGCCCAAGTTCATTTAATCCCATATACACTTTGCACCCAGTGTTGTAAATTCAAAAAGGAAACAAGTCATTCTATAATTTCATGAAAAGAAACATAGTAGATCAGTACTGGGCAACAAAACAATGTGTGAATTAGGCTCAGAGGAAGTAGGAAATTTCCCAGGCAGAAGAGACGGGAAGGGCAGTCCAGACAAGGTGAGAAAGAGCCTGGTATGTCTGGGAACGGAAAGGAGTTGCTCATCGAGTCTGCCTGGCAGTGAGGAAGCAAGGCCTGAGGAGAGGTTATATTCTTATCCTATGAGGTGAGGAAAATGTGCAGATTGGAGGGGTCTTGCAATACTGGCCAAGAGGGCTGGACTCCTCCTGAACCAGCATTCAGGGGGCTCTAAATATTACACTGTCATCACTGGAGCCGGGCATTAAAACAACTGTTCTAAATACTACTGGCTCTAGCCAGATTCCACTTCCAAGTTCTAAATTTAGATCTTATTATGCATTTAGGTCTTAGACTGTTGCCACATAGTCCTGGCCTGGATTTCATGGTTTAGCTTACCTTTCCTTAGAAACAGTCTCTCCTTTTGGGGGGCTATGTTTCATAGGGGTGCAAGAAGCTTGCACATGTACAAATGGTGGCTATGCCTACTCAGTACACATCACCCGCCTTACGTGTTTTGACCCAAGGTTCCTCCCCACCATTAAAACATACATCTCTTGCTCTCTTTCTTTGAGTCCAAAACAAAGCAAAACAAAACAAAACAAAAAACAAAACAACCTAAAAAAAATCTAGAAGAGTGACTGTGATAAGTTGCCACGATGCAGTGGATAGTTAGCACGGCTAAACTCAGTGGGTCACAAAAAGGAAAAACAATAAATAAAACAGAAAAACATGAAAGTAGAAGGGGAAGTTTTTGGAAGGGGAGTGGAGGGGGAGGGGGATAAGAGAAGGTGTGGGGGGCAGCGAGTGTGACCAGACTGAATACTGTACATGCATGAAGTTGTCAAAGAATAAATTAAGCAACAACCATAACAAACCACAAACCAGAACCACAGAGACTTCAGGACGAAGGTGGTCTCTGGGTTTTGCCTTTGAGAAACATACAGAAACAAAGCCAACAGGAAACACTGATTGGACATGTGTTTTCTTCTGCTGAAGCAGCACATTTGGCCAACTCCTGCTTAACGAGAATATACTTGGTAAATACACTGCAAACATTTCCTGGCAGAACAATGAGCACCACGCTTGTTCCATGCTTTGGGGGCAGGAAGAAAGAAGATGACTTCCATCACAGGGAGGCCAGAAGAAGGCAGAGAAGTGACAGTGCCTCTACGGGTAGAGGAGAAGACACTGAAAGGAAGAGAACCCAGAGCACAAGAGAGATCAGTGCTTGGGGGCATAGCTGACATCTGAAACAAAAGCAATGCTGGGCAGAAGGGAGGAGATTTCTTGCCTTCACTCTGCACTGTGTTGAGAATAGAGCATTAATGACTACATGATTTTGAAGTTAGAGCAGTGGTTTCAAGCAGGGACAATTCTACCCACTTCCCCGGGGACACTGGCACAGTGTGGTAATCCGATTGGAGGTGGGGTGCTGCTGGAAGTCTGGTGGGCAGAGGCCAGAAATGCTGTTCGATATCACAGGATGAATGAGACAGCTCCTCCCAACCTGGGAGTACTGAGTATCAAGCCACAGACATCAGGGGTGCTGAGGCTGAGGCTCCTGGACACCTCACTAAGCTCCTGCCTGCGCCCACCCATGGCTGCACTGCTTTTTCTGTGGCTGCCTCTGAAGGCAACTGTCAGAAGATTAAAAAAACCCACAGTAATGTCTAAAAATAAAACCATTTTATACTTCAAGGAACAAACAGAGCGATCATTTCTTCGTGACTCTCTGAGTGCTTGAAGGTTTCCAGAGGCTGGGAAACCAAAGCCCTGCAGTCTATACATAGCTCAGCCTCAGATCCACCCTCTGCCTGCACCCCCTCCCCTGGGGCTAGCTGCCGCACATAAAATAAAACCTGAATTTATGAAAGGAGGCTATTCTCTGCATGAAATGCCCAGAAAGTTCCAGTAAAGATGCTCTTCCTTGTGACCAGAATCTCCCAGCCTACCATTCCATCCATCTCTTGCATTTGGTACCAAGATTACCTCTGACTTATTTCAATGTTCCTGGCACCCAATTCAGGGCTTAAAAGCTCAGTGCTCAGTCCTTTTCTTTTCATTTTTCCCCAACCCTTCCAACTTCAATTGCTAAGACAGGCTGTAAAATGAATTTTCTAACAAGCACTAGTTGTTTAAAGCAAATGGCCAAACACCATTAAGAGCCCAGAATCAGCCTGCTGATTACCTCAGACAAATCACCTACTCGTAATTTTCTTCCAACAAATTTCTATGAAGTCTGCCAGGCCGCAGCCAAAATTTATTTAATGACAGTCTCTGGAAAATCAAACACTGAGCAACAGTGACAAATGTGTCCTCCCTCCAGCCTCACCCAACAGCTTCCCTTCCTCCTGCAGTCCAAGCTCTGGTCCAGAAGACTGAGTACAGATGAATGCCCAGGGCCGGGGGACCCATCTCCACTTTCCACACACTCTTCTCCTTCCCATTTCCCTCTGGGTTCCCTTTATCTTCCTTCTTCTATCCCTAGAACCCAGCTGGGTACCAGTTTGGCTACAACTTCAGGGTAATATTTTTACCTTGCTGCCCTCCTTTTCCTGAACATGTTACATAAGGAAGATCCCAGCTGCCCAAGGAGAAGAGGTGGAGGGAGGGAAGACCTCCAGATTCCAGACACACAGTCCATTCCCACCTCTGTGATTCCCCATGGTCAGGGCAAGTGTGAACTGTTCTTTGTTTCACAGATGAACTAAACTGAGGCTGTCTGACTCCCACAATACTGACGAGGTTAGGGCATAGACCTTTTTGGACTCCCATCTCTAAAAAGCATGGCTGTGAATTTTTAATAAATAGCAGAGTTAGTATTAAGATTTGGTATACTTCTGCTTGAATGTTGAGCTCAATAAGGAAGGGGACCAATTCAAACTGTGGTTAGTCCCAGGTTTTCCATATTAACCTACAGAATGTGCTCAGAACTGTACTTTATTATTGAACCTTTCCTCTTCACTAAGTATCGTGGCAAGGAAAAGCAGCTACACACTGCTTTGTACCTACATTAAGGAGGATGCCCTTAATGTACAAGTTCACCACAGACTTACACCAGGGCTTCCAGTCCATCCATATGTTGCTGATGCTGAGTCCTGAACATCACTTCTTATTCAACTCTTACAATTTATCTCTATGTATTTGTAATGTAAATTAGTGCTATAATTTACGATGGACTGGAATTCCATAATTTAATGTACTTCTGTTTTGAATTTACTAGAGGAAAACAAAACCCTTGTAACTTATTTTAAAACAAAGAAAAAATACCCGTAAAAATTCTAGTTCTTCTAAGAGTTGGGCGTAGGCGCTTAGCATCATTTAATAAGATGCTCAGCCTTATAGTTTAAGAAATTAGAATGCCAACTAAAAATAAGATGCCAAATTTAACATGTGTTATTCATGCTTCTAAATGTGTTATAGGGTTTAATTCACTTAATTATCTCAAAAACCCAGGGTGAAGGTACTTTTATTACATATGAGGGGAAACTGAGGTATCTTGCCTAGGGTGAAGCAGAGGTAGAGTAGGAACGAGAGCTCAAACTTCTGTTCATTCTTGATGACTATGTTAATGTCACTTAAGAGTTGCTCCTCATAAAATGGGCTCAGTGAGCAAGGGAGGATGGAAAGAGAGCACTGAGATCTCTGAGCCAGTAGTTCAGGGCTCTTTGCATTACTGATGTATGTTAGACGTGTTGGTCATGGAACGCTCTGATGTGTTACACCTGTTAGCAGGTAAACTCATGATCTGGAATGAAATAGATAAGAATGCTTGTTGAAATTAATGTTAGCAAAGATCTTCTATAGCCTGTCTAGGCTTCTTATACTAAGACCAAGGAGCGAGTTTCCTTATACTAAGACCAAGGAGCGAGTTTCCTTATACTAAGACCAAGGAGCGAGTTTCAATAACCCTTCCTTGAGAAGAATCAGACTAGCAGAATAGCAAGCTTACTACAAGTAAACAAAGCAGCCAGAATTACTGGGAGTACCCCATTGTCTTAGCGTATCAATGTTTACCTTTTGGGGAGGTAGTACCAAACTATTTTGTTTTTTGCCTTCTCTCTCTCTCTCTCTCTCTCTCTCTCTCTCTCTCTCTCTCTCCACTAAGGTTACTTAGTGTATGGATGACTGACAAGAGCCCAAATGCTTTTATATAGCCAAAGAAACTGGGTACTTCCAAGATCTGCCATTTTAAGCACTACAAGCTCAGGCAGAAGAGATTTTTGAAGTTGAATAGCATAAAAAGTGGTGACCCTTCTCTAACTGTTTCAGTAAGCTAAATTTACATTTAACTTATATTTAATCCAGCCTAGTCAATCTCTGATTATTCAGAAATCCAAACTTCATTTTCTGCTTATCATTTCCCTTATGGACTGGGAAGTCTTTACAATAGCAAAGAACAAATGAGGGAGCATAGGATCTAAAAGTTTCATTGCAAGGGGTGCTTCATCAACAAGATGATGGCCTCTGACTCAAGAAGAGCAGCAGGGTTGACCCCAGAATTCATAAACGTGCTTTCCTCTGCCCCTGAAAGCTGAAACCTGGCTGCTTCTGCCCCTGCACTTCCACACCAGAATGGCATCTTTTTAAAGCATTCTGAATTTCTTTCCTGCCACTTTATTTCCTGCAGACACAGTGGGGCTTTGACAGCAAAGCTTGTCCTTCCCCACCCAATCCATAAGACTTTGACTCAAAAGTAAAAGACAATTACAGCATCAGCCATCAGTGACAGGAGAGTGGTATTGGATAGTTGAAATGTTGAGCATCTTATAAGAATAGCTTAATATGCTAACCCACCATCCAGGAAGTACTGACATGAAAAGCCAGAGGCAGCAATGTTCTGGCATAAACAGTGACTGTTGACATCTATTTCCAGCCTTGCTTGATCTACGGCTGCCTGGTGAGTAACATTCACCACGGAGGAGTAAGTCAGCATCCTTCTCCCTGAGCCCCTTCACAGTCCAGACTGTAAATATTAACTATGGCTTCAAATGCAGTCAGTCATCCCACCTGTGGAGTCTGCTCGGAGAGGCCCTGGGAATCAGACAACACTGCAGGGAAAGAAGGGAACTTTATCTGCTAGACAGAGCACGAAAGAGAACATTTCTGCATGTTTCAAAGCATTCATTCACTGTGCATGGCTGTTCACCATGAACCAGAACAGGGGTGAACAAGAACAGAACAAGCATGCCAGCTAGGGACAGCCAACACCTACACAATGTTTGCTTTGGCCAGTCATTGAGATAAGACTGTATGTGCCCGAGTGGGGCACGTTAAGAAAACACAGTCAACAAGGCAGCCCAGGACTGGGAGCACCCCACTGTCAGAGAGGTTAAGAGTTTCATTCAAAGGGGCTTGGAAATAGGGAGCCAAACTGGAGAGACAGAGGACATCAAAGCCTATATGCTTTACCCCTGCCTCCAAGGGCTGCCCTCAGTCTGAGCCACTGCATAGTGGGGTGAGGACTCCATAGGTTCCTCGCTTCTTGGTGTTCAGAGGCTGGTCACCCCACTAGTCCTGCACCAACTCCTACCTTCATGCAGAAATAAGGCTCAGCTCTGTACCTTGTCTTGTGTGGATGATATAGATGGTGTTGCTACCTATTCTTAGGTACTGGGGCCACTCTTGCTTCCCCTAGTCTTAGTTTTCTGACAGGTGGGTGAATATGTGTTAAGACACAGAGCAGAAACTCCCTCTTTAAGATGGGTTTTAAATGACCATATAGCTATGTACTAATGGGTGAATATATCATGACTCTCAGCATTCCCCTGAACTTTCCCTAAGCACCATAATGGTCTTCCTCCTCCATGTTCAGCATAACCCATACCACGATGCTCAGCCCTCAGTAAAAAACGTATTGAATGAATGAACAATGACTGTTCAATCAGCAAATGATTTTTTAAGTCTTAAAGTTGCTACACTAGAAGAATATGAAAGTCACCGGCAACATGTGCTCAAATATGAAATACTAAATCCTGCTATTTAAGTCAACTGAACGGGTTTTCAAACGCACGCAAACAATACTACTCCTGGGTGAGTCCTCTGGATTTGGGCCAGAGCTTGTCTGGTCAATGAGTTGCTCCTAAAGTGTAAGTAAGGAGGTTCATCAGCCTTGCATAGCCCTTTGGGAGCAATTGAGAAAATGAACAGTTTGCTGCTCCAAGAGATACTCCAAGTGGCCTAATGAAATAATGCATCCCCACAAGGGCCTGAATCATGTTTGGAGATTATATTGCTCATTAGATAACATCCCTGCTGTGAGAACTGAGTAACCCCACGGCAGAAAAAGGTGGGAAACACACTGCATTCTCTGAGCAGTCACGAGCTCTCTCTACTTATAATACAATTCGGCTCACTTGGTGTTCAGGATACCCAGGTCCAGGACCAGCTGCTATTGATTAGGAACTAGCAATGGGCCATTGGATGTGTCTAGAAACTCTAAGGCAGTTTTGTTAGGCTTAAGGCAGTTAAATTAATAATATCAATAACAGATTCAGATTAGAGAGTGATTCAAAACCTATATTTTGCTTCAAAGTACAGATTTGGTAAATTTTATTCTACATGGAATATATATATATCTATAATATATATATATATATATATATATATGTTTGGATGTGCCTTTTTAGGATGAAAAGAGTAGAAAGCTTGGCTTCATGCAATTCCTCCAAATTGAAGCTGAAATTTCCTAACATTTGAAGGTTCTTTATTCTTAGGCTGTCATTAAAATTATTTATGCCTGTAATTTGCTGAGCTGCATCTAGTGGAGCCTCTCAAGTCACATGCTGCATCGGTACTTGCTCCTGTGCTCCAGGGCCATCACTCCTCACAGAGAAGTTGTCACTGAGAAGACAACATAAAGCCATCCAGAGAGCATGCTCAGGTACAGCACTTTAACATGTTTTTAGAAAAACCTCACTGATTTTTGAAAAATAAACTTTCTTCCCTCTGTGACCAAGTTTATCAGCCCAACCTGTCAGGCTTGTAATTATAGTGTCTTCTAAAAAGGAAAAACAACAACGGAAGCTTTTCTAGTGGGTGAAAAAGTCTGTGCACAGTGGAGTGTTGCAGGAACTTCAAGAGGCCCATGGAGAAGCATTGCTGGGGTGATGTATGGGTCCTGCCAGGTCGGGTTCTTTGTCTCTTCTTTCATACCTTTTTCAAAGTGGTGAGAATGGGTATGAATACCTATCTGGCTTTCCCACTGCACTTGATAGCTGAAGAATTGTGCCTCAAATAGTGGAGAATTTAGTAAGCTGGCAAATCCAGCCAGTGTCTCATTTATTTGTTCATAAAGTGTGTTCAAGCTGTGTGAAGAGGCAGGTGAAGCCCTACTGGACACAGTCTCCTAGCACATGGCCTCTGCCCAGCCATAGCAGGTTCTACATAGAACCTAGGTCAATAGCCCTCATGAGAACTATTAGTCTTCATCAGTTTCCTTTCTTTTCTCCTTAATCTGCTCCCTGATTAACTTGGGTACAAATGAAAATTAATTCAGGATTGAAGGATAATGGCAGGAGGGAGCAATGTACCAAGTACCCTCTGTCACTTCCAGTTTCAGGGATGGAGGACAAATAAAAGTGTATTGGGGTTGAGGAATGCATTTGTTGCTATGCTCCTGCAAATCTGGAAGTGATGAGAAGAGAATATCACGAATAGAACCCCAGTAATTCAGCCTTTGTAATTCAAGAAGGGACCAACTGTTGGTTCCTCTTGATAAGGTGACTGGTGAAAACTAACAGAAACAAAGCTGTTTGTGATGTGAGTGTGTGGTGTGTGTGTGTGTGTGTGTGTGTGTGTGTGTGTGTGTTTTGCATGTACTGGCTAGTGTGTATGCATGTGAGTGTGGAGGCCAGAGTCCAATGTTGGATGTCTTTCCTAGGTTGCTCTTCATCTTTAGATTTTGACATAGAGTCCCGTAGTGAACTTGAAGTTCATCAGTTCAGCTAGTCTGGGCTGGCCGACAGGCTTGGTTCCTCACTCAGTTCTAGGGTTACAGGCACACATTGTTATCCTTGGCTTTTCATGTGGGTTCTGTGGATCTAAGCCCAGGTCTTCATGCTTACATACACAGAGGGACTTTCTGGCCTGAGCCATTACTGCAACCCCACGGGTATTTCTGTTCGCTAAAGAAGGAAGGCAGCTAAAGGAGTCATGAGAGAAGAGACACGGATGGCCAGGCCCTGGCTCATTCCATTCTTCTTTTTGCTCTTATATCTAACACTTTTGGATGTTTCTAAGAGAAAGGCTCCCTGTAAGTCTTCAGATCCATGTGTCAGGCTAGTAACATCCTCGGGGCTCCATTCAGTATCAAGAGCTCAAGCTCAGTGCCTATCACAGGAAGGGTTCACAGATGGTTGTTGATGCAACAGATGAATGGGAGATGCCTACTCCTCACATCTGAGACAGTGGGTGGAGAAAAGTCTCCCCAAGTTGCTGCTCTACTCAAGGCTCAGAGGTTTATTTACATTGGTCCTGAAAGGACGAGAAGAACTAATTCTGCCTCACTGCAGCAACCCAGTACCACTGTGACATAGACACAAGGGTCCTTTGGCCTAGGTTAATGCCTACCTTCGAGCAGTATAGAAACACATGAAGAGGGTGCAGTGTACCCATTATTCTACTCATCTTGACTTTGAGCATACAGGACTTGGGCCTACAAGCTAGGAAGCCTGGACTCCATCCTTGCTTATGAGGCAGGTTAGCATAGTTGTATTTTAACAATCTGGGACTCTGCTTGGCTTGGGCACTAAATACACAGCTTTCCTGACAGTGCAACTAGCAACTTCTTGGCAACCTGGGCCCTTCAGCTGCATATATGCCTGATTTAAACAATGGAAATAAGTCACTTCCCCTAGCATCCCCATGATAATACCCCATTTTTATTCAAATGTGTTCTGGAACACATTCTGACACCAAAGGAGGTTTGCTAATCAAGTCAGGAATGGTTTGGGGGACATGTCCTCTGAGTGAGTTTGTTAGGGAGAATCTCATTTGCCATCTTACACCTATACATAATTGATTATACATATGATTAAATCAGATGCATCATGAGAAAAGAGATGCACAGTAGAGGAAAGGTTTTATAATTCAATGTCAATGAAACAGAACCAGTCAGCAAACCAACCCCTTCTTCTCTTAGACGTCATAAAAGGAGGTCCCAAACAATGACTGGGGCCCCTGGGTATGATCTCACTCAGGTTGCCTGCTGTCCTCCTTGGCAGCAGAGCAGGCATGACCTGACGAACAGAACACAGGAGCAGTTTGGAGCTCCAGTCTAATGTGTGTGATCCACAGGATTTCAGGCCCATGATATTCACAGTACTTGAAAGAGGTAGAGGGATTCTAAAGAGGTAACATGAGCTGGGACTCATCTTGGAACACCAAGGGACAGGAATTCTTTCCTTCCATTTGACTGACAATAGCTCAGCTTTGATGCCTTCACCTGGGAAAGGTCTGAACTCTGCTGATAAAGGTTCTGATCAAAGGACCCCGGTGATTTGGGGTGGATTGTGAGATTGAGAAGAATCCCCTAGCAATAAATTTGGGGTGGATTGTGAGATTGAGAAGAATCCCCTAGCAATAAAGCTGAGGGGATTAGGATAAGCATGTCTCAGCCTAGAAAATATGTGGTAGAGGGAGGAGGGTTTCAATTGGCAATTGGGCAAGTAACAGAACAATGTGCAAGCAGAAGACAAATGGCAGGCCTCATTCCAGCCAGGCTTAATGTCATCCTTCCTCTAACCAAGCTCAGGAGGGCAAGGTGGAGAGCATTTCCCCCATGAGCTCCGGGAAGGGCGGGCATGAAGAGCTGAAGAGCTGCTTGGGAAAATGACAACCTTTATCTTTGCTTCAGAAACTCGGCAGGTCAGGAAGGTGCTACTGACACCACCCACTCTTGGGCTCCTTCTCCTGGGCCCATCCGACACCACACATGACTCTCGAAGGCAAGCGTCAGGTAAAGTTCAGAGCTGTTTATTTCTGGCCATTAGACAAGTTAATAACATTGGAATTGTTTCTGCTTTGAATGCAAATAGTTAAAATGATTGAAATGGAAATGAAAAGATGCTTTTGATGATTAAGAGATGAAAAAAGAAACAATTATCTTGAAGGTTAATAATAGGCAAAAGGCTTTTTTAATTTTTTTTCCTGCCTCTCTCTTTTCTTGACAGAGTCAAATACACATAAAAGGAAATGTCCTTGAAAAAGTTTTGGGATTTGCAATCCTCTAGTGACACCAAAAAAGGTCTCAAATAGCCAGGTGCCAGGGCAATTCTAAAGGAAATACCTAGAAACGGTTGATCTCAGGATTCGGCCAAAGCCCAGGCCTGTGCCCAGGGAAAGCTTGTTCTTCGCTTCCCATCACCTGTGAGAGGCAGGCAAGCAGAAGGCTCTCTCTGAGTTTGGAGAATTCCTAGTGTTCTGGAGTTTCTTACGTACCACTGCGGGCTCTATCAGCACTGCAAGTTTTTCCTAAGAGTGTGTGCTCAGGTGCTCTTTTTTTTTTAAATTTATTTCTGTATGTGTATGAATGTACTGTCTG
Organism: Rhizomys pruinosus; assembly: GCA_009823505.1. NCBI lineage: Eukaryota > Metazoa > Chordata > Mammalia > Rodentia > Spalacidae > Rhizomys > Rhizomys pruinosus. The sequence goes on along the minus strand of VZQC01000658.1, from coordinate 3,539,426 downwards.
CATGCAGGACTGTGCACCCGTGTCGTGCAATGCCGCGGAGGTCAGAAGAGGGTCTCGGATTCCCCTGGAGCTGGAGTTCTCCTGGAATTGGAGTTTCAGACGGCTCTCAGCCGCCATGTGGGTGCTGGGGATCGAACCCGGGTCCTCTGTAAGAGCGGTCGGCGCTCTTAACCACTAGGCCATCTCTCCAGCCCCTCAGGTGCTCTTTTTTCCTCTAACAATGACCCAATACGTAACACAAAGATGGGACAGTACCTCTTTCTCTGATAACAACCTTACCTTTGTGATCCAGCTACCTGGTGTCTTAAAGCAAACGGTGCAGTGCTTCTATTGAGGATGTCTATTCCTTTCACTGTGAGCATTTAATGACACTAAAGCAGCACTTCTCACTTTGTTACCTTGCTAGCACATGTACAGCAGTGGTTCTGAAGACCAAGTTTCTAAAAAGCCGCAACTGTGAAACTACTCCCCAAATCCTAGGAATGGCTGGCCACATCAGTACTGGATTAGGTGGTAGCAAAATCAGAGCTTTGTGGTCATGAATTTCAATCTAACACAAGCTGTGTGATTTTGCAAAGAAGTGACTGATTCACTAAATCTTGGTTATTTCATCTACTTGTTGGGCAGCGGCTGCTGCTGCTGCTGCTGGTGGTGGTGACTGGCCCTCCTCCTTTCTCAGAGAACGGTTTTATTCCATCAACCCACCAGGTAGTCCTGGATCCAGAATGAAGCTGATATCACCATCCCCACCTTAATGTAGACCTGACTGGTCTTTTTCTTTTTTTTTTTAATGGCATGTTTCTTAAAGATAATGAGTGTGCATATATCTAAGCCAAAGAGACAAGGAGGTTGTCTGAGTATTCCTATGACTATTCTGCTTTCTGAATCTTCTGGATTCCATGGGGTGAGATACAAATGCCCCACATTACTAATGCCATTTCCTTGAAGTTGAGTGAGAAAGCTGTTTGCAGTGGAGGACGGGGGTGTGTGCGAAGGAACTCAGAAATCACAGTTCTCAGAGCTGCTGGCCCTGAACTATGGAAGCACTGGTCCATCCTGTTTCTACCTTCCACTTAATCAGCAAACGCACTTTTTTTCTAGTTAAAGATGTTGTATTTTTGGGGGGCTGGAGAGATGGCCTAGCGGTTAAGAGCGCCGACCGCTCTTGCAGAGGACCCGGGTTCGATCCCCAGCACCCACATGGCGGCCGAGAACCGTCCGAGACTCCAGTTCCAGGAGAACTCCAGTTCCAGGGGAATCCGACACCCTCTTCTGACCTCCGCAGCATTGCACTACACGGGTGCACAAACTTGCATGCAGACAGTACATTCATACACATACAGAAATAAATAAAATTAATTAAAAAAAGATGTATTTTCTGTTACTTGCCAATGAAAATATAGGATATGATAAATATATCTGTTTTGGGGGAAGGAAAAGTTGACACAAATTTACAGCAATGCTGCTTCTACATTGTGCAATTACAGCCACCATGATTACAATGCATATAAACTAGCAATCATAATGATTATAACTATATAGTACCTATTATATATATATAGTATGTAATTCACTAATTGTATTATGTGTTGTGTGTATATAATATATGTATATCATATATATATAAAATTTGTTTTGGTCTTTTCGAGACAGGGTCTCTCTGTAGCCCCAGCTGTCCTGGAACTTACTCTGTAGACCAGGCTGGCCTTGAACTCACAAAGATCCGCCTGCCTCTGCCTCCCAAGTGCTAGGATTATATATTTTTTTTACTGTAGTTTTTTTTTTTCTTTATTATCTGATCTCAGCTGGGGGAATGAGGGGGTTCCTCCAGGGTATGTATTAAAGCTCTAGCCAGACTCTGGAATTAGAAGTGTTTACTTCATTCATTGGAAGGTTTGAGGAACTGAAAGTGCTAGAAACAGGGAGGACTTCATTAAAAATATCTTTTAACATCTTTAATGGGTTGAGTAGAATTCTCCATAAAAATTCCTAACTCTGGTATCTCAGAATGTTAAGACAGGGTCTTTGCAGCTGTAACAGGTTAAGATAAGGTCTTCTGAAGTAGGGTGGGCCTACAATCTACTAGCACTGGTTTCTTTATAAGAAAGTGACAGAGTCAGAGACACATAGGGGACATCAACAAAGACAGAGACCAGGGTATGTAGTTGTAAGCCAAGGACTGTCAAAGGCTGCTAACAAACAATCAGAAGTTCCCAAAAGCCCAAGAAAGACTCAGAGGCTGTGTGGCCCTGAAAATAGCAACACTTTGGATTTTAGCCTCCAGACTGTGAAACAATACAATTTTATTATTTAAGCCACTTCCTTCCCGCTACTCTGTCACAGCAGTGCTAGAAAACTACACTGGTGCCAACTTAGAGATAATGGGAAGAAACCAGGTGCAAACCAGACAATTTAAATTGTCTCTTTATAAAAAGAATTTAAAATTGTAACCAGGTGTCTTCCATCAATGGCACTTTGTGTCAGACTGTGAAAAAGCCCAAGATTCCTTTTCTAAAACACTCTACATCGATTGTTTAAAGACACTATCAATTTCCAAGTATCCTTTTCAAAAGATAAACACAGCTCTGACTGGATCATATTGGAGCTTTGGAGTTGAAAGGAGCTAAAGAGATTCATGTCACTTGCTAACTCTCCTCAGTCACTCTCTGAGGAACTCTTGGGGTTCCTTGGTGCTCTAGGAAGCTTCTCTATTGCTATGATAAAAACACTGACCAATGAGGGCTAGAGACATGGCTCAGAGGTTAAGACCACCTTCTGTTCCTTCAGAGGACCCAGGTTCGGTTCCCACCTTCATGACAGCTAACAACTATTTACAAGTCCAATTCCAGGGGATCCGACACCCTCTTCTGACCTCTGTGGGCAATGCATGACCAAGGTGCACTTACACTCAGACAAAAAACTCATACACATCAAAAGAAAAAAAAAAAAAAAAAAAAAAAAAAGGAAAAAAATCACTGGCTAAAATCAACTTGGAGAGGAAATAGCTGACTTGGCTTACAGCTCACAGTCCATCATCAAAGGAAGCCAAGGCAGATCATGGAGGAATCCTGCTTCCTGGCTTGCACCCCTGACCTGTGCTCAGTGCGCTTTCTTATACAATAAAGTACAACCTGCCCAGGGGTGGCACCTCCCACAGCACTCAACAGTCAAGAATATGCCCCACAGACATGCCCCAAGCCAATCTAAAGGAGATAATTCCTCAACTGAGGGTTCCTCTAATCTTGTGTCTTAAGTTGACAACTAAAGCTATCCAGCACACCTGGAACCAGGCTGGAAAATACTATCATAAGGAACACAACATGGACTTCTGGCCACATTCAAGAATGCAGTAGGAGTTCTCTTAACTGAGTACTACATAGCTGACTGGCTTAAGAAACAGTCTTAGTTCCTTCCATAAAAGGTGTCTAATGATGCCCAAGCTGATTTCCAAGCTAACAGTCAAATTTCTAGAATGTCCTACACTTTTGCTTCAGCCAGCTTTAGATGTGAGATTTAGCAGTCTCTGTTTTTAAATGTGATTCTAACAGTTACACATGTTATAGTAATTATATAATTCAGTTGTGTTATGTACCATGATGAGAATTCTTTCAAAGGCTGGATAAACATAAGCTGCTGAAAACAAACCAAACGTGTGGTTGAACTAGGTGCAGGTGAGTCAACCACAAAGAGTAGGAGATTCTGTACTGAGATTGCTTCAGAAGAATGATTCTTTTCATGACCAGAATCCACTTGAAACAACAACAACAACAACAAAAGTCCCTGATACTGGAAATTACAAATGCTTTTTCAGGAAGAGTTATGATACTTACAAACTCTAGTAAGAAATCCTAAGAAAATGCCTTGGTCCAACAGTAAAAACTTAATGTCTCATGTTTTCTCTCACAGCTGAATGACCACTGTGAAATCTTAGATATGCAGGTTTCAACTTGAAAATTCAGAGAAGTCAAGAAACTAATAAATGGCCATGGGTGAGTGGACACTGAGGGTTACTCAGAAGGGTTGTAGGATGCAGGAATATGAAGGAGGAAAGGGGAACATTAGACTAGGAAGGGTTAAATGGGGTGGGGAATGGGAGGGCAGGAGATAGAGATGGGAGGATGGGGAGGGATAAGTAACACGAAAAGCTGTTAGAAAAAGCTGTATGTGGGGCTGGAGAGATGGCCTAGTGGTTAAGAGCTCTGACTGCTCTTGCAGAGGACCTGGGTTCAATCCCCAGCACCCGCATGGCGGCTGAGAACTGTCTTTAACTCCAGTTCCAGGGGAATCCAATGCCCACTTCTGACCTCCGTGGCATTGCACGGCATGGGTGCACAAACCTACATGCAGACAGTACATTCATACACATACAAAAAAAAAAAAAAAAGAAAAAGCTGTATGCAAGCCTACCACTATAGAAACTTCTTAAAGTACATATAAAAAACTTCTTAAAGTACATCATAAAAACAGACTAAAAAGACCTATCTTATAACAGGGATCATTTCCCTTTCTAGACATCACAGGCTAATTAAAAAAAAAAAACAAACCCTCAATGGGAGAATGGACTTCCCTCTCTATAATTGTTGACCAAGGGTCCCATACAACCTCCAACAATACTGGTCATATCCCCTATCTTGGTTACCCCCAGAACTGGGCAGTAAGAGCCTATTGCTGAAGACACTATGCATGTGAGCTGTAGAACAAACAAGGAGAAATCAAATTGGTGCTGACTTCAGTACCTCATCCTTACTGGCTATTGTTCACAGTTCTGGAATGTGCTATGTATGCTACTGGAAGGAAAAAAATAATTAACAATCTTACCCATCTGTGAATTCTGTGAACTACAGGAACAACTGGCCTGGCCTGGCAGGATATGCCCAGTGGTGCAATAGTGGCACAAATATCTTAGGAGAAACCAACAACTCATTACTTGGATTTAAGGTCCACATTCGATGATGGAGCCCATACCTGACACTGATATCAGTTGGGCAGGGGGTAAAAAGGGGAGGTGCAGATAGGGTTAGGGTTATGAAGCCATGCACAATATGGCTACCTGACTTTGGGCCTCTCAGCTTTTAGAATTATGCCCCAAACATTCTTTCTTTATAAATTTCCCAGTCTTGGGTATGCCATTATAGCAATATAGGCAGGCTAAGAATTTTTACCAACTTTTTAAACTAATCAACTGCCAACACATCTGTAGGGGCTAAGATGGACTGACTCCTGCAGTTCCTGAATGGGCAAATGCTACATTTTTGCCTTAAGTTGTCATGAATGGCAAGTTCCATGAGGGAAGAGATGCTTGCTTCTTTTGATCAATGATGTTATTTATTAACAATTCTGACTCAAAACATCAGAGGCATTATGAAAAAATTTTTAAATGAATCTACCCATATCATTAAAAATAGAAAAGAACCCATAAATTGCCCTCTTTTTGCTATAATTGTATATTTTGACACACCTCAAATAGGACCTTAGATTTCTTGCTCTATAATATGTAAGCCAAAGACTCAGCTACTTAGGAGAGATAGGAGTCTAAGGCCAGGTCTGTGTGCTAACAGCCCTGAAGGCTGAGCATTCTGCTTAGTTTTCCCTGCAGGCTCCGTTTCACCTATGCATGATGCATACAGAGTTGTCCCCATTCCAACTTGTATTTCTGGCTTTTTTTTAACTCCCATACCACAAGATGCATTTTCTGGACATTGTGAGATGGGGCAGTAGGTGAAGAACCCTTCACAGCTCTGCAGCAGCTTGAACCACACAAGATACAGACTGGGACCCCATGTGCATTGAGACTGTAGGGAAACCCTTTCCTTGGGGTTGTGTATCCATTCTCAGAACACGGCAAGGAGGACAGCGTAGAAATGCAGTAACTCATTCTGCTTTTACTGCTGATGGAGCTGGGAGTCAGAGCTACCAAAGGGCTGGTATGTGGCACACACACAATGGTGTTTGACCTGTTTCACTCCTCATTATACTGTATTTCCAAGTAAGAGCAGACTAGGAGGGCTGAAGATGAGCATGAATGACATGGCAATGTCCACCCTATCCTTAGAGGTGATGTGCACCCATTAAATACTGGCTGGATTGGCTTCCTGATGCTCTAGGTGGCCACAGGCTTACTTTGAGCATGGAAATCATCAAGGCTTTGGAAATGAGGAGAATCTGGAGTGGTATATGTTGCTGGCATCCTCCTAACCCCATTAGCAGCTGGGCAAGTGGAGAGCAAACAGGAAACCATCTTCTAACTCTGAGGCTGTTCTCCCTGGAGGAACTTCCTAAACAAGAACACTGCCTAAATTGGCAATTAACCCAAGCTTAACAAGGGCTCCCAGTCACAGCCGTCAGATCCGGGGAAACAACCTCAGATGAATAGGCCAAGGAAAGCCATCCACACTCAACCACATGGGAAAAGTAATTGGCTTTTGGCTTGTGGTATTACTATGCTAAGAATTATGAGGCATAGAGAACCCCAAAATTCCTCTGAGGCCACCCTTTGGGTTGTGAATACCTGTCTGTCTTTTGCCCTAGGAGTGTAACTTTGTAATTTGGAGTGCAAGCTAGGTGAATTACTATCCATTTGGAATACTGGTTATGATACTAGGGAAGGTATTTCTGATTCGTTAATGCCTTAGTTTCTTTAATTTTTTAATTGAATTTTTAAGTGTTTCATACATAATTTTTCTTTTTAAACTGTTTATTTGTTTATTTGTTTATTTGTATGAGTTTACTGTCTGTACGTAGGTTTTGTGCACCCGTGTCGTGCAATGCCGCAGAGGTCAGAAGAGGGCGTCAGATTCCCCTGGAACTGGAGTTAAAGATGGTTCTTAGCCACCATGTGGGTGCTGGGAATCAAACCTGGGTCCTCTGCAAGAGCAGTCAGTGCTCTTAACTGCTGAGCCATCTCTCCAGCCCCATACATAATTTTTCAATGTCTTAATTGACTTCATACCTGATTCTCCCTAGGCACCCTCTCCCACCACCCTGGGAGTTCACACATTCTATCATTTGTGTTAGGGTCCATTGTGCTAAGCCCCTCCCCCTCCCCCACTCCTCAGTGCCAGTTCATCACCTGAGCTCTTGTCAGCCTATCCGGAGTCCCTTATTAATAAGCTACAGAAAGAGAATACGTTGGGGGGTTAGCATTTAAAAAAAATTCATTATGTCTATGCTGTTTTGAGTCATTTTTTAAATAAATAGCATCCCTGAACAAAGAAAGAAGCATCCTCCTCCCTCATGGATCACAAGAATGGCAACATTCATGACAACTAAGGTAGGAAAATGGTATTTCCCATTCCAGAACACAGCATGAAGAAGAGGCACTTGCAGGGGTCAGTCCATCTTCACCTATGCAGAGATGTTGGCAGCTGATTAATTGAAAAGTTGGTGAAAACCGAGTACCTGCCCTCATTGAAGGGCACATTCCTAAGTCGCACTTTGCTCTGTGTACAGTGCTTTGTATTTGGTGTTCTTTTTGACACAATGCCTTTCTACTAGTACAAGTGTCATGAGCAGACAACAGTCACTTCAGAATTCTTTAATCAGCATTTTTTCAGAGTAAGTTCCGTGTTATAACTATCTATAACATGCTGAGAAGGGGGAAGGAGAAAGAGAAAGAGTAGGATCTTGACGAAAATAAGAACTTCATGATGCAATGTTCTGAGAAATCCTCTCCTGGAGGCCTCCTATGCTTACGAGCAGAGACAAGTTACAGACCCAACTTGCTTAACTTAGCATACCACAGATGTATTCGGACTTATGAAATTTTCTATCCCCTAGCAGTTAAGAGACGTTAAACTGTTCTCTTTGCAGTTCACCTTGGAAATAACTGCCTTGAGAATTGGCAGAGTGTTGCTGCAGCATGGCCAGATCAGAATGACAAAGCCAACGCCCTTCCAGACATCTGGCCACCTAGAGGGATCCATCCTTGACACTGGACTGGTGGCCGTTCTGGTTGAATGGTCAAGCATGGACTTTCATACAACTATTAACATTCTCCACTTACAAGATGCTGTTGACTCTTTCAAAATGCCCTAATGTGTCTATTCAGTCTGTTCATAGCTGACCCAACTGATGCTCAGTAAGGTGAGCCCACTAGCCCAGGACTACACAGCTGGTAAGTGACAGGACTAGAATTCTTTTCCAAGGCTTCCTTGTTTATTCTGGCTGCACTGGACCCAGGACAGTATTAGGAAGCCATCATCACAATAGCTAGTGCTGAGTGGTCCCAGGAAGCAACAATTTGGGGGTAAAAAATAAGCATTAATTAGTAATTTACATTACAACTGTGGCCTGTTCAGTCATCACCTCACCAACAACTACATTTAGTTTTTTGGCCCCCTCCCTTCTCTTTCATTGTTGAAAAGACCCAACAGCTCAAAGGGCTCACTGATTAGGAGCAATCTCTACACCACAGTTTACAATATGGTGAACAGTGACCAAAGAGCTGCTGAGGCCGGTGAGGCTGACTGTCTATAAAGCCCTCTCCTCTCTACCACCGCTTGTGCCAGGATGTGAAAATGTGGGTAGGTGTGACTTCTAAGACCCCCTCTGCTGTATCTGAAAGAATAAAAGATTTTATTGGAGCCTGTCAACCACACTTAAAATAGAATTATGATGTAATTACAGGTGACAGCCCTTGAAGTGGAAAGGCTCAAAAGCAGCATTTCCTTGTCTCTGGAGACAGCTTTACCCTCTAAAGAGGCTTACTGCACAGGATGCACATTGTAGAAGAGGAACTCTCAGGTCTGAATGGATTATTTAGTTTCTTTCATGAGAACTGGAGATTTTACATTGACGGGGAGCAGGTGGGGACAAATGACAAAATTTCCTACACCTAGGGGAAGTTCTCTCCTTGGTGACGGGTTCACTGTACCCAAAGAAATTTAATGCCCCAATCAGGAAATGTTTTAGGTTCTGTGAAAAAAAATTCTCTAGGTACATCCTGATGAAGGAAAGGCATGAGTTATCACGGTAAGAGATAAGGTGATCTTAGGAAGAAAAAGAAGACATTAAGGGGCTAGAAGGACAGAAGGTGCTCATTAGAGCCACTGACCTGCTTAGTTTGGGAATGGTTAAATTAGGGTTAAGGATGACTAATGTGAAACTAACTAAGCATAGTGCCTGGCACACAGTAGATGCTGGATAAAAATGAGAGCCCTCAAAGTTTTCTCACACCAGTAAATCATGATCAGCCACTTGGAGATCACAGTAGCAGCAGGCTGGCATGTGGCCCAGGGCTGTGACACTGACTGCTGCCACCCACAGAACTTGAACTGCCATCTCAGAGGTACTCCTGAGGAGTGAGGTCCCCTCCTTGTTTTTGAGCTCTAGTTTCCTCATGTGTACCAGAGGGTCACTACTGAGCATCTGAAGTGATTAGAGGAAAACAAGTATGCAAATGAGGAAGCAAGTCACCCAGGTTACTACTATGCTCTGAGTACACGTGTTACCCCCAAACCCCTATGTTAGAACCTAATACCCAAGTATGATAGTATTAAGAGGAGGTATTCATCCCACCAGCATTATTGGGGACATTTGAACTTTAAACAGTAGATGAAGGATGTGCCTTGTCCATTGGCTCTACAATCCCATCTTCCATGAGAGGCTGTAGCAAGAGGCATCAACTTGAAAACTGAGACTAACTCCGAGGAGAGGCCAGATCTAAGGCTTTGTGCCTTCTGTGAGAAGTGAATTTCTACTTTTTATAAATTAACCAGACTACCTGGGCATGGTGGCACACACCTCTAATCTCAGCATTCAGGATGCAGAGTCTCTGTGAGATCTCTGTGAGATCAAGGTCATCCTGGTTTAAGTAGCAAGTTCCAGGCCAGCTGGAGCTACAGGGAGACCTTGTCTCAAAAAAAAAAAAAAAATCTCGATCAAGGAACTTTACTGGCAGCTGATTAGTTGATAAGGGAGGGAGAGTTTGTCTTTATTAAGGGAGTGACTCTAGATAAGCTGATCAGGCTCAAGTGGATGAATTCATAGTGAGAGACATCTGGGTACACCAGCTTGATTCAATAGGCCTTAACATATATAACAGAATTAATGAAATCTGGTGGAGGGGCATGAGGGGACGCATATATGGGAGGGGGTGTCTAAATATGATTAAGATGTATTTTATGAAATGCACAAAATTTAATATATATTGATAAAAATAAATTACCCAGACTATAATACTTTGTTTTAGTAATAGGAACAGATTAAGACAGTTCTTCTATTGTACACATTTATTATCACTTAATTACCTTGCCTATATTGTTCTGGGGCTGTCAACAATACCTTCTCTTAAACAGCAAAGAAATTCAAAGCAATATTGGTTATTTATATAAATTCAGCCGTCTTGTTCCCAGCCCTTCTGGGAGGCTCTACCTTAGCTAAGGTCCCTCTAGCCCTAGCTCAAGGGTAGTTAGTTACCTGGCCTTGTCTGTGCTTTCCCTGCTTGTATTTTGGATTTTTATCCATAAACACATCTTTGCTTAATAGCTTGCATCACCAATTTCATTCATTGACTTTACCAATTTCATTGGGTTTGCAGTGGGGCAAGGATGCTCTTGTTCCTATTTCTACCCCAGCTCCTCAAAGAGTCCTAAACGTAAAATTACTGTATAAGGAAGTCTTGACAAATGTGCGCTGGAGAGATGGCTCAGGGATAAGAGCACTGGCTGCTCTTGCAGAGGCCCCAGGTTTGGTTCCCAGGACCCACATGGTGGCTAACAACCATCCATAACTCCAGTTCCAGGGGATCCGATTCCCTCTTCTGACCTTGGCCTGCATTGCATGACATGGGTATAGTTACATACATGCAGGCAATATATTAATATACATAAAATAAATAAAAAAGAAAGTCTTAATGGAGTATTTATCTAGCATCTTAAATAACTGAGGTGTATTAGCTTCAATCAAATAGTTCAATCACATCTTACTCGATAAATGTTTGTAATACTTCAGTTTTCAGAACACTGCCAATTCATTTGCTTTCATAATTGAAGAACACATTTTCACAACCACAAAAAGAAACAAAACTTTCATCACTACTCTGTATAATGATGCTATTTTTGTTCTCTCCTTGCGCTTCAAGAGTTTCTTTCTTGGCAATTTGTGGAGTCAGTGCAAGGCTCCCTCTCAGGGAAATAATGCATATTTAATAATATCCTGTTCAATCCCTTTTGAATATGATAATGTGGGTGATTTTACAATTAAAAGCATGGTCCAGAAGTTGCTTAGAAAAGCATGGGGAGAGTTAGGAGTAAGATGGAGAAGTTGAGGCAGAGGGAAGGCCATTCTCTTCACTGCCATCCAACATTATCATAGGGACCTACAGAGCACTTATATGTCATAGTGTTCTAAGGATGTGACACACGTTAGCTATTCACAGCCACTTACTTGCTTACTTTATTATTTATTTATTTAGCTTAGGACTGAAGCCCTAGCCATGGTCTACCTCTAAGCTACATACCTGCCCTTAGCCCATTTAAAAGCTGGGCACAGAAAAGTTATGTCATTTGACACATATCACTTGATTGTAAATGGCAGGGAGGACATTTGAACTTGTCATTGTAGTTCTAGAGTCTTGCTTGTATTGCTAACACTACAGTGACTCTGTGGAACTGACAAACTGGAGAGCTCAGTTACTATTATCTATACTATGAAAACAAAAAAGCTGAGGTTCAAGGAGAGTCAAACTTGATCGAAATCTACCAGTTCAGATAGAGGAATGCATAATTCAAAATGAAGGTGGCTTGATTTCAAAGGCCTTTGTGCTTTTCATCTTATTCTGGGGCTTCTGGGTGACATTTTCTTTCTTTCTCACAGGTTTAGTGGAAGATCAGAAAAGAAATTCCCCATGCCATATCATAGTTAAAATGCTAGATGCCAAAAACAAAGACAAAGTACTGAGGGCCACAAGAGAAAGACAACAACTTACATATAAACGATCAGAACTACAGCTGACTTTTCAGTGCAAATGATGAAAGCCAGAAGAAGGTGGACCAAAGTATTCCCAGTACAAAATGACTATAGATGCCAACCCAGATTACTATACCCAGCAAAAAGTGTCAATTATAGTTGAAGGAGAAAGAAAAATCTTTCATAACATAATCAAATTATAATTTTATCTACAAAGAAGTGCTTTGATCAATTCCAATAATGGAAGTTAGAGTCCCTGATAACTAGAGCTTACTGAAGTCACCTCTCTACACACATTTATCTGTTGCCTGCTGGAAGTCAGGCATTGTGCAAAAAATCCCAGGAAGCATAAGTACATAGCTTTGTGTAGGAAGGAAGTGTCTACAGGTCTTAATGAAAGCACAGGACTTCATATATGGAAATGAATATTTGGAGGAGAAAGTCCAAAGTCCAAGGCTGGTAGTCTTTCTGAACATGGAGTTAAACTAGCAGGTGTTACCCCGGCAGAAAAGCAAGGAAGCATGTGATAATGGTGACTTGTTGCCTAAGAGTGAAGCGAGTGAGCCCAAGTAGGAAGAAATGCCCCCTGCTTTGATCTCCAATGCCCATCTCTCTTCTCCCAGGTTAAGGCCAAAGGATGCAGCAGGCCCACTCCTCTTGACGTGGCCGCATGGTAACTTCATTATCCAATGTTTGTTTCCTACTCCTGTTCTCAGCACTATTTAGAATGTGCAGTGTCTAGTGCCATTATTTGTTCTCACACAGCCTTTGTAGAAGATCATCAAATTACCCCTGCTATCTTCAGCACCCTACAAGGTTTGTATCATATTTTGTCCACTTCTGAAAGGGGTTGAAGGGGCTTATAATAAAATGTGCTATATCAATGAGCCAAAAAAAAAATGTTAGGAGCAGAAAATGAACATTAGGGAGGGAGGAAGGTAAAAGGAGGTATATGATTCAACAGACCCTGGCCTCAATAATCGATGGAGAATTTAGTTTAGCCCTAGCTTGGTGGGCTTCCTGGAATGATCAGTTAGAATGGTATCATTTCACTTAGCTTTATTCGTTATAGGCTTTTAACTCAAGCAGTGAAGAAGAATGCTTCTTTCTTTTCAAAAGTGGTTTACCACATTCCCTTCAGCTCCCAGATAGGGTAAGAAGGCTGCTAGGCAAATTCCCACACTGAACCCACATTGAAAGCCATTCGATGGTTTCATGCACGAATATTTTCCTTGGGATGGGGACTCCTATGTGCCATATATAATAGCCTGACATTCTTCTCAGTCTTTGAAAGCTCCAGTTTTAGCAATATGCCCACGTGGCACGCAGTTCACAAAGGCTATGTGTCATTTCACCTCACTTTCTTTTTTTTATTATTTTTAAATTTTATTTATTTATTTTGTATATGTATGAATGTACTGTCTGCATGTAGGTTTGTGCACGTGTGTCGTGCAATGCCGCGGAGTCAGAAGAGGGTGTTGACTTCCCCTGGAACTGGAGTTCTCCTGGAACTGGAGTTACAGACGGTTCTCAGCTGCTATGTGGGTGCTGGGGATCGAACCCAGGTCCTCTGCAAGAGCAGTCAGTGCTCTTAACCGCTAGGCTATCTCTCCAGCCCCACTTTCTTTTTTTTTTTTTTTTTTTTTTCTTAAGTTTAATTTTTAAATTTATTTTTATGTGTATGAATGTACCGTCTACATGTAGGTCTGTGCACCCATGTCGTGCAATGCCGTGGAGGTCAGAAGAGGGCGTCGGATTCCTGTGGAACTGTAGTTAAAGACGGTTCTCAGCCACCATGTGGGTGCTGGGGATCGAACCCGGGTCCTCTGCAAAAGCAGTCCGCGCTCTTAACTGCTAGGCCGTCTCTCCAGCCCCACACCTCACTTTCTTTTCAGTAAGGTTGACTTTAATTAAAAGGGGCCAATAAATCCCCATATCAGACAACTTCTCACTTTGACTATAAAATCTGAAGTGGTGACATTTTAAAGAAACTCCCTTGGAATAGAGGAATGGAAGGCACTGGAGGAGGGTTATTAAGTGGCTGATCTCCACCTGTCCTGCCTCTGCCTGCCAAAGAAGGCTGGGCCTGGGCAGTCTGCAGCAGAGCAGAGGTGGCCTGAGCTCACAAGAGCATCAAAGCGACAGCTGTGCGTTTCTGCACCAACTACCCTGGGAAAATCAACGCCTGGGCAGCCCTTCTGCCATCTGTGGAGTTTCTACTGCAGACAGGTTATTTATAGAAACTTGTTTGTGCAAAGCCAATATTTACCTGCCGGGGTTGTCAAAATTTACAATTCATCTGTGCCATTAGTCTGCTGTTTCCCTGTCAATAATGGAAATTTCCATCACTAGGAAGGGAGGTGAGGGGCAGCCAGGCAGACTGCACTGCCCTCCCAGTAGGTGAGAGAATGGGTGGTATTAGTGGTTACAGGCTAAGTGCGTCTGTCATCCATGTGGCCCCTGTACCCTCCCACCATGCTGTGCAGATAAAAGGTATCAAGGACACAAACATGGAATTCTCCCACTCACTTCCTTGTGGCTAAATCTTCAAAGCCACCCTTGGCTAAAGTGAGAATGGCATTTTCTGCAACAGTGACTGTTTCTCCATGCCTTCCAAAAGGAGAGTGTATCTGTGATAAAGAGAAGGCACTGGGTGGCCTCTACAAAAACCTACCTTTTCCTGGGGCCATCAAGAGCCAACATTTTCCCCTACAAAGGGCCAGCTCACATCCCCTTCTAGTGATCCCCAGGAATTCTGCATGGTGCTTAAAGGAAAGGCACAGAGTTGAGGGTTCTCTTTCCCTCCTCTGTTTAATGCATGACTCGATGACGTAATCTATTCACATGAGTTACAATTTTATCTAATGCTAGCATCCCCAGCCCATTTTTACTTTTGAGGTGCTGAAGTTTTGAGTGAGACAAGAGTCTTCACTTGCATCTACCCCGAGCCCCCTCGGCCCATGCGCGGACCTCAGTCTCTCTCTCTTCCCAATCCTGATTTGCTCCTGCTCCTCTAGTCTCTGGCTCCTTTGGAGGCACAGTTTTGAGCATCTCTTATCTGAAATTATCTGGGGTCAGAAATGTATCAGCTTCCAAATCATTTGCATGTTTAAGTATTTTCATGAACACAATGAAATATTTTGAGGATGGGCCCAAATCTAAACACAAAATTCATTTACATTTCATATGCACTTTTATATCCATGGGCTGAGGCAATTTTATGTCATGTACCAGCATTTAGATAATGACCTGTTGCATGAAGTCAGGGGTAGAAGTTTTCCACTCATGACACAATGTTGGCCCTGAAAGTGTTTGGGGATTTGAAGCATTTGAAGTTCAAAGTTTGGGTGCCTGGCCTACTCCAAAATCTACTAAGAAAGCATCTTCAATTTCTCATTCTCTGGCTCAATCTCAATGGATGCAATCGACTGTGAATTCCATATCTGAAGCAACCCATTGATTGCATTCTTATTTTCAGCCACTACCTTGATTTATAACCTTCTCATCTCTTGCTTGGATTAGACAAGAGCCACCTACATTGGTCACTCTTCAGTGCTTCTCGTCTTTTCTATCTGAAAAGCTATCTTTCTAGAATGCAAATCCGTGGACATCTCTCCTATAAATGTTTATATCTGAGCAGTCTTCATTGGCTCGGAGCCTGAGCTCCACAGCACTTTACACAAGGCCCTCCTTCAGCTCTTGCTCACCTCACTCATTCTGACCAGTGACCTGAAAGTGTGGTCTTCGCCTTTGGCTTCCCATGTGATAAGTCTGCCTGGAAAGTCTTATGCCTCTTCTCTAAGTAGTCATCTCATGGCCAACTCTGTCCTTCTTTAGGGGGGTATACCAGGTATATTTAGTAGGTAATACGGCCAAGGTCATGAAGGCAGAGGTCAAGTTACAGAGGATAAGCAAACATTTGTCTATAAACAAATCACAGCGAAGTGAGGCATTATGCCTACTGATTTGCTATTCCTAATTTCTCTTACAGCCCCTATGATACTATAGATGCTCAGCAAGTATAGCCTGAATGGATAGTGAAGAGCAGTAACTAGAGTCAACGGGTACTTGATTTTATATTAAATACTCATCTAAAAGCAGCTTGTAAGCTCTCTAGAGAACATACTCTTTGGTCTTAAAATTACCTGGTAAGATGGGAAAGATGAGGGGGCCCTAAGATAACATTCAGTCCTTGAGTTCACATAACTGTGTAGAGGGAAAAGCCATACTCTTTCAACAAAAGCTGCTGCAGTAAGAAGACTTAGCATTTGGTGAGATTGTTGGTCATCTACCAGGCACTTCCACGTCTCATTTTATCTCTTAAGAGTTTCCAGCATTTTTCCTTCTTTTTACAGATAAAGAAACTGAGGTTCTGAAAAATCAATACAGTTGTATAGATTCATATAATCACTATCCTTTCAAAGAATGGCAACTTGTTCTGCAAAATAATCTCTGCTGTTTAGTGAGCATTATGTGCTAAGGACTGTTTCAACCACTGTAGACTATTTTATGTGTTCTCAATGTAATTTTGTGGTTAACTCTTTCCTATGAAGAAAGAAATAGAGATGAAAACTTAGTTCTTATTGTTTCTAAATTTCTATCCTACATCACACGACATCATGGTGAAAAAGCACATCTTCAGCATTTAAACATCCTCCTGCCATACTGTACAACCTCTAGGAATGTTCCTTATGCAAGGCTCTGGTCACTTACTCCTCAAAACTCCTGACACTTTGATTTTAACCCCATCACAGAGATTCTTTCTTCAATTTACCTTTGTGTGCTGGATAGCTTTAGTGTCAACTGTACACCTGGGTTGAGGAACCCTCAATTGGGGAGTTTCCTCCATTGGACTGGCCTGTGACCTTATCTGTGGAGTATTTTCTTGATCGCTGAGTGATGTGGGGGGCTCATCCCTCTATGAGCGGTGCCACCGTGGGCAGGTTGTTCTTTATTGTATAAGAAAGCGGTCTGAGCATCAGCGGGGGGAGCGAGCAGTAAGCACCATTCCTCCAGGGCCTGGGCTTCAGCTCCTGCCTCCAGGTTCCTGTCCTGAGTTCCTACCTTGGGCTCCTTAATTCATGAACTGTGATCCGGAAGATGGAAGTGAAATAAGCCCTTCTCTCCAAGTTGGAGTTGGTCAGAATGTTTTATCATAGTGACTGAAAACAAACTGGAACACTTGGGCAAATGGGATTCCACCCCTGAGCTATACACTCCCTGACAGTGGAAACTATCTTTTATTCCTGCCTCACCTTGCCTAGTGCCTTGCCCATGGATCAGCACTGGCTGATCCCCAGGGAGGCTTACACAGGAACAGAACTATGGGTGGGTTTTACCTCATCTGGCTCTTGTACTGAGAGTCTAGCTAAAGTGTGCCTTTCCCTCTTTGGCATGGCTGTATCCTCTCTTGTTTGTGTGTGTGTGTGTGTGTGTGTGTGTGTGTGTGTGTGTGTGTGTGTGTGTGTTGGGGGGTGGGCAGGGAGGAAGTTATCAGCCTGTACTTTATTGACCTGTGCTTCTTGCATGATCTAGTCCAAGGGTCCCCAGAATTGGCACTACTAATCTTGGACTGGGCAGTTCTCTGCTGTGGCCTGGCCTGGTCTTGCCTGGTCTCTACCTACTAGATTTCAGTGGATCCCTTTTCTCAGTGAGGGTCAATAAACAAGACTAGCCCCAGATATTGACTGTGCTGGATAGCTTTGGTGTCAACTTGACACACCTGGGTTGAGGGAGCCTCGGTTGGGGAATTGGCTCCATTGGATTGGCCTGTGGCCACATCTGTGGTGTATTGTCTTGATTGTTGAGCAGTGACAGTATAAGAAGGCAGGCTGGGCATGAGCTTGCTACTGGGAGCAAGCCAGTAGACAGCAAGCCAGTGAACAGCAGTCCTCCATGGCCTCCAGGTTCCTGCCCTGAGTTCCTGTCTTGGGCTCCCTAAGTGATGAAATGTGACCCAGGAGATGTAAGCTGAATAAACCCTTTCCTCCCCAAGTTGGTGTCAGAGTGTTTTGTCACAGCAATGGAAAGACAAACCAGAACATTGACATATCTCCCACCACAGTCAACTCCCTTTTCACTTGATAACTATTGGGCTAGCCTCACACCATTTATACAAACATTAAAAACCCCTTTCCAAAACAAAGGAATTCTCAAGGTCCTTCTGGCTAACCTAGACCAACTTCTCAGATGCAACTCATATTCCTTTGGACAGAGTTTCACCGTCTCTGCCCCATCACGCTCCTTTACATCATTTTTACAACCTCCCATCTATAGCAGTGTTTTCTCTTATTTTCAGAGTTTACATTTAGGAGATGTAGGCCCTTGTAGATCCTGAACTGACAAGGTAAACATGGGACAAAGAACTTTGCAAAAAGCACCATCAACGATGCAGTCTGAACAACCGGGAAGACCAACTCATGACTGGCCAGAGTGGTGGTTGACATACTCATTACCGACAGGCACGAGAGATGAATGGGTGTTTCCCACGGTATGGGGTGACACTGATGAAGTTCACAGCCCATACACAGCATTTTGTGTTAGCATCCTACCTTCTCTGAAGGAGAGGAGGACTTTAACAATCTCTCTTCCTAGCTCTTCTCTCCTACAGTTCCATCAGCACAACTGATCACAAGGTCACTTGCTACAGAGCCTCCTGCTTTGTGCCACAGCTACTCCTACACCTGCTTCCATTTTTTGGTTGAGCCTCCACTGCATGCTTGGCCGGCTCCACTGCATGCTTGGCCGGCTCCACTGCATGCTTGGCCGGCTCCACTGCATGTTTGGCCAACTCCACTGCATGCTTGGCCGGCTCCACTGCATGCTTGGCCAACTCCACTGCATGCTTGGCCGGCTCCACTGCATGCTTGGCCAACTCCACTGCATGCTTGGCCGGCTCCACTGCATGCTTGGCCGGCTCCACTGCATGCTTGGCCGGCTCCACTGCATGCTTGGCCGGCTCCACTGCATGCTTGGCCGGCTGCTTCGTTGCTTCAGGCGATTTCCCCTTTACTTTCTCTTTCTAAGATGAAGAAGGCCTTGGAGCAAGGCTGGCAACCCTCCATAATTTTTAATAGGAAAATAATTGCTGTCCACACAGACCTGGTCTGTTAGGTATTACTTAAACAACTCTGCCAAAGCTTCGGACAAGCCATAGTTTTCCTGGTCTTTTTCCTTCCGGATTCTGCCTTGTGTGGATTTTCCCACTTCTGTGGCTGCCTTCATTCCATTGTATGGTCACAGCCTGACTCGGTGGTTTTCAAGCTGGCATTGGCAGCAGCAGCATCTCCTGGAGGGATGTTAAATAGGCTGCTGGGCCCCACTCTGGAATCAAAACTGAGGAAGGACAGGGTCCGAGAGTCTGTATGCCAAGCCAGTTCCAGACAACACTGATGGTGCGCGTCTGGGGCCACGGCATTCTCTGAGGACATCATCTGAAATACATCTGTAGCGGTAACTTCTGTATGTCCTTGTTTTGTGTCATAGCACTTCTTACACTTGAGGACATTTGCTCTTCACATCTTTCCTGTTACAATGCAAGTTCTAGGAGGGAAGAACCATGTGTCTTTGCCTCGGTATTTCATCCCAGTGACTAGTTCAGAGCCTAGCACATAATAGGTACTCATTAAATGCATGTTGAAGAATGACTAAAGGAAGGTATAAAGAGCACTGAATTTTATTGGGCTCAGGGGTGTCTTTGTGGAAACTGGGTATTGATTGTATTGAGGAGCTGACTGGGAACCAGTGGGGAATATCTGTCACTAGCAGGATGTCCCCTAGCTGGGCAGGGGTTATGACTGATGAACAGGGCTGTCTTAGTGGCAAGCCCACTGCACACAGATGGTCAGCAACATGCAGAGACTCATCTTCGCACCTGGGGGCTGCCATGTGGCTCAGTGTGAACACCAATCTTGAGATGAGGCTTCCAAAAATCCAAGGATTTGAAAGGAAATTTGTCAAAGAGGCATTGTAGCCCCTGCAATTAAATGTTCTGCTTAGTAACCTGCTAGTGATCTTTCCATGCACCCAGGAGGTCAAACAAAGCACACGACTAGGAAGGGGAGAGGGAAGGAGAGAGAGAGAGAGAGAGAGAGAGAGAGAGAGAGAGAGAGAGAGAGAGAGAGAGAGAGAGAAGTGACAAAAGCAATGGTGGCATGTTAATGAATGGAAGCGAGCAAGACAGGAGAGGATGCAGTGGAAGATGACACTAATGAGTGCAAGCCAGCTGTGCAGGTTTGTGTGATTAACGTCCAGCACAGAGCAAATATCTGATTAACACAGCAACACCTCTGTGTCATCACTCTAACCTTCCGAAGTGCCCAGGTAAAAGGGACTGAGATATTCTCAAGCAAGGTTCAAAAAGGAAGAACACTCTTTGAAAAGGAATGGACGGGAAAGTGATTATTGTATTAACTCTTAAAAAAAAAACTCAATACATTCTTTTCAATTACAAAATGTCTCACGAAGGGTCTACTTCCATGAAAGAAATTCTACTGTCCTGAGAATAGCTCAGGAGAAGCTGTGGACAGAGGGTGTAGGAGGAAGCTGTGGACAGAGGGTGTAGGAGGAAGCTATGGACAGAGGGTGTAGGAGGAAGCTATGGACAGAGGGTATAGGAGGAAGCTATGGACAGAGGGTATAGGAGGAAGCTATGGACAGAGGGTGTAGGAGGAAGCTGTGGACAGAGGGTGTAGGAGGAAGCTGTGGACAGAGGGTGTAGGACAACTGGAGCCATTTCTGCTCCTGCAGGAGACAGATCTCTTTGCTGACCTTGAAGCATTTCTTAGGGGATCCTCAGATAAGCGGCCAAGCCTGGGTGTAATACGGTCAGCATGCCCAATGATAGATAATAAAGGTCTGTTAACCTAGAGCACAATGTCATATAACCTCCCTCCCCAAAATTTCTGGGGAAAAAATTTACTCCTCTAGCTAAAGAATAAGATCCCTGGGCTGGCAAGATGGCTCAGGAGATAAGGGTGCTTGCTGCCAAGCCTAACAGCCTGAATTCTAGCCCTGGAAATCACAGAGTGGAAGGAGGGGACTGTCTCCTATTAGTTGTCCTCTGACCTCCACACATGTGTTCCCCCCAATAAATAAATGTGAAAGAATTCAAGAGCCCCAAGTAACACAGTCTGTTAGAACATATATGTTTATTAAAGAAGTACATTACATTTGATATAATTATATTAGAATGAAGAAATAAGCTATGGTTTAAAAAGTATCTCTAATTTTACCATCTATAGAAAAGTTCGGGCAGATATATTTCCAAGAGTTTTTCTAAGCATATATTTGGCACACAATCCTGTGTGTGTGTATGAGTGTGTGTGTGTGGGGGGGGGCTGTTGGTCATTTAAAAGGGAGCTTTAAAAGAAAGAGAGGTAAATGTCATAATTAGAAATTACCATTATGGGGCTAGAGAGATGGCTCAGAAGTTAGGAGCACTGGCTGTTCTTGCAGAGGACCTGGGCTTGATTCCCAGTATCCAGAAAGTGGTTAACAACCATCTGTAACTCCAGTTCCAGGGGAATTTGACACCCTCTTCTGACATCCATGGACGCTGCCCAACATGGTGCACTTACCTACATGCAGGCAATACACTCATACACATAAAATAAAATAAACAAAATATTTTAAAATTACCATTGTTATAACATGGCCTCCCTTTCTCTGAGCATAAGGAGAAACTACTATCAGCAAAACCCCAAAGCTGCTTTCTGTTGTCAACTCTTGCATAAAACATGCTCCTCTCACTCTGACTCTGACAAGGGCATCATCAGCACACAACATCCAGACAGCAGCAGAAACTAGACAGCAGACCACATAGAGCACCCAAGACCTGGCCACACTGCTTTCTCTTCACGACAATGCTGCAAGCTACAAATGTCATACTCATTTACAGTTGAGGAAACAGACTGGTAAGGAAGGAGATGATGGCCTGAGGTCACAGAATCGCTTAGTGTTATGATCTGTGTTCGGGCACCTTCTACTGCATCAGGCAGGAGAGGGGGAAGAAGCAGAGGAAGGAGGGAAATTCTCAGGAAGGCAGAGTGATTCCTACTGGAGGCACTGCTACCAAATGAAGGGTCACCACATTGAGTGAGAATAGCTAGGGGCTGGAGGTTCTGAGCCTGGGCTGCTATTACAAGGCCTTCAGAAACCAGGAGAAATTCACAGTTTTGATTTTTTTTTTTATAACAACCTCAATGCAGGAGTTAAAAAAAAATATCCCTTTTTATTTGGAGAAAGATAACACAGCCAAGCTCAGCTGTGTTATACATCAAAGAAGAACCAAGAAGATTAACAAGGGGCATCTGCACTTTCTCTCAGAAGATGAGCATCCAAGCTTTTATTAATAGTTTGGGCAATTTCTGGCCTGAATTTACTGGGTATAGACACATCTTTTCCATTTTTTAGGTCCGTTTCTTTAAAGTGTTCCATCCATGGACTATCGGGGGGGGGGTGTTTGCTAAACACAAGCATTCCTAAGCCCTATCTCAGGTCTCCTAAATCAGAAAATCTGGATGTGGTTCCCAAGATTTGGCATTTTTATAAGTGGCACAACTAACATGTTCCTGGATGATGAAACATGAAGATCTTCCTTCAGTTCATCCATCAATGTGCATTGATGCTGTAATAAAGAAGAGTCTAAGCAGTGCACCAAGAGATTAAAATGGCTGTTGGCTCTCATTTATGATATGCTTTATGGTACCCAAATCAGCCTTCTTATACCTTACACGTGGTGTCTTACGTGGCTCAGAAAAGCTTATCACTCTCCAACAGGGAGGGAGGGATGTGTCTCTATTCAAAGTTTCTAACTGGTCACACTAGGAAATAAACCCTCATATTTTTTCTTTAGTCTTCTGCTTCTTTTCTTAGTCCATTTTATTCTTTTCCTTTC
Source organism: Rhizomys pruinosus (assembly GCA_009823505.1). Lineage (NCBI taxonomy): Eukaryota > Metazoa > Chordata > Mammalia > Rodentia > Spalacidae > Rhizomys > Rhizomys pruinosus. The sequence goes on along the minus strand of VZQC01000658.1, from coordinate 3,516,622 downwards.
TCTTCACTATATTCCATGGTCCCCATTCACCAAATCTTGGAGAATTTATTTTCAAGAACAGATTTCACAGTAAGTGAATTATAGTTGGAAGAATACTACACTGAGCGGGTATAAAAATCTTCCTTTACAGAAGCACTCACCAGATAAATGACTTAGAGTCATTGTAGGAAAATGGTTCACTTCCATTATTAGTTCATTAGAATAATTTGATCTGTGAATGTTTCAGAATATATAAATATCAAAAGTAAATGTTCTCCACAGTAGTTTGGAAACATATGAACATCTTTTCATTGTCCCTAAGTCTGTCAGAGGTGGTGCTCCTTTATTAGCATCTTTATAGAACATATAATTAGTATGTATTTTTATATATTAATATATATTTGGGTTATAGAACATATAATTAATATATACATATTTGGACAGTTTGTTAAATACTATAAGTCCCTAATTTTGATCCCTAGCACTGCAAAATATAGTAAATAAGAATCTTTGCCATATGTAAGGGCAGAATTCACAAGGAGGCTTCTTTTTGATCCCTTACTGACTCTCAAGGGTTCCAAAGCCTGCCTTATTCACACCTCTAATCTCTAGGTCGGCCTGTTACCTCATCTCTGAACCCTTTTCTTTTTTGGGGGGATCTTTTTGAGACTGTCTCCCTTTTGTCCCAGCTGGACTGGAGCTCTCTATGTAGACCAGGCTGGCCTTGAACTCACAGAGATCTGCCTGCCTCTGCCTCCCAAGTGCTAGGATCAAAGGCATGTGCTACCAGAACCAGTTGAATCCCTTTCTTGATGTCCTGTATCCTCTCTCTATTCAGAACAGGTTATGCACTCTTCATTATCTGTCAAAGTCCAGTCAAATACCTCCATTCTTTGTAAGTCGCAAGCTCTCCGCCATCCCCCACCCCAACCTACTCTTCTCCAAGACAACAGGCCATTCCCAGGTCTTCAACTTCGGTCTATAGGAAACTCAGCAGGGTCAACACTTCTTTCCTCAGCTGGGCCATTAGCACAGTGCCTTACACACAGTGGTACCCAGTTCAAATTTATTTGTCTCAGTACCTGTTCTTTTTCTGAAACCTTTTTTCATATCTGAAGGCTATAAGCATTTCTATTGTGAAACAGGTCAGGATGAAATCTATACTTCTTTACAAATTGTGAGTTTGCCCTCTTTCTTGAAGGAAAATCGTTAAGCCAGAAACTTTCAAAATCAAAGCATTGTTCTCTTCTAAATCTAAGAAGTAATTTTAGATCCAAATGCCATCAAATCAATCAATGTGTTATGTGTTTGTAAAGGACACTTCTGAAATGGGTGAGATTGCCTTTAGGAAAAAGGTCGACAAGTTCCATTTCACAGTCCTAAAAGGCACCCAGATATTCCAGGAAACTAATTAGACTTTAAGACAACCAAGGGACTCTCTCTCATGACAGTGTATAGGGACAAAGCTTTTAGTACTCTAAAGACAACCATCAAAGCTTGTATGGTGGTGTATATTGGTTGCTGATTTGACAGGATCTAGAATCATCTAGGAGAGAAAAAAAGCCTCAGCCATACCTACAAAGGATTGCCTAGATTAACTTCTGGGCCACCCTGGACAGGAGTGACACCACCCCCTGGGTTGGTGTCCTAGACCGTATGCAAAGGACAATGCTGTTAAGTGTAGCAGTCAGCACTCTCTGTGTTTGTTTGACTGTGGATGGAATGTGACCAGCTGTCTCAAGCTCCTCCTGTGTGATGAAGACAGCACTCAAACCGTGAGCCAAAATAAATACTTCTCGTTACTTTTGTCAGGATGGTTTATCACAGCAAGAAGAAAGCTAAGGTACCAAGTTTTTCCTACATACAAATGATCAGTTAGTCAATTCTTTAATGAATACTTTGAAATAAAAAATGTGAGAAAGCTTAACATGTGATAAATAAGATAATAATGAGTAGTCTATAGGGTTGGGTATAATGCAAGGAAAATGAAGTGAGTGTCCTTTCCAAGTACTGCTTCACATGTAAGCCAGAAACGCCTGCAGGGTAAAGACTCTGATGGTACACGTTTCCCAAGTCTAAAATGTTCAGTGGCGAGCAAAGACAAATATCATTTCCAAGTTATGTTTCATGGTAATTCTGTAGAGTTCTCTCCAACTGTGATCTCCCAGAGACAGCCACAGCTATTTAAGGACTGCCAGCCTTGTTTCTATGGAGAGGATAGTACCAGCTCTTTTGTAATGTAAATGCAAAGTGTTCTCCATGACAGCGGTATTTGTTGAAGTTTTCAGTTAACTTGGTCATTCTGAAATACATTTGGGCAAAGGCCCCATTCTACACATACTCATTTTCTAATCCAGAAAGAGTAATGGACAATTGAAGGAGTCTAGTTTCTGGAAACCTCATGGCTGCCCTTGACAAGAGGGAGGCAAACACCTCTAGGGTCCTGAAGCCCCTGCCAAGCCCCTCTTCTTGGCCCCTGCAGAGCTTTATGGGCTTCAGCAGTGATCCCCGCTCTCGCTTCAGTCCTCTGACCTCATTACCAGGCTCATTAGAGATGAGTCCCAAGTAGCTGCTCAGCACAGAGTAGCCTGCTCTCCCACCAGAGTCAGCATCTCCCACCTCTCGCTCCTCCAGGACCTCCTCCCACAGCATCCATATCCACAGACCTGCACTCCCAGGGGCCCTGCTCCCTGCTTACCCCTCAGTTTAAACTCTCCATAAAGTTTCCAGAGTGCCGGAGACTCAGGGTCTGCCAACAGTAAATTCGTATGTATCTTCTCTGAACACTTGTTTCTCTTTCTTGTCTTGTCTGGCTGAGTCTCTAGGGCATGGCTAATTCTATCATCATCACCACCGCTGCTACAACAGCCTTCTCAAGTTTTCCATTACATCTTGGGTACTTATCATTTTAGTTGTTTTTCTTGGTCCTCATTGCTGCTTCTAGGCTGAAGTCGTCCATGCTACATGCCCATCCCTTGCAAACCTTGCCCATGAGACCCTTCACCTCATCCCTCTTTATGTCCTTCATCTCCTCCTGGCCACCCCACTATTCACTGGAGATTTTTCTTGCACTTCCTTCTTATCTTTGTTCCTAGGAATCATAGCCTTCACCAGATGAACCCTCCAACGTCTGGCTTCTCACTCTGCGACCCACCCCCAATCTGATTTTGCAGTTTATAATCATTTTGCTACCTTCACTGTGACTATGGCTGAATTCTAAAGTTACAACCACCCTACTGTTTTCCCAAGTTCTTCTTCTTGCATCTCTCAATTTAAAACTTCTACAGAGCGAGCTCCAGGACATCTGGGACTAAAAGGAGACCCTGTCTCAAAAAGATAAAAAAAAGAAAAAAAAATTCTGTGATCCTATTGACTTGATACTATCATTTCTTCCCTGTCAATCAACCTAGTCATAGCTCTGCCTTACCTCTATTATAATATAATCACTCCCTTCATATTTACTTCCAAAACACCTTTTCTCACACATTTGTCTAGCCAAACACTGATCTTGCTTAAATCCTGTTCTCTGTCTCCAATTCACCTGAGGAGCTTGACATGTTTGGGAAGAGTAAGCAGTATACAATCTGTTTTCATTTTAAACTTTAAAACCAAGATAATTCTTTTTGTCTTTTCCTTCCCTTCCCTTCCCTTCCTCCCTCCCTCCCTCCCTTCCTTCCTTCCCTTCTCTNAAGCCATCCTTCCAGTCCAATCCCATATTTTATTTTTTTGTCTTTTTGAGACAGGGTCTCTTTGTAGGCCCAGCTGGCATAGACCTCAATATGTAGTCCAGGATAACCATAATCTCACAAGAAATCTGCCTACCTCTGTTTCCCAAGTGCTGGGACCAAAGGCACGCTTGACCACACCCCACTAAAAATTGTTTTTTTAGATTTATTTTTATGTGCGCGCACACCCACAAAGGCCAGAAGATGGCATTGCATTCACTAGCACTAAAGTTACAGGTGGTTGTGAGCCACCTAACAGGGTTGCTAGGCACTGAACACAGGTCCTCTGGAAGAGTAGTACCTGCTCTTATCCATTAAGTGATCTCTCCAGGCCCCAAGAAATCTTAGTTTATCCAGAGGTCCCATCTTATTTTCCAAGTGGCTTCATGTTTTAGATTACTGTGTCATAGTTTCTCTACTTACAGTCCTCCAGAGTCTTTTCTTTCCTCCTTAGTTTTCATAAACTAACTTCAATTCTCTTTACACTAAGAAAGTGGAACCAATCATAGGAGAGTATCTCTAATCAATGTATCAGAGCTGAAGCTCCTCTGATCACAGGCACTAATCAATGACTTCCATAAAGTCAAGTCTGACCATTTACAACATCCATTTCATATTTCAGTTTCTACATTCTCTCTTCTCTTGATGTTCAGAGAACAATTTTTCCTTGTTTCCATACTTCTGATGCCAAGCCTCTCCCCTTAGTCTCCTCTGGCTAGAATTTTCTTATTTTTCTGGTCTTCAATTATTGGAGTGCCCTGCATTTTGTCCTCGGGACTCTTCTGTCTTCGCCCATCTCTAGGTGGTGTGATCTAGTGCAGTCTAGGTGTGGACTCCTCTTCCTAGGACGCCAGGGCTTGTATTCCTCTACTTTTTCCAGGTCTGGGCTGGGATGTCAGGCACCTCACATCTAACAGCTCCAAACTCCACTCTTTCCTTCTTTTGCCTCACCTAAATCTTTCTTTCTCCTTTCGTGTTTCTCAGTGGAATCTCTCTTTAGTATTTCTCATCTCAAGGAATGGTGCCCTTTGGCCTAGCGTGGCATTGCACTTCATTCTTTCTCTCCCACCCCCCTCCCCATCTGTCATACCCAGATAGTAAGCTCTATCATCTCTGCCTTCACAGAGCTTCAGAACGTACTGATAACAGGCTTTCATCATCAACAATCTTCCTACCTTTGTCCACGCATGATCAGAATGACAGTCCCTCATTTCCACCGTACTCCCCTGTAGCCACAGTGATTCTTTAAAAGAAGTCAGATCATGCATCTTCTGTCCTCTCCACAGTACATGTGTGGAGATTACAGAATGACTTCGGCCCTTGCCTTCCCCTGGTTTGAGACAAAGTCTCTGCTGTTCTTCTGCTGAGGACAGCATTCCAGCTGGGTTCATGTCCTCCTCCCCTCTCCCCATAGAAGCACCAGAATTTTGGATGCCTGTGATACATGGTTGGCTTTTACCTGGGCTCTGGGATTAAAACTCAGGTCCTCAGCAAGTATTTTAGCCATTAAAGCTATCTCCCAAGGCCCCTGCTTTAATCTTTTTATAGCATACTCTTCTTTTTCAGGAATGTTCCTGCTGAAGCCACAATTCTGTAGCTCTGGATGCAGAGTTCAACTGTTGTCATATTCAGAGAAACCACCTGTAATGGCTAGTTTAATTGTCAACTTGAAACAACCTGGAATCACCTGGCTAGAGACAATGGGGGACTGTCAGGATCGGCATAGTCCGTGGCCATGTCTGTGGGGGTGTGGGGAGCGGGTGTGGCGACAATCCTAAGAAGGCACCCAAGACTTTAGCCAAGTTTTATGACTAACACCTGAGTCTTATGATCAACACCTGATTCCCTCCTACCTCAAAGTAAAGCCACGCTCACCGTTTGAGCTGTGCAGGTGCACCCTGTATGCAAGATCAGGCCAGATGATACCAATAGACTGAGGCCATGCAACCTGGGCTGGGAAGGTGGATAAATAGAGGGACTTTCTAGTCTTAGGGGAGAAGCTTGCTTGCCTGAGGAAGGAGAAGGCTTGGAAAAGGGAAAAGGCTTAGAGGAAAAGACCTGAGGCTTAGAGGGAGAAGCTTGGAAAAGGAAAAAAGATGTGCCTGAATAAACCGTTCTGACAAGACCTGCCTGCCTGAATAAACCGCTTTGAAAAGAACGAGCGAGAGGTGCTTTGTTGCTGCGGCTTCATACAAGTGTTTCCTACAAGTGTACAAGTGTTCCATACATGGGGGATTGTCTTGATTATGTTAATGAGCGTGAGAAGATCTAGCCCACTGTGGGTGGCAACATTTCTAAGCAGGGGATCCTGAATCATATAGGAATAGAGAAAGCTAGCTGAGCAGTGAACATGCATGTATTCATCTCTCTGCTCTTGACTCTGGATGTGATATGACTAGCTGGTTCAGGCTCCTGACACTGGGACTTCCTGCAATGATGGTCTGTGACCTGGAATTGTAAGCTAAGATAAACCTGATCTCCCCTAAGTTTTCCCTAAGTTGCTTTGTTGGGTCAAGCTATTTTGTCACAGCAACACAAATAAAACTAGGACACCTATGAGCCCTCTGATGTCAACAGTACCTCCTACCCTATTCTAAGCTCACAACATTGCTAATACCCAACATAGCATTATCTATTCATCTCTCTCTACAAGAAATCAGCTAATTCTTTCTTCTTTTTTTTTTTTTTTTTTTTGTCTTTTTGAGATAGGGTCTCCCTGTAGACCCAGCTGTCCTGGAACTCACTATGTAGACCAGGTTGGCCTCACAGAGGTCCTCCTGCCTCTGCCTCCCAAGAGCTGGGATTAAAGGCATGTACCACCACGCCTTTAATCTTAAATATTCTTAAGTCTCTGTTGGTTGAATAGTCAACCAACAAAAATGATCCCTTGAAGAGGCATTTTCTAACTTCTTTGAACTAGATGAATCTTTCATGACTACTAATGCTATTCAATGCCTGGTTACAATTAAGTGCTGATCTGCCAGCTATTTGAAAGCTTGTGCGATAAAGCAAACCAGTCACTACTTCTTCCATTCAGAAGGTCTAACCAGGGAAAATTCTGATTGAAAATAGGGTTGTGCTCTGGGACACAGCTGACTCACATTCCATCCAAGCTCCTTTAGCTGCCGAGGACCAGTTCCACACAGACTGGGGAGCAGAATTCTGGATGACATTGCTGGATCTTGCCTTTTCTGCAGCTCTTAGGTTGAAAACTATTTTTAAATATTTTTGGGCATAATTGGAGATGACTGTGAGAAAACCTTCTTTGACCTTACTATGCACACACATATCACTTATGCATCAATGAAAACTTTGATAAATCAGGTAGGTGGGTTAGAACCAAAAGGTATTCTTTTGGATTACAAGTTTCCTTCACGTCAAGGGTCAACATTCATTCAACATTTGTACCTCCTTGGAGGAATGCAAGTATGCACTAGCTGTACCTCCCACAGAATAGGCACTGGACACACAGTGTGAAAAGGATATGGGGACTCTTTGTGGAATGACATTCATTGTTGAGGAAGCAAAGCGACAAACAAACACTGTTTTAAAAAATCCTCTCTATTTTTTTGAGTGATATTAGCATCATTAGTGTTTATATTACATGGCACAAAAGTTTTAGAATTTTAACCTATCAAACTACTTCAACATTAGTGTACAATAAATGTAAATTAAAATGGTATTTTATGACAGAAGCTACGATTCTCCAGGGAGGGGGTGGAGGCCTGTGGGAGGGTGCCCAGAGGGAAGTGGGTATAAAGGCGAGTAAGACTGATTGAAAAATTATGTATGAAACACATAAAAAATTCAATAAAAAGTAATAGCAACCTGGGGCAGCAGGTAGCGGGATAGAGTGGGACAGGGAGGTGGGAATCAAATGGAAAGAAGGGAAAGGGAAAGGGAAAGGTCCACGAACTGGGGATGTTCTGCATCTTGTTTAGTTTATATGGATAAATGGGTTGCACAACTGTCAAAAGACATTGAACTCTTAAGATCTGTACATTTTACTATGCATAAATTATAGGTAAAAATTTAAAGATCGTTATGGTACTTGGGTTCCAATAAATATATTTAAAATAAAAAATGTTATTTTATTGTAATACACTTTGTTAATATCACAAACACTATTTCTGAATACTTCAATATTAATCCCAAAGAAACATACAACTGTTTACATATTTTTTTCCTTAGGGTAACACTTTGCTGATATCTTTGAGTCCTCCTTTTTTACAGGAAATGTAAAGTATTAGAATATGGGCCTGCACCTTTCAGCCAGATCCCACAGCCTGAATCAGGCCAAGCCTCCCTGAAGCTCTCTGTGGGATAGAGAGGCAATCCATGCTGTGACTTGACACCTGTCAGTTCATGGTCCAAGGGTCCTCCATGCTCTTTGTTCTATATGCTATGCTGAACTAAGTCACGTGGTGGAATCTTCCTGCCAACCCTAAAACATTATAAAAAGTCAGATCATTCCTTTGTTCTGGGGACTGGTCTGTAGACTCCTCAGGAGGACTGCAGAGAGCTTGCTCTGAAGGCTCCTCTCTACAAGAGGCTCCGCTGGCATAACCTGCTGCCCCCTCATTGGGCCTATCTATCACTCTCTCTTTCTCCCCATCTCTTTCATTCTCACTCATTTACTTTTCTAAAATAATTTATCGATTCAAGAATATCATACGATGTATTTTTAACACATTCAGACCCTCTCCCCACCTCCGCCCTCTCTCTACCACCCCCACTTCATGTCTCCTGTTAGCAAATAAGAACCCCATCCATCTTACAAAATGTGCCAGCGAGATGACACCTCACTAGAATGTCGATGATCTGGAATTCTTACACATAGATTGGTCAAGGTAAGGCCGCTCCCTTTCCCTGTATGTGGTTGGGGCAGAATATGCCCAGGTTTCTTGGAATGATGTTTTCACAGCTCTTCTCTCTTTTTCCCACAAATCACCTAGGATTGTCAAGTAGGGAGTTCGTTCTTTCTCAGAGATCAGAAATGCTTGGGTTTCCTCATCAACGCCGGTTATTTGCAGCCCAAGTACGCGTAGGCTACGCTTTGGATGTCATAGGGTCTCACTCCCCACTGTGGTCCAAGGTGTTCTCCAACAGTTTGACTCCCCACGGGGTTTTACTGTGGGTAAAGGCAGAAGCAAGGTCCTCACAGCAGGTAGCAGACAGGCCTCCAACCCAAGGTTTTCTAAGTGGCAGCCGGGCTGTTCCACAGCTTGCTTCTCACTCTTAGTGAAGATCCTCTCTGGGTTTTTAAGGGAAGTCTCGCCTTCTTTTTAAGGCTTCATCATGTTTAGATCCCCATACATTGCGTTGTTTTAGGGTAATGCTCTCTGTCACGTTGAGGCCCCTCATTCTAATAAACCTCATTCCCAAAGGGGATGATAAATTATGTGTCAGCTTCCTTTCTGGACCAACCACTGATGTCTTCTTTATATTTAACAGAGGGAATTAAATTATTTTCCAGGCTATTTTTCCTTTTTTAAAGAACATGGTTTAAATGTCACAAATGAAAACTCTGACTGTAATGCTTTAATAAGATTTATACAAAACAGCCCTTTGCTTCTGACCCCAGAGAATAACACATGCTTTCCTGACCGTGGCGGCAGCTAGGCGGACCTGTAGGAATCACTTAGAACTAGGTTCCCATTTCTATTACCTGTTCTGTATTAACAGAGTGTGAAAAGTACTGACTCAGCAAAAAAAGCATTCATAACTCAAAAAAACGTGTCACTTAATTAAATTAGGTTTCCTAAATGGAAAAGATCCTCCAATCTAACTTGCAAACTGGCTGCTCTTTGGTGAAACGCTTTTGAAAATTTTCTTAAAATAACCACACTGTGCTGGGTAATTTTAAGCCTTGGCTAAGGGAGGTTTCCAGCTGTAGCTGGGTCCTGGCATCCTAGAGAGGGTTCCACACAGACCAGGGTGTCGCAGTGCCCATTTTGGGATCAGCTGTTTACATTTAAATCAGAAGGTTTGAAAATTCTACATTCATAGATCTCAGCACAGTGACCTGACCCACCCATGAAGGTCTGCATGTCACACTGAGGAGTTTAAAGTTTATCTGGAAAGGAGTTTGGAGCCATCAAAAGCTTTGAGGCAGGGCATATTATCATCAGATATTAAAATGGGAGCACTCAGGAGGCAGAGGCAGATGGATCTTTGTGAGTTCAAGACCAGCCTGGTCTACATAGTGAGTTCCAGGACAGCTGGAGCTACAGGGAGACCCTGTCAAAAAGATCAAAACAAACATTAAAAAAAAAGAGAGACTATTTGGAGACTGCAGTGACTCAGAGAAGGTGAGTAGGGCAACTGACAAGCATTGTGTGAGGAAGACAATCACACATATACAGGACCTTTTAGGGAGCACAGCTCGAAGACTGTGGTGACTGTCGGATATGGTATGGGTTGAGTTAAAAGTGGGTGAAATGTTGTCCATGTCTGGTCTGAGCTGCTGATTAAAGGGGATTGATGGGTGCTTGGGTGGGAAGACAGTAAAGACAAAGAAGACTGTAAAATTCGTTGACTCACTAGGTGCTTTGAAGTTCCCCCTCTACACAAAGGATAGCTTAGCTTTTCTGCAGTCAGTCAGCAAAAGTCTTAACTTTGAAAGCTTCGGGAAGGTATGTGGTTCATAAGGAGTGGGATCGAAATGCACTGTCCTCTGCAGTAATACAAAAGCAGTCTAGAAATTGGAAAAGTGAGAGGATATGTATGGGCTACATATGTCGCGGGATTGCATCCCTCCAGGGAGCAAGGTGTGTTCACTCTGGAAGGCTGGTCTGGTGCCTCCTGGTTACCAGTGCTCTGGAGTGAGGCACAAGCTAACAGGGGTGCCTCTGAGCTGCACCTGTTGATGTGAACACACCTGGGATAAGAGGATCCCAGAAGAAATGAAGCTCCAGATGCACAGGGATGCGCTCAAGACTATGTACACTACAAAGCCTCAGCAGCATTTTGGCTCTGAAAGAATGGATTTTTGACATTTTGTAATGTCTACATTTTCTAATTTCTACCAAGAATTAATTTGACATCTCAGGGAGACAACCTAAGGGACCTGACCTTGAGTGCTGAGTGCTAAGTCCTGAGTCTGGAAAGTACCTGGCTGCTGAGTACTTTAATTCTTTCCTCTTACCCTGAAAATGTCCCTAGAGTCACATTTTCAAACTACACCCACACACAAAAGGCCATCCCTAAATGCACCGAAACGTGATCTCACATGTATGCCTCCTGCCTCTCCTGCAGACTGTGTGTGTGTTCATTGTGGACCCTACTAAACTGCAAGCTTCCAGAAGCCAGAATTATGTCTGATTAGGGTTTGTATTCCTCAGTTTACATATATTAAGTATTCAATATTCATAAAGAGAATTATTGATATCTCTTATGTAAGGCCCAGTAGAATATATTATATTTGGAATTTAGTACCAGACACTTCTTCCCCTAAGAACAGCCTGCCTTTTTGATGAATCATAATTATGTAAGCTATCATTTTTCTTGCTGCCTCCTCCTTTCCTTCCTTCTTTGTACCTGGGCTGTAAGGAAATGCAGAACTACTTTTTCAATTCTCAATTTCACTATCTAGCACACCATAGTTTAGAAAATACATTTACTACTTTCTAAAGGAGCTGAATATTGGCATTGTATGTATAGCAGTTACCTCAAACCCACTTTAGATGTTGAAAGACTGACTGTAAAGAATTTATACATAAATAGTTTAATGTAACAAATGCAAATTAAAAGATTTTAAACAAGCCGGGGGTGGTGGCACACACCTTTAATCCTAGCACTCAGGAGGCAGAGACAGGCGGATCTTTGTGAGTTCAAGGCCAGCCTGGTCTACAGAGTGATTTCCAGGACAGCTGGGACTAAAAAAAAAAAAAAAAAAAAAAAAACACGCAAAAAAAAAAAAAAAAAAAAAAGATTTTAAACAACATAATAGTGGATTTCCATCATGGCATATCAGATATTCTATCACCTGCTCTGACCCAACCCTTTCATAACCTTGCATAGGATCTAACTACTGTAACTGGCCTGCCTAAGAGGAATGAATATATTCTAGAGACACTTGTGCTTCCTCCTCGCTCTGGGTATTAGAGGTGCTGAAACAGTAGACCTCAAGAAAATAAAAATTCCTAAGGGATCTCCTGTTGGGAGAAGAAAATGCTAAAGCTCTGGAGGTGAGAGCAGGAGGAGGAACTGTCCAACAGAGGAGAGACGACTCCAGGAGAAAGATTTACAGCTGGGCCTGTGACATAGCAAGAGAGACTGACCTGGGGCCGAGCCCCTGGCGGGTGGGAGGGGACTGCACCTTGTGAGGACTGCTCAGTTGTGCATATCTCTTGCCTTCTAATTAAGTCTTCTCCTCTTGTCAGGACCCCAAAGATGGACTTGAGGTTGGACTTGCTCAACCTTTTTGTGCTTCTTCCTGATGTGGCCACATTCAATAAACCTGTTTCTGCTTTTCATTATTAATTGGGCTCTTTTAATTGGCTTATCAAAGAAGAGTGGACAAACCTGGTTGTTGGGGCACAGACTGTGACCATAAACCTGGTAAGAGTTTGGGAGCATTCCTGTCTTGGGAATTTTCAGGGCTTCCTGTCTGGCACACTCTTCCCAGGTTTTACAGGTAGGTTCTCTCAGCTTGTGCAGCGGGCCTTTTCTGCTCATTCTCTCCACACAAAATGCTCTGTGGAGCCCCTCTCTATGCCTTTATTTTCTTCCCCCTCCCCGGGACAGGAGCCTTGTCTTTTCTATTCATCACTTCATCTCTAGAGCCTGGAGGACAGTTTGACTTACCACAGATGCTGAATAAATATTTGAGAGTGAGCGAACACTGAAGGCATTTCCTCTCGGGTCACAGAGATGCAAACAGTTCATCCTTAGCTCAGCTAAGGAGGAAAGGAGCAAGGTACTGGGAAAACAGCCCAGCAGGGAAATCACTGAGATGCCCACCCAGGTTTCCCTTAGAGTCACACTTCATGTAGAGGTTTCCATTCTGTTTGAAATAAAGGTTTGGCGGCCAAAATAAAATACGAAAAGCAATGATCAACATACACGATAAGCCTGTGAAAGAATCCTGTCTCCAGTCAGTACTAAAAGTTGGCATAAAGTTTCTATTAAAAACCCAATCCCAATCACTGTATGTTTCAGTCCATAAAGAAGACAGTGCAAAGATACAACTGGGAGCAGGACCCATTCAAAACGTCGTTTCCTCGCATCACCTTGCAGATCATCGGCACTGCTGGGAAGCATCACTCCTATGTGATCTGGGTCTAATTGGAAGCATGCATATCTCCTCATCTATGGGCATTACCTACTAAATAAAACACATACATTTTGATGTCTTGATTGCCCAACCTGCCTCTGTTAGCATCTCATTTTTTTCCCCTTACAGAATGCCTTCAAAGCAAAATTCTGAAGGAAAAAATGAATACACTTCATTTATTTTTGAACTCTGCCAAATCATCTCAGGAAAGCAATAGAAAAGGGAAAGAAGACAGCGTGTGATGTAATAGAGCTATTTCCCTGCGACACCTCCATTAATTCCCAGAACCTCTGGCTGTCTTCTTTCAGAGTGCAACCCCATTCAAACCTTATATTACTGTGCTTCCTCTCAGCCATTCATTATTGTGGGACTCATAGCTATGCCATTCTGCCAACATGGGTTTTAACGTCATTTCAATACGACCTGATGCTATACCTAGGAAACTATTTGTGGATGGAAATCAGACCTGAATCTATGGTTCTGTTCACTTTCTTATGTTTGGAATCCTTTGTAGTAGCACTGATCATTAAAGACCATGCAATCTTAAGTGATATTCCTCAAAACTTAACCTATACATACTGATCCCCAAATAATGCTGCTTCATGTGACAAGGACACTTCTTCCTGAGGCAGAATCTGCAATAGGAAAAAGCTGCCAGTTTGTGATTCCACAACATGAAGACTCTTTTCTTTCTCGATTAATAAGGCTGGCAAACCTAGTCTCTAAAACATTACATATAAATGATAAATGACTAGAGAAATATGCTCGTATGTGGATATTAATTCAAGAAGTCCCCTGTCCTCTGAATGTATTATTAAGATCGATGAATTAATGTGCCATTTGATAGTTTTGAACAAAGAAATGGTAGAAAGGGATCACCAAAGACTCCAGAGGAATAATGAAAGAGAAACTCTAACCTTAAAACAAATTATTCTACAAAAGGGACAAGAATAGAAATACGAGTTAGAATTAGGGCCAATTTTATTTAAGAGACCCATTAACCATCTGGAAAACATGATAAACAGCATGTTGATTAAATCAGCAGCTGTTTCAAATGGGTTGGCTGACTGGCAACTGGAGAGAAAATTCAAGGTGGAGTCGCTGCTTAGAAAAATGCATGGAGGAAGGACAATGAAACAGCAATGCCCTGGTCTCATACATCCTTAACAGCACAAGGCAGGAGCTAGATTCTTCACGTCTTTACTGTTAGAAATTAAAACTAGGCTGGTTTACAAGAGCTTCTTATCTTCCTTGAAACATACAGGAATATACAATGTAGGTCACCTGTATAACTTGCTAAAAAAGAATGCATATTTCTGTGCTTATAATCCCGAGTGGAAACCCCATCATACATCTTACTAACAAATGACTCAATTAACCAGGCTGGCTTCAGGAGATTTCCTAAATGACCACCAGGGGGAGCATTGGTCAAACTTTGCTCTGGTTTTTGCTTCCAGATGCTCAGACTCACAGAAAGGATAGACAGACAAAAGGAGGAAAAGAAGTCATTATTTTTGGGAAGATGCTTCTGATACAGATTTGTGCATCATGCATCTGGTAATAAGCATCTGACTGCCTTCCTAAGAATTAATAATAACAGATTCATAATGAAAACACGGTGGTTACCAAACACCCAAGGTTATGGAAAGAGAAAGGTCTCAGCTCACGTATTTCCCAAACCCTTCCTGGAAGGAAGCAATCAGATTTAGTGATACCCTCAGTTCTGATGAGAGGCACAATCCTTTCTGTGCATTTTCTATTATTAAACTCCCTCTTATTGTTTCGTACTAGATTTCCTCCTTTATTTTAGTAGCTTTATTATTTATTCTAATTAATTTATCTTTATTTTATGCATATGAGAATTTTGCTTGTATATATGTATGTAAGTGGACCTTGGTGTGCAATGCCTGTGGAAGTTGGAAGAGGGAGTCAGACATCATGGAACTGGATTTATGGATGGTTGTTAGTTGCCATATGGGTGCTGGGAACTAAACCCAGATCCTCTCCAAATGTACCCAGTAGTCTTAACTGCTTAGCCATCTCTCTCCAGTCCACTTATTATCTAGTTTTAAGTCATTATAATCTAATTGAAGACAATTTTGGGGATAATTAAAAAAAAAACATAAGGAAGAAGGTAAAACTCACTTATTATCCCTGTATTCAATAAGTGTAAATATTGGGGATTGAAGTATTTGAGGGTTATTTTGTTTAAAATTGCATGGTAATTTTTCAAGATGAAGTCATTGTATTCATTTTTGCCACAAACATTAATGTAAGTAACGTGCTTTGATAACAAAAGTTTTCTCAAATTCCTATGTCTTAAAATATCAGAGAATATATATTCTACATTAAGATTTTCTTAGAATAGAGTCTTTGAAAATTATAGGTCAAAGATCACAGAACATTTTAAGTTCTCGAAGCCTCTTGAAAACTGTATTAATCTACATATGAGACAGCAGAGTACAAGACTTTATTAAAATGTGTATATTTCAGGGTTGGCAAGATGGCTTAGTGGGTAAAGGCGCTTGGAAACCTGAATTCAATCCCTGGATCCCACAAGGTGGTAGGAGATAATCAACTCCTGAGAGCTGTCATCTGAACCTCCACATGTGTGCCACTGCATGTACACACACACACACACACACGCATACACACACACGCATGCAAAACAATTTTTTAAACAATTGTATATTCTGCCTCAAATACTGTATATTCACTTTAAAAATTAACTATAGTCATACAAATTATGCACTTTTTAGAAGCTGTGTGGATTCTGAGGCCTACTCTCAGTGTTCAGTATCAACAAGTAGCCCATAGTTACTATATGGATGTATCAACATACACCTGTGTATGTGCTCACCAAGCTTTGTCAAGCACACTGGCATGCTGACAACCCTTATATTCATCCATTACATTTTAAATATCTCTATGCTTCTTTTCATAATTTATGTTATTCCTTTTTGATTTGGCAAAACTGTGTTTTATCTATATTAACATTAATCAATGTGATTCTTGGATTCACTTACTCATTTTATCTTTACTTTCGTTTGACTTTGCTATCTGTTATTTTCTTTTCTCCTGTATTCTTAGGATGCTTTTACTGTTATTTTATAACATGAGTTAAATCTTGAGGTATATTTTCACAAAAAAAAAATCAATCAATAACTTTAGGCTATCAATGCACTATCTGAAGGCAGCTTTGGCTGCATTCTATAAGTTTGTACCAGCCTTTTACTGTCACCATTTTCTAAGTCTCTAGTAGCAGTTTTGGTGTCTTATTTGATTCAGTAAAAAAAAAAAAAATCAACTTTAGCCAAGTTATGCATATTTTTTAAGTTGTTTTTTAATTTTTGTATTAATTTTATTTATTTCCGTATGTGTATGAATGTACTGTCTGCATGCAAGTTTGTGCACCCGTGTTGTGCAATGCCACGGAGGTCAGAAGAGGGTGTCGGATTCCCCTGGAACTGGAGTTCTCCTGGAATTGGAGTTTCAGACGGTTCTCGGCCACCATGTGGGTGCTGGGGATCGAACCCGGGTCCTCTGTAAGAGCGGTCGGCGCTCTTAACCGCTAGGCCATCTCTCCAGCCCCAAGTTATGCATATTTTAAAAGCTATGTGGATACTGACCCAAACTCTCAACTCAACGTGTACCTATTTATTGGCACTTCCTAATTACACATTTATTCTACTTATCTTTAATATAATACTTCAATAATTAATAAGTCATCACAGATTTATTGTATACACTCCTTATATTTCCATTTTACCCATATAAGAGTCACACGTCTTTTCTATTTATGAGCTTGAACTTTGTAATCTATGACTCTGTTGCTTTTGAAGCATTTGGGCTTAACAATGTCTGTATCACCCTTCTAATTTTTTATTTTATTTGTTTGCTGAAACTTTTAAAAGTTTTTTCTATAATTCAAGTTATTGTTTGAATTGTATTGCTACTGTTGAATATCAATGATATTCAAAAGAATTGTTACCTTATATTAATTTTTCATAAAAATTATATATTTCAAGAATTCACTTTGATGATAATATTAAAATTTTAGAATGTTGGTGCATATTGAAAGTTAAAACATATTTAATCCAAACTGGCATAGTTTAGAATTTGTGTCTCTCACAAGCCATGGTCCCAGTCTGTGGTACAAATGGGAAATGGTGGAACCTGTAAGGGTTGCAGTCTACAGGGAGGTCTAAAGTCCATGGGAACAGGTGTGTAACTGACATGCTGGCTGTTCCTTTTCCTCTTTTTAGGCTTTCTGGTGATCAGGTATATTAGCTTCACTTCTGTTGTTGTGGTAAGTACCTTGACAAAGCAACCTAAAGGAGACAGGGCTTATTACAGCTGCAAGTTCCAAGTTCCAGTTCATCCCTGTGGTGGAAGTCATACCAGCAAGGACTTGAGACAGACAGATGGTCACATTACATCCATAATCAAGATTCAAAGAGAAAGACATTCATGCAGGCGTGCTTGTGATCGCCTCGTTTTCTCCTTTTTCATACAGTCCAGGTCGCACACCCAGGGAGTGGTGCTACCCACCTTTAGGCTGGGTCTTCCCACATTGATATCTAATCAAGACAATTTTCCCCTAGACAGGAGCAAAAGTCATTCTGAACCTAGTAATTCCTCACTGGGACTCTTCTCAGGTGACTCTAGATGATGTCAAGTTGACAATGAAAACTAACCAGCATATCAGGTGATCAGCTTTGCTCTGCCATCTTTATTAATGTGGGAAGACCTAGCCTAAAGGTGGGTAGCACTATTCTTTGGGTTTGAGTCTTGGACTGTTAATAAAAAGGGAGCATTCTTCTCACTGTGATGTGCCTCACAACAGGCCCAAAAGCAATGGGCCGATTGACCATAAACCTGAACATCCAAAACTGTGAGCCAAAATAAATCTTTCCTCTTTATAAGCTGATTATCTCAGGGGTTTGCTATATCTCTAAGAAGTTAACTATGATAAACACCCTACTAAGTAAGAGACCTCCTGGGTTCCAGAGCACATTGTCTAGCACTGCTCATTCTTAACAGCATCAGAGTCATTCTCCAGACTCTTCCTATATAAGTGTGAACACACACACATGTTCATTCACATACTTTGAGCATAGACATATACAATGTTCATATGCTACCTATTATTCTAGTATCTTCTTCTTTGAATAAAAGATCTCTTAGATGCTCTTCTATGCCAAATTTGTAGATCAACTAACCACTCTATATAACAGATCGTCATGACTTATTTATCCACATGATAAATCCACTGGCAGGAGGTATGATAACCTACTTAGGGTGCCCATGTAAGTACAGACTGTGGTGTTTCTTTTCTTTTCTTTTTTTTTGGTCTTTTCCAGACAGGGTCCCTGTGTAGCCCTAGATCCACCTGCCTCTGCCTCTCGAGTGCTGGGATTAAAAGCATGAGCCACCACACCCGAAGACTGTGGTGTTTTTAATTGTGGTAGTTACAGAAGTATGTCCTTGGACTTGGCCACCCACTCAAAGTTTCCAATTCTATGGCTGAACTAGAAAATATTGCTCACTACTTGTAAGCTTTTGCTGGTTTCTAAGATCTCTGAGTATAAAAGCTAGATTTGTTCTGAGTAGTTTAAGGTACTTAGTATTCACTTGAGAAAGGTTCTGATAAATCAGCTAGTATTATTGATAATATATAACAGTCACATTTGCTGTTCTTCTGAAATAAGAGGTAAATATTTCCAAATTTCTGTTCTTTTTAAAATTTTATTATTTATCTATTTATTTATTTATTTATTTATTTATTTATTTATTTATTTACATGTATTGTCTGCATGTAGGTTTGTGCGCCCATGTTGTGCAATGCCACGGAGGTCAGAAGAGGGTGTTGGATTCCCCTGGAACTGGAGTTCTCCTGGAATTGAAGTTACAGATGGTTCTCAGCCACCATGTGGGTGCTGGGGATCGAACCCAGGTCCTCTGCAAGAGCAGTCAGCACTCTTAACCACTAGGCCATCTCTCAAGCCCCATCAAATTTCTGTTCTTTTAAAGCAAGAACAAGAATCCAAACTGAGTTACTTAGATTCATGGCTGTGCAATATCAAGATGGTAGTTAGTCCACCTAGAATTCCTGTTCCTCCTTAACTATACTCTATGGAATCAGGAAGGGGGCTGATGATTCAGAAGAACCTGGATATCCAATATGGCTGTCCTGTGGGGAGACATCAGAGCAGAGGCTATGAGCCTGTTCACATTCTGATGCCCAAGGCAGTCAGGCACCTGCAGGACTGAGCCAACCATTCCTGCTACTTGTACCATGTGGATGGCTGCCCCTCACCCCAGGATGTTCTTTCTAAATTCTGCTGGTGATACCATATACATGAATCACTTCAATCTGAGCAGAACATGAAAAGTACTACCCAGAGAAGCTTTCTCTAGTGAAGAACCTAAGATAGATAAAAATATTAAGTTGGGCTGGAGAGATGGCCTAGCGGTTAAGAGCGCCGACCGCTCTTACAGAGGACCCGGGTTCGATCCCCAGCACCCACATGGCGGCCGAGAACCGTCTGAAACTCCAATTCCAGGAGAACTCCAGTTCCAGGGGAATCCGAGACCGTCTTCTGACCTCCGCGACATTGCACGACACGGGTGCACAAACTTGCATGCAGACAGTACATTCATACACATACAGAAATAAATAAAATTAAAAAAAAAATATTAAGTTTCACTGGATTCAAAGATGATAATTATCTTCAAGAACTTAACAGCCCTTAGCACCAAGATGAGGTTCAATCTCCTTTTAGGTAGTTCATCAAATATGAGAAAGTCTTGGCAGGTAGTGGTAATTAAATTAAACTGGGAAAAATGTCATTACAGGTGGGGATCTAGGGAAGCCTATTTTGAGAGAGGTCTATTAAACAATGGTCCCAAAAGACCTGTGTAAACCATTGGAGTGGGCCAGCTGTGTGAGGGAACAAGAGAAGAAACACTTTTTAGATGGGGGGGGTTAGGAGTAGAGAGATGCAACAAACTAAGTTTGTTTTATCTTTTCTATTGTTTAAAGCCTTGCAAACATTAGTTTGCAAACTATAGTTCCATCTCTTACTGGGACTTCAATGATTCAGGAAAGCAGTATTGCTAAGATACCTCAGTCTAATGCTATTGACCCACCAAATTTACTCTCTGAAAGGTGTTTGGTTAGTTGGCCTCCATGACTACCAATATTTGTCCAAAGGCTAATTAGCTCCAAGAGTAAAACCATCAGTGAGTTAATCCATAATCTCGAGTGACCGATGAAATATAACTGCCAACTGGTACAGGAGCAGGTCCCATTCTATAATGCTAGCTATTCTCAAATAGGAGCCTTGATAAGGACAAGACAGGATAAAATAATAAAGACAGAGATTGTTTTACCCTCATTTCAAAATTTATAGGGCAATTGTGCAAGTCAAATTTCTAGAATCCAAGAGGAGCATGCAGACTGTTTTGCTGGGTCATTCATGGGTCTAGGGTGGCTTAAGCACAAAGGGCCTTTTGGGTATGCCAATAGTTGCAAAGAATACTCCATGGCTAATCATTTCCTATGCACTAAGAACTAAGGGTTTTCATTTTATTTTGTCGCCGTTGTTGTTGTTGATCGACTTTACTTTGAGGTAGGGTGTCCTGTATCCTAGACTGGCCTGGGCCTCCCTAGATAGCTCAGGCTGGCCTTGAATTGGTAAGCCTACTAACTCTGCCTCTTTGGTGGTGATATTGCAGGCTTGTTCCACCACCCCTTACAAAGTGTTTCCCATGTCGTTAGGGAGATTTGTCCTCAGAATAATCTAAGAGGTTGGTATTATTCTTTGGTTTTGCAAATGAGGCCATTCAGGAACAGGGCTGTACTGTAAGTCACATTTAAACCCAGGAGCTCAGGTTCCAGGCTCAATATTGACTGTTTTGTTGAACCCTGCTCTTAAGGGAAGGAAGAAGGCTAGGGGTCAAGACCAATGTGTCCCAATAGATCAAGTTGGGCAGTAATTGAAAAACATGGCTATAATAAGTCACTGGGTTTAGGAAGGTTCATTAAAAGAACTTAGCTTTCTGATGTCAGAGCTCCTGCATTGATATACTTTGCCTGAGTGCATAGCCCTAGGACTTTAGTATTATATTTGGCTCTGAACAGAGAGTAATCCTTTTCACAGTTCTTATGTCTATTAGTCAATTAAAGAAGGCAGTTTTACCGGTTTTATAAGAGATTACCTGTATAATAGTTGTCTCCAATTTACAGTTGGAGAACGACCTCATCATCGTCATATTTCTCCTTGTTCTATGGGGGGGAAGGCAAGAAAGTCTCTCATATCAGAACCTTTGTGGCACCTAGAAGGTAAGTTTCATTAGGACTCATTATAAATAGTTGTTACATGTAGGATCCACAGAGGGGTTCGATGTTTATGGCAATCTGAGGCTTTTCTTCCTTTCAATGTTCAGATGGGTCAGCCTTTCCGTTGCCACTTTTGTGGTATGAGCCTACTCAATGCAAAGCGTATCTTTTCTTTCTCATGCCACAAGCTTACATCCTCTACAGGTTAGGAGATGTTAAGCCACAGTAAGACCCTGTCATATTAAAAGGGGGGAAAAAGTAATTCATGGATTAACATAATCATCTAAACATATGTGTCTATGCTAAATAACCTACCATAACATTAATCTGCTTAAATACTATATATCTAATTCTTGTGCTTTATTAGTAGGATCAAAAGGTTATTCCTGGACAAACTGTCAGCCCATGAAAGAAACACCAGAATTGACCAAGTCCAAGTCAAACACGCTCCAGAGAGAGTGGACTGTTTTTTTCTTCCACCTGTGCCCCTTTCAAGCCTAGGGAACAATCTGCGGAAGAGGGGGCGTGGTGAATGTAAGGGCTGATTGGGGTGAACGGAAACAACAGCAATTGTCTGGACACTCATTTGATCAACTTGATTGAACAAACAAACCTGTCACCCCCCATTGGTGGTGGGGCTGTAGGGGTTCTGGCACAACAGCCTGCAGATATTGGGGTTCTGAACGAGGGATGCTTGTACTCACGGATTATCACTTATAGCTAAAAAATGAAAAAAAAAAAACTGAGAGAAAGATGCAGGACAGTTACGGCAGAATGCATGATCTGGGATGGGGTGGGGGTGGGGGGAGGGGAAGGGGAAATAAGCCTGAACTGAATTGGAAAAAGTGGATGAAATGCACAAAACATCAATAAAAATTAAATTAAAAAAAAAAAACTTAGCTTTCAAGAGCACTACAATAGTTTGCTAAGGTGGCCATAACGGAGACTGCAGACGGGGAGCCTTGAACAACAGAAATTAGCTCACAGCCCTGGTGGCTGGATGGCTGAGATCAAGCTGTCAGCAAGGCTGGTTCCCCTTAAGGGCTGTGGGGTGACTCCACCTTTCTCCTCAGCCAGGCCCTCCCTGTGGTCCTTCTTTTCACCTTTCTTCTATGAATTCAGGCTCTACAATCATGTTTCCTTTTTTATAAAAATATCAGTCATACGGAATTAGAGTCCATCTACTAGTTCAGTCTCCGAATATGATCGTATTCTAAGGTTAGGACTCCAGGACGTACTTTTTATGGGGGACATAATTCAAATTATAGTGTGCACCCTGATTCCAAAGCAGGTTTAAACACCCACTCAGATGCTGTGACCCACAGTCAGAACAGCTCAGACATTGTGCAGGCAACTACCAGTTCTGGAAGGTAGTAGAAGGGGAAGGCTGTTGCCGACCCCAAGTCCCCAGGGCTGCTTGGTAGAAGGACTATCTATCTACTGATGAATTTTTCTACTCTGTAGGACTGAGTCCAGAAGTTGAGACCACCTGTTATGATGTACTGTGAGAACCTTATGCCAGCTTCTTCTCCAAGTTGTAGGAAAACAGCTTCATGGAGAGCTGAGGCACTCAGATGACCTTTGATTTTTGCACAAAACAAAAGAAGCTCCTGCTCATTAGGATGGTCTTGAACTATGAGAGTCGTGTTTGTAACCTTGTCTTCTAGGTACCTAGGTACGGTAGCCCAACATCTTATTCTTCTTCTAGGTGTGATAGCCCAACTTCTTATTCTTAAAAGTCTATGTGAGTTCAAGGCCAGCCTGGTCTATATAGCGAGCTCCAGGTCAGCTGGAACTAAAGGGAGATCCTGTCTCAAAAAGACAAAAAAAAAGTCTATGTACCCTTGTCTTGGTTTACTTTCTTCCTGATGTGACAAGATACCCCAACAAAAGCCATGTAAGGGAGCCAGGGCTTATTCTGACTCTCACTCCTGTGGCAGGGAGTTCACAGGAGCAGGAGCATGGCAACTGCATGAGCCATGAAGAAGCATGGAGAGATGCATGTGCCTGCTGCTCAGTTTCCTTTCTCTACCTCTGGGGTCCAGAGTGTCAGCCAGGGAATGGTGCTAGCTACCAAAGGCAGGTCTTCCTACCTCAATTAGTGAAATCAACAAAATCTTACCTCCAAGGAGGTCCTGATGCCCCTCTCCCAGATGATTCTAGACTCTATCAACTTGACAATTAATACACCCTCATATAATTTTTTTAAATCAGCAAGGTGAAACTTTTCATTAAAATAATTTTAAATGCTGTTTTCAGTGTATTTTAATATTAGTATTTAAAAAAAAGAACATTCCATGCTACTCTTTTAAAATGTGACCTTGTACAAACTTTCACATTCTGAGAAATTCCAACGGTGGGGCAGATTGCCTGAGAAATTAAATCTCTAGGCAAGTTAATCCACAGATATTCACAACGCACAATCCTAGGTTAGAATAGGAGCTGATACATAGTTGGCATTAAGCAAACACCCACTGTTGGATAAATGAGGAAATGTGAACTTTGCTCTTGTTAACAGTGGTGCTAATTTCTCTGAGACTCTTCCTTTTCCTCTAACAAGGTAAATACCCTCCCCTCCTTGCACATAAGCTTGCTGAGTCCAGCTAAGTGTCCTTAGGCAGCCAAAACAAGTGGACCCAAGTCATCTACATGGCTTCCCTCAACTGAATCCTCTTTAAGGTCTAGTTCTCTGTGGATTTATTTGAAAGAAATGAGCAGATATGACAAAAGAAGAAATCGCCTCTTCTATTTTGATAGGATGCATAATTCAAGTATAAGGTATATGTGGTGGGTGGGGGAGAAAAAGCATCAAGAAGGGGCTGTGACCCCACATACGGAAGAAATACAAATGTTTGCATTTCCAAGTCTCATTTTGCCTTCAAGAAGAAGAAAGATACAGGTAGCGTAGAGTGGGCCAAGGTCTGGAGATCAAGACAGATTTATGGGCCCTCTGCAGAGACCAAGAACATCTTGCCTTACAAATGTAAAAGTCACCAATTATTTATTGCAGGTCACAGCCTCTTGGAATGCTGCACAGCTTCTCCCTAGAAGTACAATACTGTTTGATCTTGACTGGCTTCCAAAATCAGGGAAGGAAACAGCACCATCCTTAGTTTCTGCCACTCTGGCTCTGGAAACAGGCTTCTAATGATTTCACCTCAATCAACCAGGCTGAGTTGTCAGAATATAGTAGATTTGAAACAAAAATGTTGTGTAATAGCTTACTTACATTATAATCCATGAAGCATATGGGCTGTATGTAATAATTTCTACGTGTCAGACAGAATAGTATTAACGATGTTTCATACATAAGAAAAATATTAATTATTAGAGAGGTAACACTGAGGAAACCTAAATCTTTTTTTAATATATATTTTGTACAAGATTATCAAATCTAGACCTGTGTCCCCCACCCTATCCCCCCACCCCACCAGAGCTCATGTATTCTGCCAAACATGCTTTTCATCTCTTTCTCAGTCTTTCTCGATATTCTCCATGTGGAAGTTGACTGTTTTGAGCAGAAGTTCACTGGAAACCTAAATCTTATCTGATGACTAAACTCATATTGACCCCAGGATCTTGTGTACAGTGTGGGACCTGTTTTTTCCGGGTGGCATGTAGTGTTATGAGGAGTGGGGAGAATCTTCTCTGGGGACCAAGAAGGATGATCTGAGATCAGAGAGACTCTTCTATAACAAAAGGGCAAGAGGAGACGGTTTGTGAGATATGAAGAATAAATACCTGCTAGCTATGAATATGAATGTAGCCAACTGATTTGCCCTACACAGCACACTACTGTTCACTAATTGCTCACACAGACATCAAATTTATTTAATTTTTATTCTTCCAATTGATGAAAATATACTGTTGGTTCCATTTTTATTAGGCAAGGAAAGGAAGGTTCAAAGTGGCCAAATCTACCCAGTTCTCAAGACATTTAAGCTATGGTAGAAGATAGTGTTGAAGGTGTTCTTTAAAGTCTTGGTGTCTCTTGCAGAGATGTTTGAGCCAGGCCGAGGAATCAGAGAAACAGCTCTTATGCCTTGATTCTACTCTCTCAAGCTGAGTGGCATGTGAATTTCTTAGCACTAAGCAGTCTTAATCTAGGGGCCACAGCTAGTGTAGCTGGCTTTTGAAAGCTTTTGATACCATCCTCTGTCTCTGTTAACACTTCCAAAACACAGATTCCAAATGGCTGGTCCATTGCCTAGTGTGAGCTCTACCACATTTGCTAGGATGTGGCCTGGTTGACTATTCTGAATTGAATTGCTGTGAGAGGCCTTGATTTGGGCTGCCAGTGGAATAGCCCAAGTTCCATTAGCTGATGAGTGCTTCTTTCCAACCAGGCAAGTGGATGTTAGAATCACCCCAGATGCTATCTTCCATGTTCAGCTGCAAGTATTCCAACTGAGTCGGAATGAAACTTTATTTCATTATGCTTCCAGGTCTGGGAATGATGCCAGTAAATGGCTCTCCTTGACAGGTCTCTCATCACTTACAGCTCAAAGGCAAAGAAAAGTGAGCTCCCAAAGTGCCAGGCGTAGCCTTCCCTGTCAGATAGCAGTACCTCCAAGAAACAGCTGAGCAAGAGGATGAGTAAAGAGATGGCGCTGCCTTATCACCGAAACCCGGCACACTGACAACAACTCCCTGTGTGCTCCTTTTCAAAAGTCTTATACAAGGTATGGGAAGAGGAATGAAAAGTCTGCTCCAACTATAACCCAATTCTGATCTCAACAGTGGTTGAGTTAGTTTTGTGATAAGGATTCTGTGGTTCTCTTTGGGTGCCCCGGAAAAGATGGTTAAAATCAACGAACACAGGCCCAAACCGTTTAGAAGTTTGACATGTATATGGTGTAGAAGTCATAGGATCTGAACTGTTCCTTATCCATGTGAAGATGCTGATGAACACAAAGATCAAGTAACTTGCAAAAATTTATCTAGCAAACTAAAACTAACTTAGACTATAGATTGTTGCTTTGTCATAAATATGAACATTTGTTTATCTTGGATGGTTAGAATATCCTAGATTGCTTGAAATAAGTTAGCAAATTGGTAGACTTTAACTTTTATAGTAATTTAAAGATCTGACTTATAATGCTAATCATATTCTGCATTTCCAAGCCACTCCTTCCCATTCATGATCAAGGATTTTAAGCCCCTGACTTAGTCAAATACCAGCAGATCTGCAAATGACTCGCCTTTTAGTTAGGTCCAACCCTACCATGGGTTAATCTGCTAGGTCTACTAGAATTGCCTGGAGAGGTCGGGGGGAAGTTCAGTCATTCTGTGATAAAGAACACACACACAATGTACTCCAACAAACACCTGTAGTGTGTTGAAGCACAGGAGGCATTGTGGATTCTGTTCCACATGCAGGAAATGGGGACCTCTGGACCAGAAGGTATTCCTGGCCTTATGGATAGTATTCGACCTATGGAATTTTGTTCTTTCTCAGTGTTTTGTGTAACTTATAACAGAACTCCTTATTAAGGGGAGATGTGAGGACTGAGCTCAGACTGAGCTTCATCCTTCCATTTACCAGATTAAATTATCCACTTGGGACACCTGTAGGCTGAGGCTAGGTTATGAGGAGGCTCAGCTGCATGTTTCTTTTTCTTATTCCTAAAGAGGTCTGATGACTCAAGGTTAGTTTCACATTTAAAAATCTTTTGGGAGTAGATAGATATACAGAATATTATCTGGTACCAGGTCAATAAAGTCAATATTTTCTAGCTAAACAAAAACATGAAGAATTGTATAGGATGGCAGCAATTAAATTGTCCTTTGGTCTTCATTTATACTTGTCTTTGTAAAGAATTATCAGTTTGTCATAGAGTTACCTTTTCCATCATGGTTTGACTATCACTGAAATGAGATGCACACTACTCACTCAAGTGAGAGGTGCAATATGTGGTTTGAATGTGTCGATTTAAAGTTGCTGTGTTAAAATCTCAATTCTCCAATTCATACGTTGCGGTTATTTGGACACGGGGCCTTTGAGAGGTAATTCAGGGTGATGAAGGACATGAAAGTGGGATCCTCTGACAGGAGGAATGGCTGAGGAGAAGAAAGTAGAACGGACTTTTTGTCACGTGATGACCACATCGAATGCTGGCACCTCACTGGCCTTCCCAGACTCTACAGCTGTGAAAACTATTTTCTTCATGACCCACCCAGTCTTGGATATTCTTTTGTAACAGCAGAAAAAGAATTAAGACAAGGGAGGTATCACTAAAGGAAAGACAGGGTCAAGATATTCAGGGACTGAAAATCCCTATAGAAGGATGAGTGTTGACTTTCTGCAACAGCAAGTGGCACACCCTTTAATTCCCCATGGCACACTGTACAATGGAGAAATCACGATGTGGATACATGCCAAGTTTGCCCCAAGAACTAGTGAGAGCAATGCTCATCCATGTTTCTGTATGCCAGTGCTCTGCATCTCTCTGTTAACTGGAGGAGTCTTCCAGGTACCTCGTGGAGGGAAGAGAGAATGGAGACCCTGTGACATGATGATGGACTGTGGAGAATGCTATGAGAGGCCAGCCTGTACTGTGCCTCTGACCGGAAGAGGGTGGAGGCCTGGAAGTGTAGGTTGTGTGATTGTGCAACTAAATTTCCAACTTCATTTGATTTGGGCTAGTTTAAATTAAAAAAATGGATACTGAGAAACTTGCAATGTGTGTGGAACAATGTACACAAACAAATATAGCTTTTTTCACTACAAATTTTATGAAGTTAAAACCAAAAAGTGAAAATCCACTATTCAAATTGAGTTGGGCTGTATGAAATATGTTAGAATTCAAAGATTTAATATGAAAACATTAATACAGGTATTTTGCTAATAATTTCATAGTATGCTGAAATAACATTTCAGACACAATGGGTTCAATTATAAGTTTTACTGAAACTACCGAGCATGCTTATCTAAGGTGACTAAAGAAAATTTTTAACTCATATATAACTTACATTATACTTTCCACTGGAGAACACTGATCCATAATGTGCTTGGCCAATATATTTTTTGTGTAATTATTAAAGCATTTTCTCATACATACCTAACATGCATACTAGAATATATAGCATATTGGGCATGAATAGCATATAACCTAGGTTTGTAAACCTGTTACTAAAACCCAATTAGTAGATTCCAATCCCAATTAGTTGTTCAGTCTTCCTTACCTGTATGCTCTTCTAGTTCTTTACATGTTAAACAGGAAGTATTGACAAGATCAATAATTTGTCTTTCTCTTCCTGGTAAACTAATCCTTTCTCTTTCATTTTTTTAATCTATCTTCACTGTGAGTGTCGGTTTATGTCAGAGGTGGGGTTGCTCCGTTTGGTGTAGGAGTGTAGAATCCATCTCCCCCTCAGCTCCATGGTATACTACCAGCCATCAATTCTCCCTAAAACTCTAGAGAGTCTGGTTAAAA
The DNA here is from genome assembly GCA_009823505.1 of Rhizomys pruinosus. Classification (NCBI taxonomy): domain Eukaryota; kingdom Metazoa; phylum Chordata; class Mammalia; order Rodentia; family Spalacidae; genus Rhizomys; species Rhizomys pruinosus. The sequence goes on along the minus strand of VZQC01000658.1, from coordinate 3,487,861 downwards.
AACAATGTTATCAAATGATTTCCAAGAAGAATCTATGAGTCTTTGGTTGCTTCATCAGTGTATATGGCTACTACTTATAATTGATTTCTAAATTGGGGCCACCCCTTCTGTTCATGGAGTCTTCAGGAAAACATCAGAGCTCTGGTGACTCCCAGAGTACTGTGGGTGTCATGCACAGCCCCAGACTGCCTGCTCTGTTCTTTACAGCTGCTCTGGCCACTGCAAGTCATACCTCAAACACGCAAGCTACGAGGAGATGTGGAACACCGCCAAGGCCCACGGCTTCTCCACTGGGGCATCACGGGAGCTCATTCCTTACATCAATGAATCTAGTCAGGAACACACAGCAGAAGTCGACATCATACAATGGTATAAGTGGAGTAACCAATGGGGCATCTGGGTGACGAGTCTTAGCTCAAACTTGTCTTCCTTAATGGCACTATTCACATTCACTCAGCCATCACACATCACCCTTTTTATCTGATTTTGGTTATTATGATGATTGTTTAATTCAACTACCTGACTCCATTAAATAGACGGACAAGCTGATGAGGGCTTCTTCCCAGTCCACTCATTCTCATTCCATCTGTGAATGTAGCAAGCAGTAAACCAGCATGTGAGGAATGCCAAGAACAAGACAGTTCCTTGACACATAAACTGGGGCAATTCCATAATGTTTTGCTGACTCAATTTCTTTACCTGTGAAATAGGCATAAATTAGTTCTATTTTATGGGCTGGAAAGATGGCTCAGTGGTTAAAAACACTGGCTGCTCTTGTAGAGGACATTGGTTCAGTTCTCAACACCCACGTAGTGGCTGACAACTGTCTGTAACTCCAGTTCCAGGGGATCCAACACCATCTTCTGGCCTCTGCAGGCATTGCGCACATATGGTGTGCATATATGTGTGTGTGTATATACATATATATATATATGTATATATATATATATGTGCACATATATATATATATATATGCAGTCAAAACATTCATAACATTCACAAAACTCTCATAAATATAAAATATAAATAGTCCTGTTAGGTCTCTAAGTACTGTTCCCTTGCTAAATGGCTATAGTACCAAATTGCTCTTTAAATTCCCAACTCGGGGCTGGAGAGATAGCCTAGTGGTTAAGAGCACCGACTGCTATTTCAGAGGACCCGGGTTCGATCCCCAGCACCCATATGGAAGCTAAGAACCGTCTGTAACTCCAGTTCCAGGGGAATCCGAGACCCTCTTCTGACCTCCATGGCATTACACGACACAGGTGCACAAACCTACATGCAGACAGTACATTCATACACATACAAAAATAAATTAAAAATTAAAAAAAAATAAAAAAATAAATTCCCAACTCTATTCCCACAGATTGGTATAGTTCTCACTCCTATTAGAGAAGTTTCTTTGTGCAGAGGATCATGGGTAGTGCAGAAACTAATACACAACTGATAAAAGTGCAGTGGAACTGTCAGAAACAAAATGGGATATCTGTATCACACCCCTCCTCCCCTGCAAAGCTCAGGACCACTGCAGAGGAGGAGACAGAAAGACTGCAAGAGCCAGAGGTCAGGGAGATCTGGACCCAAAACGGCACCATTTGGACATGGCAGGACCGCGACTCACAGCAGCTGTGGGTGCCGCACAAGATCTGCATGAGATCAAGCCAGACAACGTTTCAACATAAAATGAAGAGAGGCTAATGATCACCGACCCTAACCGAGGTGACATTGATTGCTGATAGCTTCTGGGGAAAGAAAAATCAGTTTTCATTACAGTGTGTCCCCTGGTAGGCAAAACACACTCCACCTGATGGCCTACATCCATGAATATATGCGCAGCACAAACAGGAGTCACCAGATTATTTTCTTAAAAAGAGGTTGGGAAGGAGTTGGGAGGGGGGCAGTGAATCTGGGAGGAGTTAGAGGGAGGGGTGGAGGGGGAATATGATAAAAATGTATTGGATTTAAGTCTCAAATAATGAATATACAAATATGATATTTAACAATAGTACTTTTAGGACTACTGTAAAGAATTAGCTCTTCCTCTTTCTCCAAAGCACACTAATTGTACTGGCACACAGGACAGTCAAGGTGATTAGTGCTAGTATGACTAATTATATTACAACTGCCAGGAGAAGTGAGAGATTCTTGTTTAAACTCTCCATACTTAATTTCAGAGACAGGATTCAATATATTCATATTCTCTTTGGCTTGTACTGTGTAACTTTGATATGTTCTTTATTTTATCTTTCCATTTGTTTTTCAAATATGCTATACTCTACAAATGCCAAGAAAAGGTAGTAGAAAGCAGCTTTCTTTCTTAGGAATGAGCAGAATATTCACAAAGGCAAAGTTCCCATCCTAGCACTTACAGAGCACTCGCAGTTCAAGTCCTATATCATGTTTCATCAACAATCTGCAAAGGGCAAGAGTCAGAAAACCATTACGGGCATTGAATCCAGGGCCTCACATGTGCTAGGGGAACCCTCTATCACTTAGCTACAGCCCTAGGCTCACGACTTCTGATTCTAGCAGAAAGTGACAGTCCCCAGAGCCTTATTCAGATATCACAGCCACTGCTAAGGCCAGCAGGTTGATGGAGATGGAGCTTGAGCAGTACTTAGTGGAGTCATTTGAGAAAAAGTTGATGAGGACTTTGGGTATAATAGATTTCTGGCTCTTCCCCCGGGTCAGGGATCCACTTTCCCCTGAAACGCCTTGTCACCCAAGTGTCAGAGGGTGATAACAAATGTAATTTTGGGGGGACAGGGAGGAGGCTCATAGCTTTCACATTCTTGAAGAGTTCAATGATCCAAAAATAGTCTATGAATTCATTTTAGACTTTTTAAAACCTTTTTACTGCTTCCATAAAAGGCTGGTTCTCCTCTCGTTCTCACCAACAGGTGCCAGCACTTCCTCATGCCGAGTGACATTACTCTTGCCAAGGGGCAGCAAAGGAGATGGAGAGTCACTCTAAGGAGATGTCTGTTCATGAACAGGCATCCACTAGAAATGAGACTCTCTCAACGTGTGCCTGCCTGGGGTAGGCTGCAGAGTGAGAAGCTTCAGAAAGAGTTAACTACATAGAGACTTCTCTGGTCGTGGTGAAGACTCAATTCATCGGACCACGTGGTGCCTCTTGGGACCAGAGGACAGCCTGCCTGTCTAGGAAGGTCATAAGCTATGGAACAGATCACCAACCTGGTCACTGACCAGGTCCTCTGTGCACTGTCCCTCACGGTCAGGAAATGCCCCATCTCCCCCTACAGCATCAGCCTGCTTCCTTAATGGACAGAGGTCTCTTTCTCCCAATATTCTTTCCTAGATTGAGTCTGAGACAGGCAAGACCTTCCTAGTTCTTTTGTTTCTAGTCAGTTCATCACAGATTCTCATTTAGGATGCAGCATATTCCATTTTAGATCCACTTGAAGAGACACAACACTCTCCTCAACAAAACAACATTGTTTTTAACTGTCAAATCAATGAGTTTCCACATACAACTGTCCCACATAACATTCTTTACAAATTCGATGACAATGCTCTACCTTCTTTTTCCTTTCTCCCTTATTTGGACCCAAGTATAATGTTAACAAAAGACCCATCCGAAGGATGGCATAGCACTTTCTTATATGTGAGATAGGAGATCGTATTCTTATACAAATCAACAGCGATGAAGCCTCAAACAGCAAACAGACAAGCAAGCCGATCTCAGGCAGAGAGGGAAACTCAAGTTCTCCTTGCTCTCTGCAGCCAAACCGAAGGCAGAGCCTTTCCCCTCTTGTCTTCGAGATCATAGCTCCTCTGGAATTCTGCATTGGACTTGGATTTCCTCTTGCCACATATATTTTTAAGTTTACAGCTAGGAAAGTCTGCAAAGGCAGAGACTTTCCCTTCCATTGCTTATTTATAGTATTGCTTTCTTGTTCTTTCTGTGTCTACTGAACAACATTGAAAATTTCATCACTAGTAACAGAAAATTAAACCCCAGGGAGCAGAGCAATGGCTGGGAGCAGTCTTTCTCTGGCAAAGAGCCAATCCTTGAATGTAACTTTGTAAACCTTCTATGTTTCAGAGAATTGGAAAGATGCAATACAGAGTTCCTTTCACAGCGTGCTTTCTGACTGCACCTCAAACTCATCTTGGAGAAATTGATTTTAAAAATCACATTTCAGTTTGAAAACTGGTTTCATGAAAGAGGGAAAGGACATGACCTAGCCCAGCCGAGCACCTATCAAGACAGGGAACAGCAGTGCACGGAGAAGCAATGCTTCGTTCCTGTGGCCAGGGGTCTGGAGAGTGGGAGACCATTGTAATAGCATCTCTCTCACACAATGCAAACACCAGCTATACAACCAAGCATCTGCGGGCTCCGTGCCTGTAATCCTCTCTGTCTCCTTTCAGCAATGCACAGAGTTAATTCTTAGTAATTTAGTTTTAAAAGCATTTTTGTTCAAAATGAATTAATATCCAGGGAGATGGATCACAACTCTTCTCGCACTAATTCTAGCTGGACTGCAACAACCAAATATAATGTACAGTCAGCTACAAATCTGATCTGACCCAAACAAAGCGTGCAGCCTTTTGAAACAGTCTCCCACATCATGGGAACCCTGGTGTGCATGTTCTTCCATGTGCTCCTTACAATTCAGTTTTCTTGACAGACAATAGAACAAAGCTACTTTCTAGCTCAGCCTGCTAATACCAGCGGACAGATGTGTAAGACAGATTTACTCACCAAGCTTCCACAAGTCCATCTTCCCAACCACAAACACTGCTTCTAAACTGCTGCCACCAGAAAATGACTTAGAGTCGTCCCCCAGAACAACAATGTACTAGACCAGATGGCTCCCGAGTAAGCTTGTTCATGAGACAGGTTTCCAGTTGCGCCATGTGAACAGAGACCCGCTGCACACCTTCAAATGGTTCACAATCCAAGTCCAGAAGAATAAGCATGTAGCTTTGCTTATGTTTATGGAGCTGAAGCCCAGGGGTGTTCCGATTGGCAGGAGTCGTGGAAAGATCAGCCAATCAAAGGGAGCTTCCATTTCAGGGAAACTCCTGCTCATTTATTTAGCATCTTCAGAGATCATTGGCTTTTCTGGGAATAGCTTTTCTCTGATAGTATCACACACACACACACACACACACACACACACACACTACTTGTATTTCAATTTCCTATAACCTCTGTCACGCTCCTCTTCTTGACTCTCTTCAATGCCTCCACTTTCCCTTATAAAGGACTTTTTAAAAAGAGAGAGAAAAAGGAAGAAGAAAGAAAGAGCTGGTGATGGACTGGAGATAGTTCATATTCATCAGCCTCCACCTTGTTGGGAGGGAGGCTGGGGGTAGTGCCTGGGCTCAATAATTACTGATTCTGTTGCCATGGAAACAGACTGGCTGCAGCGAGTTGGATTCGTGTAGAACATCTGCTGCCAGACCCATAATCAACTGCAATCTCATCTCTTCCCCTCTCTCTACTTTTATTTGATTGTGAGTTTGCTTACTTCCACCTTCCCGTCACACGGTTTTTTTTTTTTTTTTTACACAGATGTAACTGCTTTCCTTTGTAAAACATGGCATGGGCACAAGGGATGCTCACGCAGGAATGCACACAAGAGAGGTACACACATCCCAGCAGGGGTCCCATGGGAGGATCCGTACTCAGATTCCTAGCGAACACGCAAACAGATCTGAAGAGCCTCCTCCCGTAATTTCAATACATGGCATCTTCCAATACATGAGTGAGGCTATCTTTAAAACATACTTGTCGCCTAATAGGCCTAGAAGACCACAAATAACAGTTTGTAACGGGGCCTCTCACAAAGCACAGTGGTGTTTCTTAGTAAACCCTTAAATACTGAAACAACTGATAGAGAAGGATTGTGTAAGCACCTCTTTAGGCTAAGCTCCTTCCTCTATTAGCACTTTGCCACAGCACCCCAGACGCTAGGGCTCTCCCCGAATTTTCTCAGCCCATTTTCATTCTCCTCCTCTCTCCCTGCTTGCTCTAAATTCTCTGGGTTCCCTTTTTGGGATCTGCATTAATTTGAAGAAGCTGCATGCATGCCATCTTTTTCCTTAGCAGCAGGGGTCGCCACTGAGCAACAAGTAACTGCAATGAAAGGCCCAGTATGTTTCAGACGGGGATCCAAAACAGCAACCTCTTAAATGTTTACATGTACAGAAAACAAAAAGCATGAAAAAAGCTATACTCTGGGCAGAAGTTAGAGAAAAGGGAGCCATCCTCCCCGCCGTCATCAAGCTTAGCATCATCATATCTTCAAGGAGAACTGGATGCTTCTGAAAGTTCCCTGTAAGTCTGAGACTTTCCTTGGCTAAGGACACAAAGAATGATTTGCAGGGAGCTGAGACTGGCACACCCCATTGCGTGTCTTTGGCCTGGAAGCTAAGGTGACTTAGGCATTTACCTCTACTCCCCTCAGTGCCTCTGAGCCTCCGTGACTCCTAAAGTGACAATGACTCTTGGCCCCAAAGCCACGTCATCTATCTCTTAATGTTCTGCTCTGGACTACTGGCCCTCACTTGGATTTGCTCCTTTGAGACTGCAAACCCCGATGGTCTACTTCATCTCTTTATGTCACTATGAGCTCAGGATCAAATTCTCACCCCAGATCTGCTTTGCAGGCACACAGCTCAAATCCTGGCAATTTTCTCATCTCTAGGGCTGTGGGCAGCTCCGGTTTTCTCTCACCTTTCAGTGAATCTCTGTCCTATTGACTCCTCTGCTATGGGGACCTGGGCCAACTCTCCAAACTCTTCCCTTATTCAAACCACCCAAATACCCACTTTTTATTCAGAAACTTCATATTCTACAAAATTTGATATTTTTCAACAGCATCTTCATTTCAGGAAGTTGTGTTAGTGATGCAACAAAGTGATATGGCTTCTGATTTACAGCCCATTAAAATTTCTTCTCCGTTGGTATAATAAAACACTGACTAAAACCAACTTGGAGAGGAAAGAGTTCATTTCAGCTTTAACGTCTTATAAGATACAGTTCACCTCTTGGGAAATCAGGCAGGAATCCAGGGGTAGGAACTGAAGCAGAGACCATGGAGGAATCCTGTTTATTAACTGGTTTGCTTGGCTTGCTCCCTTCCTTAAACAGCCCAACCCACCTGCCTAGGGATGGCACCACTGCAGTGGGCTGGGTATCACAGACAGGGCCAGAGTCCAATCTAATGGAGGAAATTTCTCAGCTGAGGTTTCTTCTTCTCAAGTCTCTCTAGTTTGTGTCAAGTTAACAAAACTAACCAGCATGTAGTCTTTTGGATCTGGTACAGCAGACTAACATACACTTAAGTATAATTATGGTATCAGTATGGTTTAACTCAGTGAGTTCACAAAGAATGTCTTGGAGGAGGGGACATTTAAGCCAATATCCAAAAGAAGAATCAAAGTTAATGAACTGAAACACAGAGGAAGAGTCTCTTAGGTATAAGGAATTTACACAGGGCTTGTGCAAGAAGAGACTAGAGCATCTGGGACAATGAGAAAGAATCCACATGAGGCTGCGCACAGGAAAGACAACTGGGAGGATGGTCTGAAGTCATTTTTTTCACTCTGAACTGTAGAATTAGAAAAGTACATGTAAGTTTGCAGAACTTCTGTTGCACCTCAAAATTAGAGAGCGGTTGATTTTATCAGTTGGAGATTTTAACTGCTTCTTATCAAGACACAAGCACTGGTATAAAGGTCTTCTCTGTGTGTGTAACTGACTTATACTTGGAGGCTCAGTCTGCCTGACAGGTAAAGGACTACTGATCTGCACATTAATTTCTTATGTGCTGTCTACACATAAAGAAGGGAAACCCAGCATTGAAAACCTGGGGAATTCAGAGAGTAAGAGTCACTGTGGATATGGTCAACAATCTGAAGAGATCTCTTCACTTCAGCCACATGTTAAACCTGTGTTCTTTGTTCAGCTTTGTGTACATGGCCAGTACTATTGTTCTGCATGTCCCGAGAGCAGATTCTGTCTGTGAGGTCTTTCCATAAATTTGACTTATTAAATATATTATTACTAGATCTAATGTAATTCATATATCTTCACAATACTTTTAAACTAAATTCACAAATCAAAAGAGTTCTGTGGGGGCTGAAGAGATGACCTAGCAGTTAAGAACACTGATTGCTCTTACAGAGGACCTGTGTTCGATCCCCAGAACCCACATGGCAGCTGAGAACAGTCTTTAACTCTAGTTCCAAGGGAATCCAACACCCTCTTCTGACCTCCGCCGCGTTGTGCGACACAGGTGCACAAACCTACATGCAGACACTACACTCATACACATAAAAAAAAAAGTTAAAAAGAGTTCTGTGGGGTGATATATCAGTTTTTACACAAGACGCGGGCCGCAGAGCAGAGCCTAATATGATTATTCTGCTAAATAGATATAGTATTAAAGCAACTCTTACGACTTATTGTTATACCCAGAGATTAATGCATTCTTCAACTCTCACTAGAGGAGTTTCCTTAGACAGCAGATGATGATCAGCACAGAAACCTACAACTAGCAGAGAATAAGAGACAGCAGAGTGCCTATCAAACTTCTGCTTCTCAAGGCCCAGGGATCATTGCAGAACATGGGGCAGAACAATTATAAGAGCCAGTAGAGGTGGATGACCACAGGAAACAGACAGTTGGGAAGTTACTTGTATGAACTCACAGCAATGGTGACAGCATACAGTAGTCTCACGTAAGCTCAAGCCAGACAAAATCACAGCATAGAAGTGGAGAAGCGGGTAAACACCCACCTGTACCTGAGGAGCTACTGGAACTGATGGCTGCTTGGGGGGGGGGTCAATCTCTTTTAAGGACGTGACTCTTGGTAGGTTAATTAGGCTCCAGTGGATGAACCAACACCAAATAGCATTTGGAGATATGAATTTTTGACTTTATAGGCATATATATGCATATATGTGTATCTATAAAGTATGTGTAATAGAGTACATAAAATTGGGCAGGGGTAGTAATGGGGATCTAGATAAAGAGGGGATCTAAATATGATCAAAACATATTGTATGAGGGGCTGGATAGATGGTTTATCAGTTAAGAACACTGATTGCTCTTGTAGAGGACCTGGGTTCCATTTCCAGTACCCACATGGTGGTTAGAAACTGTAACTCCAGTTCCAGGGGATCCGATGCCCTCTTCTGACCTCCACGGGCACTGCACAACACGGGTGCTCTTATACACATATAGGCAATACAGTCATACACATACAATAAAAATAAGTAAAATATTTAATATGAATATATAGTGTGTGAAATTTGCAAAAATTCCATTAAAAAAAGGAAAAATATAACAACTGCTTCAGAATGATTTCTAGAGTGGCTATGTAAATTTTCAGTGGGTAAGGACTATAGGACTTAACAAAAATGAATGTCTTTTACAATAAACATTTAAAAGAGGGGAAAAGATGATTCCATTTACTTCATTACAAAGAAATGACAATAATAATAACCAATCCCTCTATTTTCTTTTTTTTCAATTTTTTTAATTTATTTTGTATGTGTATGAATGTACTGTCTGCATGTAGGTTTGTGCACCCGTGTCATGCAATGCTGCGGAGGTCAGAAGAGGGCGTCGGATTCCCCTGGAACTGGAGTCAAAGACGGTTCTCAGCGGCCATGTGGGTGCTGGGGATCGAACCCGGGTTCTCTGCAAGAGCAGTTGACGCTCTTAACCGCTAGGCCATCTCTCCAGGCCCCCAATCCCTCTGTTTTCTAACCCTTGCTTCCAAACATGCTGCTCCCACAGCTTGGGTATCCACTTCATGCAGATGTATGTCAACCATAGCAATAAATGCACTGGAAGTGATAGCTGGAGTTCAGAACATGGCCATGCTGCATGACTTTTTGTGAGGTTGACAGGTTCCATCATGTCTTGAGGGTCAAGGTGAGCTTCAATGAAATTCTAAAGTAGTGTTTCAGCAAGTTCATCTCTAGCTACATCTTGATATTTGAAATCAACATACCTCTCTTGTACACACTCACACACAAACACACACACACACACACACACACACACACACACATCCAAAGTGGCTTCACTTGTAAAACAGAACCAGGCTCACTATAGCCTGGACTAGACCACAGTTATAATGCTGTGAGGTTGGAAGTGGAGACTCAGCCCTGTTGAATTAGAGGCATAGCTTTACTACTTACAGTTCAGATCACTTGCTGTATTTCATTCCAGATACATGGGAAATATTGTTGCTTAGTCCTCTGGGCATAATCACCCCTGATTATTTTACATGACACATTTAAAGCCAAAAGATATGCAAAATCTTAAGTAAATTTGGTCAGAATAATTCTCATGTACCTTTTTATCCTCTGGGGAAGACGATTAACAGTAGCTCATAGAATTATTGCCTACACAGGTAGCTGCTTGCCTTGTCCTCACTGAAATGGAGAGGTGATCCCAAACCAACAAAGCTTGATAAACTCTTACTGTGTCATTAGGTCTCTCTTTGTGACCAGGCTAGGTATCCATGGGTGAGAGGACTCACAGCAAGTGCATACTTAGTTTACCACAGACCAATGTCACAAAGTCTCCATTTCAAATGGAGACAGTTAGGTTCGAGATCTTTAAGTACCATGTCTTCAGCCAATATCTAGTAGTAGGGAACTGCCAGGAATCTGTGGAGAATGGGCCCCTGGCCTCCCAGTTCTCTAAGCAAGCAGCTAGAGTGGGATCTTTCTCATAACATCTAAGTCTGAATTATGCAATATGAGGTATTGATGTGCATTTCCTCAGACTTTGCTAAAGTGATATTTCTCACAAAAATGCCTAAAATGTAATCAAATTCTACAAATTCTGTGAAATAAAACTAGATCCACAAACCACAAACCTATTTTCTAAGCAGATTTCTAACCCACACATTTCTTCTTCCATCCTCCAAACTGTCTGCTGATTCACATTCATAGGGTTAGAGAATAGTTATGGAACCTTTGGGGGATGGCAGATTTGGCCAAATGGAAGGGGCCCATCTGAGCACACAAGGCCAGAAGAGAAGGCCTGATGTGATGCATTTCTAACAATCCTGAGTGTCTTGGAAATGATAGCTGGTGAAATTCAGAAAGCTCATTATTTTGCCAATTCAAGTGTTCCAAATATGCTAGGGAAATGCAGCCCAGAAATGCAGGATGAAGAAAACGTAGGCCAAAATCTTCAGCTCAGTCTTGCCAAGTGTGTCCACTGGCAATATGGTGGCAAGAAGCTGCTAGGTCAACAGCAGAATATTCTTTCAATGGTGCAAAATCGGAAAGAGCTTCTGCAGCATCATGGAAAAGGAAGCTCTGGGCTCTGATCACACTGTTATCAAATTTCTGACCTCTGAAGGAGTCCAGCTCTTCCAACTCAGAAACACACCACTTTCACATGAGAGAAAGGAAGAAGTAGATTCTGAGAGTCTCAATTGGATGACTAATTTCATCAAGAATTGAAGTTATTAAATCTTGGCTCTCTGTTTTTCCAGTGGTTAAGTATTAGATGCTATTGCTTTTTGGCTTCAGATTGACAGATACTTTGTCACATCAAAAGGCCCCAGATACCAATGCACCTTGATCTCATGTCAGCAGCAGAGGGAGTAGTGAAGAGCGCTGAGCCAAAGAAAAACTGAGAAGATCAAACAAGTAGACTCACTCCACCCAGGCAAGTAAGGACTAGTGAGATGGGAGAGAGGTAAGTAGCCCAAGGCAGGGAGGTCATGAGAGAGATGCAGAAAGAGAGGCAGACAAAGCAAAGGGGCTTACTTTAGATATAAGAGGTCTGCACAGAGTCAGGTATAGAACCACAGTGTGAGGATATTTATAGAGCCAAGAATTCTCTATATAGAATCTTAAAGCGAGCTGTATTTAAACCCAGTTATTTTTAGTTTACCTTTTGATAAAGACATTGGCTTTATCAGAAGTCAGTACTATCACAACTATGTTTAGAGCTGCAATGACCATCAGCAATAGCCATCACCACTCTAGAAAAAGTCAGCTCAAGAGTATGCCAGGTCCTAGTGAACCATGGCTGCCATCCCATGGATGGGCTGGTTGTCCTTAATCCAATCCTTAGGGCCAATCCTTCTCTATCCATAGCTTATAACAGCCAGGTCATTTCAAAGTGTTTTCCATCTACCTTTAGTAAAGGGAACCTGGAATGAGAGCCATGACCCATGAGCAAATCAGACTGACAGGTTACTCTCAATTCTCACAGAGAACAGATGCCACAACCTAATTTATACAGAAATTAAGTTCAGATTAAACAATCTTATTTTATTGCTTAGTACCCATTTGCATGTTTAAGTTGCTAACTTGAGAAAGTAGTTGAGACTATAAATAAAAGTTGGAACTAACAGCAGTAAGTATTCCAATATATATGTAATGCACCAATGCCCCTCTGGTCCTAAATTCATCACAGGGCGACTATGAATATAGTTTCTAAAATACCCTGCTGATAGCTCTGTCAACACAATGAGGAGTATGAGAATTAGGAAGCAAACAGTTCAAATAATTATACAGATTGAATCCTAAATAAATGCTCTGGCTTGTGCTGTTGGAGAATCTAGTTCCTACTAGATGTATCAGCTCTGATGAACATACACTGAAAATAAATTTCAACAAAAAAAATCCCAGTTTAGAAATGAGGTGTCCATTCATGAAACTAATAAATATTAGTACTTACAATATGGTTTCATATATTGGCTTGTTTCTTTCAAGCCCTGAGAACCAAAGTATATAGATAATATCCAGAAATTAATAAAGTTCTACTTATTAAATTTTCTCCTCATATATTCCAATATTTTTTGCCACCCACACATTTACACTTTGTTCAGCTTACCTGGTGAGCTGGTTCATACACCAAAGCTCTCCTAAGTAAGTCCTTTCTCTGTAACTTTGGATGATTTCTATATAATGTATGTACAATGCTTATATCTTTCTAGAGCTACCCATACATACCATTGGGAAACTTTAGAGCTGAATTTATTAACAAATCCCACAAACACCATTTCCAGATGTCTCTGACATCTTGGAAGACACTTTGGCATGCTATGGAAGCTTTCAAGTACTCTGTTGTTCTCCAAGCATCATGGACAGTTATAGGATGAGAATTTCTGAAAAAACATCTTGGTGACTCATGGCTTGTTGACTCTCTTGCTTCCTTCTCCCACTCCTACACTCAGCCTGGGCAGGCAGGAGGAGGGTGCTCTAGGAAGCACTTCAGCCCATGCCCACCACAGAAGCCCACCCCTCAAGCAGTGCAAGTGGTAGTTCTGTCTGAAGCCTGCCTTTTTCTCTCCAAGGCTGGCATTCAGAGAGAGCTTCTGTTCAGAGCTTCCTTCCGGTTAATGCATCTCCTTTGAATCAAGTCTCAGATGACTTCTGATATTATCAATCAACTTCAGGCTGAGATGCCGGACACTGGCTGAGCTGGCAAATCAACAACCTTAGTCAAATTTTGACATGGAGTATCAAGATCAAGAAATTCCCTAAGACCAGCATCACTGACTGGACCACACCTGAAGCTCAGTGACAGTTCTGCACCCACAGATTTTCCCTTAAAGGATAGCTATAAGAGCATGCACATTTGGTGCAATGTGCAGTCTTAAGGAAAAACTGGAAAACACAGTATCCAAGGGAAACCACTGTTGGAATCATTTAACCTCTTGTGTCTTCGCTTAGTTTAGACACAATTTTACATTCTGTTTCCTACATTCACATAAAAATAAAAAGGGCTTCCTAACATTTAGATAGTCATAAATATTCTGAATGATGTAAAAAGTCTAACATATAATTATGCATATATTAATTTGTCATATGCTTATAGCTGAATAGTTGAGTTCCTTTGTGTTTTTCCCTAGAAATAATGAAATAAGCATATTATACATACTTCTGTTATCCCCTCTTCCCTTCTTGTCTCCAGTTCATTTCAAGGGACCTGCTTTGTAATGGGTACCATCATCCAGTGATGAAATTCACAACAAGAACTTTGTCCCAAGTTTTAAAAAGTTAGTGGCATGTCAAGGTTTCTAGCAACATACGCAGCAGAGGGCCCTGAGCTCAGCCCAGTAAAGTCTGTCACTGGTGCCAATACTTTGTTTCCTTTTTGCAGAAGTTATAGCTGTTCTGGGAAGTCAAGCTCTTATGCAACTGGAGGTCCCCAGTCTCAGCCACAATGTGGTACAGGGTACGAATGTGTTTGTGAACACTGTGGCTCCTGGTTTCTGTACAGAGCACACGCCGGCATCCACAATCGAAAGGCTTTCTCTGGGGGCCAGAGCGATGGCTCAGCAGTTAGGAGCACTGGCTGCTCCTGCAGAGATCCGGGTTTGGTTCCCAGCATCCATATGGCAGCCAAAAACTATCTGTGACTCCAGGTCCTGGGGATCTGATGCCCTCTTCTGGCCTTTGCAGGAATCGTACGACATGGGTGTATACACACATGGGCAAAATCATATGCATAAAAACAATGATAAATTTTTAAAAGGCTTTCTTCAGGCAGTAAATTCCCCAGACAAAAATACAGATGTATTTTTAAGGCAGGAAAAAGAAGTCATGGTCTTTTCTTCTAGAGATACCTTTGTTGGGTTTGGTTGTTTTTGTTTTATCCTCCTGGTCTTCAAAGAAATTACTATCATGAAAACCTGTGCCTTTCTAGTCCTACCTTACTCAAGAATGCTCTTTGCATCCTGGTTTAAACTGTTCTAAGGCTGCAAAGTTTCTTCTAAATCATTTTTTTCACCTTTTAAAGTATTATTATCAGTTCCTTAATAACAGAATAATTATTAGCTACTTTTCTCATGGACTTCAATTCCATTCAATTTAGATAACACTTGTTGAGCATCTATATTGTTTTTGGTCCTCTTTTTGTTATGTATGCTGAGACAGAGAAGTAAGAACTGGATCTCAAGAGAAGAATCCAGAAGAGGAGCACAGAAGCAGAGAGTAGACAGCTGCCCAGAACCTGACTCTGTAGCCTTTTCTTTGTTGAATCCTGCAGCAGGGCCTCAAGGCAGCCATAATGTGGGGCAGGGAGTGGTGCGACATCCCTCTGAATCAGAGATAATAGGTTCAACCTATATCTGAGTGTATTCAGTTCAGTGAGATGAGGAAAGGGACTGTTGGGACTGGTCCCACTGGCCTACAATTCCACCTACTAGAGAGACTAAGCCACAAGGGGGGACATGCAAGGTCTGCCTGGGATACAGAGTAAGTTGAAGGCGCGTTTGGGCAATTTAGTGAGATCTCAAAATGAAAAATGAAAATGGGCTATGGCTGTAGCTTAGTGGCAGAGTCCTTGGTTAGTGTGTGCCGGGCCCTGGGTACAATATCAGTGCACAGAAACAGAAATGGCATGCACTTCAGAGAGAGCAACAGCTCCTGTCTCAAAGGAAGGGCTGCAGAGTCTATAGAGTGGGCTTCAGAGGACGGCCATATTTTGACAGAAAGGATGAAGGTTCTTCTTGCCAAGGGGCCATGGTAAAGGATGGAATTTGGAAGTGTAAAGCATACCTGGGGAGCAGTGAGGATGAGTTATCATTGGCTAGCAGCAGCTTCCTTGCTAGCTGACATAGGAAAGTTGTTTGGAAAAGGCTCTGCTGAGTTTCGTTACCACAGTGTGGGAAGAGGGAGCTAAGGAGTTTTGAGTGTGGAAGGGTCTTGCCAGAGACTGTTCTAGAAATGTGTTTCTGGAGCCTAAGGATAAGACAGTTTATGGATGTACCATGTCCCAACTGACGAAAACAATTATAAAGGCAAATATACAGTGTGCAGAAGACATGGTGGCTGCAGGAAGTACAGTCACAGCACCAGGTAACAGACGGCCCCTTTCAGATACTGGTAGGCTGGTAGGCTGTGGGGGACCCACTAAGTAGAAGCAGGGAAGTCAGAGGTCAGTCTAGGGTTTTAAAGTCACAATGGGTGGATCGACAAGGAGTTCTATGAATTAGAGAATGGAAAAGCCACCTGGGGAAGAGAACGACATTGACATGTCTAAATTCAGACCTATCCAGTTTGAAGGGTCTATGAACCATCCAGAAGAACGGAGCTCATGAGTTTGAGAGATGACGTTGCAGACTTCACACTAGCCCGGGAAAGATGAGGAACTGTGAGTGGCAGATGAATGTGGCAGAAGACAGCAAAAAAATTTAGGGAACGTTTATACTTAAGAGATCAGTGAGGTGCAGTAGCAGTGTTGCCCGAGTTCACAATGTCGAGGCTGAGTAGACAGGTTCAGGGAAGTGGGGAGAGATCGATCATTGTTTACACCTGACTGCTACTCAGGATGAGCATCTGCAGCAGGTGGATGTGGGGGACCACCAGACCACAGCAAGAGTGGAGGAGCTGGAGAGATAGCACGCACTCCTGTTAGTCTGACAGCACAGGGAGGTGACGAATCAAAACCATAGAAGAGGCACAAGGTTGAAAGATATTGTCCAGGGAGAAGAATGCTTTGGGTATACCTTTACACTAAAGAGAAGAGAGTGGGGGAGGCAAGTAAGCATGGTGGTGTGAGATTTATTTTTATAAATTTTTATGTGTGTATTTTTCATAAGAAGAGGGATTCCTAGGAATAGGTCTTTGGTCTAGCCTTGAATTTAGAATGGCTTAACGACTGCATTCCCACATGTCTCTTATCATGTGTTAGGGACTGCTGTCCTGGGGGCATGACATGGTCCTGTTGAACTCTCAGCATCTGTGATTTCTCATATGCCAATCATACAAGAATGGGCTTATTAACTTTCCTTCACAGAGTAGTGAAGGAGCCACGAGGCCCCACCTCCCTTGGGAGCTATATAAGTGGTTGTGGTTAACAGTTGCTAGGAGAGACATCCTTTCCTTAGGTGGTTTACCTATAACTTACTCGTGCTCCTGTAGGTAATCCTTCACCTGTACTATAACCACAGTTAAACTCACTGACATAGCAAGTTAGACTTGGGTAGAACCACTTCTTTGGTCTGTTGGTCCTCTGTTCTGTGTATAAGTAGATATTTGTATACCTCTCCCCAGAAGTTAAGCAACAGCCTGTATTTTGTATCTACATGGCCTTGAACTCACAAAGAACTTCCTGCTTCTGCCTCCCAAGTGCTAGGATTAAGGGCATGTACCACCATGCCTGGCCTAGAGTCATATTTCTATACTGACCGTAGGTGTATTTTTATTTATTTTTGATTTTTCTAAAAATATAGTAGTAATTGAAGTAATGAGAATTATTTTATGACTTTCATACCAATATTCTCAGTGTGGGTTGGTCTCTGTAGCTGGTAAGTACTGTGTGAACCCTTGCATCTGTGTACTTCCAGAGCCATAATGAGACAGTATTCAAGAGGGAGAAGAAGTAGCCAACAGGGTCCAAGTACCACAAAGAAGGCAAAGAAAACTGAAATTTGAAACTGTCCCTAGGAGGTCATCCTTCATTTTTGTTAAAACCAGTGGCTTTGGTGGCTGTAGAGATTTTCAAAGACTGACAATATATTTTAGTGCATCAAAAAAACCATATTTCTCCTCTTTTGCTTTGATATATTTTTAGTGAGGGCAGAATGGAGGTTTCAGTGGATTAACAGGTAAAAAGAAAAGTAGGTGAGTGAATTTAGCTATTTGAGGTCACCTGGACTGGAGGGGCCAGTAATAAGTGGGAGCTGAGAAAGTTACTTATTTCTTCTTTAAATGTGGGGATTTCAGTGCATTTCTATGCTAATGGGAAAGATAGAACCAAGATTAGATGTGATAGCTGGCAGAGCAGAGTCTCAAAGCTGGCCAGAATTCAAATCACAGCAGAACTGGCCTTAGACATGTCTAGGGACACAATCTCTGCCTGAGGTGGGGTGCGCAAGGAGGCTAGACAAATGCCCAGGACGTTACAGTGAGTTACAGGGAAAGATGAGGGAACGAATACCTCCCAATGTCTCTTCTGGGACGCTGCCATTTCTCTTCTGGAGGTAACTGGAGAATTTACATATATTAGGATAAGCCAGAGAGAACTGATCTTTTTAAAATTCATAAGTGGTTGAATATTAGCCATTTTCACATGGTTCAGCCCCAGGTCAGCTCATGTAACACAACAGTTCTGTAAAGGCTCATGTTTGACAGATGAAGAGACAAAGAGGAAGAAGGTTAATCCTCCTGCAAGGACAGGGCTGTGCTTGAATTCTATCCAATGAACCCAAAGTCAATGCTGCTAGGCTTTAGTGCAACTTGTTCGATCAGTTAAGTGATCACAGAATAGGGTGCATGAAGAGAAACAGGCATTGGAGTAAAACGCAGAAGACTGTTAGGACTCGGTGGTTAATGTTGGGGTCAACTATGGAGTTAACTTCCCATGGTTACGAAGTTGAACCATTTCACATTGCTGTGAATTTTCAGAGAAAAACCATCAAGTATTGGCAGTCTCATGGGATTCTGTCTAATCCTTTTAGGGAGAATCTTCAGACCTCTTCTGGGTTCTTATCAGGAAGGGAAGATAGAAAAAGGCCGTGATGCATTATGTGACAGTTTTGGGTGTCCTCTACCCAAAAAACACTGGTATCTTTTACTTGGGGTCTTTTTCTGTTACATGCACAAGTGAACTTTTATCTATCTGAAAAAAACAAATAGAAAACACCTGTACCTCACCCGTATCTACTCAGCTAAGGTTTATATACGAATATCTTGCTCGCTCAGTGCCCTGACCACAATAAAATAAGCCAAGCAGCAGCTTCTTCTGACACATTGAGGTTATTGGCATGTCTATTTTAAACAGACTTTTTATCATGATGAATCACCTACGTAGGAATGGTACCTCTGGGGAATGCATGGCTCTTACCCTTTTCTGGTTTAAGGACATATCACAGCCAGGAAGACTTCAGACAGAATTCCATGCTCTGTGATTCACGAAATGGAAATCTGGCATTCTATGCCAATGACATTTTCTTCAGTGGCAGCTCAAGCGGCAAAAAGCCATATGCATCCACTTCAGATCTAGCCAAGCCACGCCAACAGGTACGTGAAGGAGAAACAAGGCAAACACAGACTAGAGCAGCTCTGGGAGGCTCATCGCCTCAGGCTCTGCAGACACAATTTCAGCGAGCACTAGGTCTCCCTGTTTTATTACACACTTCGGGTAATGCAGGTTTTTCCCAGTCTTAGGAGGATCTTGGAGGCAAAGGTAAAATGTAAATGGTAATGTTTGTGAAGGGCATAATGTGCTCATGTTCCTTATCTGTGATGCCTGATACACACACACATTTCTAGGTCTGCTTGAGAAGCACCCAAGTGGGAGGGGCAGCCATGCCGTCTTTTTTTTTATTCTTTTCTGAGACAGGCTCTCAACGTAGCCCCAGTTGTCCTGGAACTTGCCGGTGGATCTTTGTGAGTTCAAGGCAAGTTCCAGGACAACTGGGGCTACGTTGAGAGCCTGTCTCAGAAAAGAATAAAAAATAAGAGTGCTAGGATTAAAGGCGTGCGCCACCACGCCCTGACAGTGAAGAGAACTAGTAGGCCATTTAGAGCAACTCCATGTCTTTGGAGAAAAACTCCATTTTGTGCTAAGGATTTCAATTTGCAAAAAAAACTGAACTGGCAGATAGGTGACGGTTACTTGAACTGACCCTTGAACCAGGTCAGCAGAACAACAGGAATAGGAAAGCAATAACAATGGGTCCACGGAGGTGAGTCGGCAGGAAAGGGTCAACAGAGATGGCAGGAAAAGAGGACCATCTCCTCTGATCCCTGAAATAGCAGAAGAATGGAACCATAAAGTTAGCCGTTTAAGAGGAAAAGACTCCAGTAATAACTAACCTAATGCCCACCAGGATCTGATCTTTGTCTTTAAAAACTCCTGTATAGAATTCCCTGGAGTCTGTCTCCTACCTGCGTGGAGGGAGGGAGCGTACCCTGATGCACCAGTTATCAATTTGGCTTTTTTTTCTAAATAAACTTCATAATTGGTCTTTTTTTCTAAATGAAAAGCAGCTGCCTGACTCATTGGTGTTCTGGTGGGGACCTCTGGACCCTAACAACAGGAAGTCCGGGAAAGGGTAAGTACCATTATGGACATTATTTCCCCTCCTGGCTTGAATATGACCAGTGGGGAACTAGAGTGCTCGCTGAATTGCCTCAGAAGTTGTGTGGGTTATGCAAGACTAGAGTGATATAATAAATTAGCAGAGCTGGAAAATAAAGCATAGGCTCTAAACCTGCTCCTTGTAAAAGAAAAATCCAGGTTCAGTTTCTCAGAAGCTTTCCATCACTTTACATCAAACTATACTGGAAAAAATGATTATCACTGACATTTTAATTAACAACAAATGGCAAAATCATTTTATAAGTTCTCAAAGTATTGATATCTGAAGAAGATATTTGGATGAACAGATATTGAAGGGTGAAGAGTTTTTCCAGTAAGGTTTATTGACATTTTGGGACATGATTTCTTGTCGTCTTCTCGTTTTTTTCCTTTTTTTTCTGGCAGTGAGTCATGTAGCTGATGCTGTCTGACTTGCTATATAGCTAAGGATGCCTTTGAATTCTTAGCCCTCTTGCCTCTATCTCCAGAGTACTGGGATTTATGGCATGTCACACCATATCTACCTAAGAAAATTCTTTAGTCAGTAGAACTGCAAAATGCTTAGTGCTTCTGGCTCAGGGGAGCTGAACAATAGTAGCCATCCTATATTAAAATGGTATAAATCAATTCAGCTTTTTGGTCAGGAGGGCCACTTTAAATGATGAATCCTTCATTCATTCAGGATTCAACCCAAAGTAATTGAGAAGATACTTAAAAAGCATCTAGAGAATATTGAGACTAAAAGTTCTCATATCCAATAATATATTGACTTAATTTGGAAAGTTAGATTTATAATTAAACAACCACTACAGAGCTCGAAGGTATTTTCCAATAGAAATTTTGAATTCCATGCTGAGGAAGGAGAGGTGCAAAATTTCATACTGAATTGAAAGGGAGGCGGTAGCTATGGCACTGAGGTGGCACTCGTACAAAATCCTAAAGGATAAGTAGAATCTCAACAGGCAGATGGGGGAAGACATTTCTGGCAGAGAGAATGAGGATGAGCCAACGCTGAGCTATGAAAGTGTTATAGCACATACAAGAAGGGGTGGGCATTCAGGATGTGCTGGCAGCGTAGGACAGGTGGAGACTGAAACCACAAGGACGAGGCAGGAAGAGGGTGTTATCGCAAGACTTTCTGAGCAGGTAACCATAGACAGCTAGAAACAAGAATAATATGGTCAGATCTGTGTTGGGAGACATTTACAAAGTGAGGAGCTTTCAAAGACAGGGATTATTTGTTGTAACAGTTAGTATGTTAGTAATTGTCAACAAATGCTGTGTAACAAACAGTCCCTAATTAGGAAGTTATTCTCCCACTCACATCTCTGTAGGTCAGTAGAGATGGCTGTTTAGTCTTACTTTGGCACCTTAATTCTGTGGGCTGATTACAGAAAATGGGGACCTCTATGTCCTACCCTACGATTTGCATGGAGATGGCAGCAGTTGCTCAGCAACACTCAATTCTCAAGATGCTAGCAGAAGCCCAAGAGCCCTGCATCATCCAATAGACAGGACTCTGCTCACTGCACATTCAAAGTCATCTCATTGGCTCAAGAAAGTCACCTGACTGGTCACAAGTTAAAAGAGAGCATGGCAAGGACTGGTAGGTATACCACGATTCCTGAACAGGAAGAATTGTGACTAGCCATTCACTTGAACACACTTGGGCAAGAAGAGGAAAAGGTGAATCAAGGCAACAATACAAAGGCAAGGACCATGCAATGGTTATATGACTCTGACCAGTGAGACTAGTCCAAAAGTCTCTACAGAGAAATTTATGAAGCTCCCAGCTCCAGG
This sequence comes from Rhizomys pruinosus, assembly GCA_009823505.1. Lineage (NCBI taxonomy): Eukaryota > Metazoa > Chordata > Mammalia > Rodentia > Spalacidae > Rhizomys > Rhizomys pruinosus. Next base: position 3,466,005 of record VZQC01000658.1, on the reverse strand, counting down.
AGGGCAGGAATTATCTTGTTCTGTCACCTTCACTTTCTTTTTTTTTTTTTGGGTGTTTTGGGGTCTCCCTGTAGCCCCAGCTAGCCTGGAACTCATTCTGTAGACCAGGCTGGCCTTGAACTCACAGAGATCCACCTGCCTCTACCCCCCCCCCCCGAGTGCTGGGATTAAAGGTGTGCACCACATTCATATTCTTAAGCCTACCACAGTGCCCACACTGTTGGGGATACAAAGATTTGTGGGAAGGATAGCTTGAATTGAAAATGTAGTTCAGTCGGGCATGATGGAGCACACCTTTAATCCTAGCACTTGGGAGGAAGAGGCAGGTGGATCTCTGTGAGTTCAAGGCCAGCCTGGTCTACAGAGTGAGTTCCAGGACAGCCAGAGCTACAGGGAGACTCTGTCTCAAAAAGACAAAAAACAAATTTGGTTCAGACAGTGACTCCATTAGCCACAAGGCAGACAGACATATGACACTGCTATTTGTATGATGGCTGTGACTTAATAACATTGTGCCCTGTCTGAACCCCAGGCACAGTAAAAGACTTCACAATATAGAAGGTACAAGTTTCTCCTGCTATCAGGACACCTGAGAACTACAGTTCACTGTATAGTACTAGAGGATTGGTATCCACAGGGACAGGAGCAGGATGGGGTGGGAGGCACCTCAGGGGCATCTGAGTGAGTTGTTGCCTAAAGTGACAGTCACTGGCCCTAGAACATTCCTGAAGATGGTGGCCCAACTGGGAAAAAGAAATCAGCTGATTACCTTCCTAATTACTTCTGTCAGTTTTTAAAACACAAATGTTAGCAAAAGAAAGAGAAGGAGAAAGAAGGGAGAGGAAGAAATAAGTAGGAAGCCCCACCTTTCTTTCAAATTCAAGTTTCAGGGTTCGTTTTTCTCCCTTTGACACTTGCCACAGAAGGGGTAGAGAAACTATTGTCTGATTAGTTTTATTTTTTCTTGCCTCTCATGCTCTGTTTCAGCTTCTAACTTTTGTACTTAGTGGAACAGCTCTGTGCATTTTGATAGGGCAGTAAGTTGTGTGTGGGCTGAACAAGGCTGATCAGGGTTTGGGTTTCTATTGGTGGATAATCTTCACCCATAATTCCCTGTAGCTTACATATAAAAGATTTTGAAAAAAATTATGTGCAAGCATTTAAGCAAGGCAAATTGACCCTAGATTGTACATATTTAAATAACTATATTTTAAATTCCTGACCCCTAGATCTGGCATTTTTGTAGAAGATATGTAGATCTCACTTAGGATTTTCTAATTCTCACAGATCTTATTTTAGATTCTAAGTGGCTTCTGGTCTTCATCTTTTGTCTGACTCAATGGTGGCTTAAAGGGGAAATGTCCCCCACTGGTTCCATATTTAAACAGTTGGTCCCCAGTTGATGGTGCTATTTGGAAGACATTACGGAACCTTTAGGAGGTGCATCCTTGCTAGAGGAAGTACACTAGTGGGGGCGGGCTTTGAGGGTCAATAGCGTGGGCCCACCTCCTCTTGTCACTCTCTACTTCTGCGTGTGGATGAAGATGTGGTCTCTCAGCTTCCTGTTCCTGTCACCACCTTCCCTTCTGTTATGCAATCATAAGCCAAAATAAACCCTTCCTTATGGTATTTTATCACAGCAACAGAAAAGTAACTACGACTGACTCCTGAGCTCATCTTACATAGGCCCCTCTTGGCCCTTAGCCCCTACCCATCACCCCTGATCCTCTCAGCTGGCAGTAGGTAGCAAGCATATGACATAAATGTGTTCTTTTTTTCTTTTATTCTTTAGGGAAATCATTCCTTTCTACAATGGCATTTTCAATCTCCTATTCAACATAAATTACTGTGTAACTACAAGATAAATATTTTCCTTTTGATCAATGAGGACTTATATTTTATGACAAAGTAACACCTAATGGCACCTTTCCTGGCTAAGCAACACTGATTCCTATCTGCCCTTTAATTTAAAATGCTTACACCTAATTATGCCTTACTTAAAATGCAGGTAATTTCCTGTTAATTGGACATATACTAATAAAATGGTTTCTCTGCCATTATCAAACCCCTCATACAACCCACAATGGAATCTGGAATTCAGGTCACAGGAACTTGTTAACAACTCATACAGAGCCCCAAAGCACAGTTAATAAAAGGGAAAGAAGTTTTAGAAGCCACTAAATAGTTATGTAAAGCAGCTAGATGGGAAAATAGCCCTTAGTCTTTTGCTAAGGGAAGGTCTGTAATTGAAGCAAGGGACCGGTGTATCGCATCGCTGTCCAGCAGAAGACTACACCAATCATTTCCTTCCCATAATTGTCAAGTGTCAATTTAGAAAAAAAAGTTAAACAGGCTTGAGGAAGATTTTAGAAGTGAGAATTCTATGCTAGACTTGGATTACAAAGGAATACCCTCTAAATGTATTTAGTATTATCAGGCTTATCTGAAATTATTTGTAAAACAAATTTTACGATACTCATGCTCAGTGGAAGAGACCATCTAGAATGCAAATTACATTAGGAAAGACGTCAGCAGACTGTGATCACAGCCTTTCAAGCAAATCTTAAACCATTTTACCATTTTCACAGCAATCACATAGATAGGAGCAACAAAATGGAATTCTTGGAAGGCTTTGGGTCCACCCATGTCCTCCTTTGTGTTGGAGTGGTTGGGGGGAAGGAGTGAGGGGCAGAACACTGGGAAATGGTCACCTCTAGGTTCCTCATAAATGACGCATGCTCCCGCATAGCCTGAGCCCCTGCCAGGAGTGTCTCACTGAGTTAGTCACTCTGTCTGAGGGAGAAGCTTTCCCAGCCTTCCTGAAAATGTTTGCTGTAGAACCTGTGGTGCGTGCTCTCCCAGCTCCTTGTTAACTTTGCCCGCTGTTAGTTCACAGCCATAACTGAGCCAAATAGTGCATTTAGCTGACACCTGGAGAGTACAGCTCCATCCTGGAGCAGGTAAAGTTCTTGTTCCTATCTTTCAAATGAGAAATCTGAAGCCCCAAAGCCTTGGTCTCTTGCACATAGCTGTCCTGGTACAAGAGAGGTGGACCTGGGCTCTTTGGTCACCACTGGGCTCAGCACTGAGTTATTTGTAGTAAACTCAGTGTAGGGTGGGGAAGACAGACCTTCAGTACCAGGAATCTGAAAAGGGAGTGGTCAAAATACCCCCTGAGACCAAACCAAATCTCAGTGCATCTCTCTATAAAGGAAGGAGAAAATACATATTTATGGATATTTGAATAATCTATTTTGGGATGTCAAAGCAGCAAATTGTATTGTACAACCAAATGCAAATGACTGCCTTGGTTTTTGTTTGTTGAGATTTGCACCAGTCCTTTGTATAAGATGACTTGAGCAGCAAACCCCAGAAGTCACAGTGACAGGGAACACTACACCTGTTATTGCTACTACCAGGGTACAGATGTGAAGGGGCATGGCAAGTAAAGGAAACACTCAAGGTCACTGCCACCAAATCCTTCTGTTAGCATTCAGCTTTGGCTATTCAACCTAGTTGGTAGGGGATTCATCCCTAGGAGGGCAAGTATTGGTTCTTGGAGAAGCAACAATTCTTTTTTTAAAATACAAAAATACACATAACATAAATGCACAATATTATCTGTAATTACGATTTTAGGAAAATGTGATTAGGAGAGGAAAACATAGCTGAAATGGCTGGAAGGAGTGTACCACAAAAGAAGTTGCAAAACCCACTGCTACACTGCAGTGGCCTTCTGACTTAGGCGGCCCCATGTTACTTGCTATTATTACTTTTTTTATAAAACATACAGACTATAATCTATTTTACAACTGCTTTTTATAAAACAAAAGTTAACAAAGTCAGTCTTTCTGCTGTCCCAAGATAGTGTAATTATGAGTGATGAGGACCACGGGAGACACCCTTTGTTATATAATAAAAAGTGGCTACATCTATGAAAAAAAGGCTAATGCAGGAATCCATTTGCTACCTATTCAATGGGAAACATCGAAGGAAAAAATAAATCTCTTCATACAATGCATTTGATTCCAGAAGAGGTCAGGCTGTCTGTATTGCAAGCCCCAAACCCCGTTGTGCCACAAAAGAAGGCTTTTGAATAAATATTTATTAATGGCCTAGACAGCTAAAAAAAAAAATCCATAACCATATTATAAGACATTGCCGTTCTTGTAAAGGCTTCTCCTGTACTTAAATATTCATGTTCCAATTAAAACATATACCTACTTTATTAGCCACACCAGGTCCAGTTCAGATCAATAACGGCAGCACTAGATGGAATTCTAATGAAGATAAACAGCTCTGAGTCCTCCCAGCTTCCCCAGGGCACAGACACACAAAGCTTCCTTTCAGAACTTGCTGCAAGATATTTTACAGTCACCTGCCTCATGTAAATGAGGTGGTTCATGTTTATTTATGATGAGAGTTACAGACCACCTTTCATTCCACAGGCCAGCTCAGTGAACCTACAGGGCTGTTTGCTGTGCTATGAAGTTGAGCAAGCCTAGGAAGGGGATTCCTGAATATGTAATTGTCTTCTGTGAAGCACACAGAGAAAGTCAGTAAGCCAAAATCAGTGTGAAGAGCAAACATGTTGCCCTTCAAATCTGTGTACTTGGAGGCTTTAACATTTTAAGCACAATCCCCTTTCTATGCTACACTATAATCCACTAGAAGCTGGTGGTTATTTTCTATGGATTCTCTTCCAGTGGCTTTCTCAGGCTATTTCCTTCTGATCTATTCTCCAATTCTTACTTGAGATTTTTCTCCCATTGATTCAGAAGCTCACGGCCTGGCCTGGGCTCTCCCAGCACAGTCTGTTATTTTAAACATTGATGGATTCTTATCTGTGAGCCTGAGATTCTAAGTCCTAGAGAGTGTGCTTCTCTTTTAATGCTGCTGCTGGCTGTAGTTTCAAAATGGCTCCACTACTCCACAATAAAGGCAGTTTCAAAATCATCACTTCAAATTGTGTCATGTTGAGACATGCAAAGTCTCGTGATGCTGATTTATAGAGTTGATTTTGATCGTGCCACCAATGCTATAGATAGTATCTGATGGAACCATAGAAGGAATCAACCATCACAAGACATGTCTGGTCAAGTAGTTAACTGGTGAAGAAGGTTTAATTCTCAGCAACCTGGAGGATCTCATGACCTGATGGTTTTTCCTTAAGCAATTATTCACTGCGAGCCAATGTGGGAAACTATGGGGCCTGATAGCATTGCTGAAAACAGACACTGATGAAATCTACAACAAGTCACCCTGAGCTTAATTTCCCTGATGTTCATAGGTTAGTGATTCAAGTCATTGCTTAATGTGAGGTTCTCAGACATCTTCACTTTCACTTTTATTTTCATTATCTTCTTAATATAATGTACCAAGGAAGATTTTTTTCAAAAGAGCTATTTATTTAATTTTGCAGACAAGATTTATCCCCCGTTTTTTGGTCTTTTTGAGATAGGGTCTCCCTGTAGCCCCAGTTGGCCTGGAACTTACTATGTAGACCAGGTTGGCCTTATACTCACAGAGATCTGCCTGCTTTTGCCTCTAGAGTGCTGGGATTAAAGGAGTGCACAGACACCAACCCCAGCTATTAAATCCTATTTATTTGTTTGTTTGTTTGTTTGTTTATTTGTATTTATCTTATGATTTCCCCAAAACATATTAAAACTGTATATGACTTTATTTCCTCAAAGTATTTTATATGTCTACTATTTCAATTTAACATCACATAACCATAAGAGAGGAACATGAGGATCCATGTATTTATTTGTGTTCATTTTCAGGCATGGAATTCTTGAGTAGCTCACTGACCAATAGCCAAGTGCCCCATCAATCTGTATTAGCTGGTGATATTTGCCACCCATGCCAATGGATAGCAATTCCATTGACAAAAATCACCTTTAGTGATCAACTCTACCCTCATGGAAACAGGCATAGCTAGTGTTGCCTCCATCTCACCGTCTAATCAACCTGTGGTATGGATGGGCGATGGAATACGAGGCCCCAGCTGATTCAAATGTACCAAATAGAGAAACTCTAACACACAGGTCAATATTCAAATATGTAAACCCTTGTTAGAATAAAGTTCAACAGTTACCTAGACAAGCTTTAAATAACATTCATGTACCTGAAACATCAATTCTGGCCTGTTTATTGCGTGTTGAGGAATGAAGGCTTGATGAAATGATGATAGGACTGCTTGTGTGGGTGGGGAGGTGCCTGGCTACAGTTTAGCTCTTTTTAAACTCCCATAAAAATTAGCCAGGCCTGGTGGTGCACGCCTTTAATCCTAGCCCTTGGGAGGCAGAGGCAGGCGGATCTTTGTGAGTTCAAAGCCAGCCTGGTCTACAGAGTGACTTCCAGGACAGCTGGGGCTACAGGGAGACCCTGTCTCGAAAAAGACCAAAAAAAAAAATAATAATAATAATAATGAATGCTCTGAAATATTGGTAATAAAGGGCAAAAACTGAATGCAAACTCAATGGCCTGAATCAATGGATTATTCTGTATACTGCTTTATTGAGAAAATGAAAGTACTTTTCAAAGGATAAATGTTTTAATTACTCTCCACTTTTACTTCTCTTATATAAATTAACAAAAAATGAAAAAAAAGAAACATCACATCTGCTGTTCCTCAAGTCTTCCAGCAGTGGCAGGAAAGCCCTACAAAACGAAGTCCAAGACAGGTGGGTGGCAGAAGCTATTCCTTCCCCTGTCAGAATAGTGTACGGTATGTTGGAGAAATTAAAATGTTAAATTGAGGAGCATCACTTAGGAAGGCAGCCAGCTGGGCTCTCCTCTCCTAGGTCTGGGCCTCAAGTTGACAATTAACTCTGCTTTCCATGCTGTGTACAAACTGGCCAGAGCTTGAAACAGTGTCCAAAATAGTTCAAAAGAAATCTTTCCTATTGGGCCCTTTTAAGATATTTCTGAATTTGAACTTAGACAGTCTTAGGGAATAAGAAAATGTTAAATCTACCAGTAACTCCAAACCTACATTTGTTCCTAAATTCAATCTCCTCAGCTACCAAGTTAAATAACAAGAAGAAAAGTGGACTGATTTCAATTTCAGCAGTTCTCTCTTCTTCCATTTATTATCAAGGATAGCAGAACCATGGTTGATAGGCAGCACACAAGAAAAAAGAAATGCAGAAAGGCTGTCTTCAAATTGCAGTAGTGGCTCTCACACTGTGCCCCTCTTTTTTCTTTTAATAAAAAGGCAGAACAGGGACAGAAAAGAAAAGGGACAGAAACATATCTACATTTGAGCAGCTACACGAGGAACTCCGCAGCTGGCATTATGTCTACAGCAAAAATAACAAGCAAAAAGAATGCTTTATCAATATCACATTAAAAGAGGATATTGAAACCTAAAAATTGAACACAGATGCAAGTCAAATGTAGACTGCGATGGACAGAAAGGAGGCCTCTGAAGATCTCCAGGTTCTAATCCTCAAGGCCTGGGACTATGCTGTGCTACATGGAAAAGGGAGATTTTGATCACAGGTAGAACACAGCTTGCTCTCTACTGACCTTAAGACAGGAAGATTATTATCTTGGATTATCCAATTTCAAGGCAATCACAGGGTATTTAAAAGCAGAAGGCCAAGCCAGATGATATCAGAGGGATGGGATGGGATGGGATGGGATGGGATGGGATGGGATGTGAGAGAATGGGCCTAAGGCTGCTGGTTTTGGAGAAGGGGAAGACATAAAGCAAGGAATGCAGAACCTTCTAAAAACTGGAAAAAGCAAGGTAACAGATTCCCCCCTACCCTAGAATCTCCAGAAAGAAACACAGCTCTACTAATGCATTAACTTTATCCCAGTGAGACCCAGATTTAGTTTCTGAATTATGGAACTGTAAGATGATAAATTTGTATTGTCCAAGTTGTGAATTCTGTAGTCATTTGTTATAGCAACAATATAAAATGAATATCTATGTTATAAATACCTATATGTGTATACCTCTGTATGTATATAGAGCTAGCTATAGCTATATTATCTATGTATGCATATATCTATCAGTCTATGTATCTATACTGGTCAGTTTTGTTTTGTCATCTTGACACAAACTAGTGAGTCACCTGAGAAGTGGGAACCTTAACTGAGGAATTTCCTCTATCAGATTGGCCTATGGGCATGCCTGTGGGGCATTTTCTTTTTTTTTTAATTTTATTTATTTATGTATGTGTATGAATGTATTGTCTGCATGCAAGTCTGTGCACCCGTGTCGTGCAATGCCGCGGAGGTCAGAAGAGGGTCTCGGATTCCCCTGAAACTGGAGTTCTCCTGGAATTGAAGTTTCAGACGGTTCTCGGCTGCCATATGGGTACTGGGGATCGAACCCGGGTCCTCTGTAAGAGTGGTTGGCGCTCTTAACTGCTAGGCCATCTCTCCAGCCCCATGTGGGGCATTTTCTTGATTGCCAATTGATGTAGGAGGGTCCAAACCACAGTGGGTGGTGCCATCCCTGGACAGGTATGCATGGGCCATTGGTTGAACAGGCTTACCAGGGTTGAACCCATAATCAGGAGTATTTGGGGAATACAAATTATACTATGTAGGGCTTTGAATGGGGAAATAATAGAGGATATGTCTACAGCAATAATAAGGCAGAGGTAGGAAGGGAGAGAGGGTCTGAATATAATCAAATACATTATATGAAATTCTAAAAAAATCCAATAAACATATTTTTAAAACAGAAAGGTTGCTGAGCAAGCTAGGGGGCAGCAAGCTAGTAAAGTAGCATTCTCCATGGTGTCTGCTTCGGTTCCTGCCTCCAGGCTCCTGCCTCCAGGTTCCGGCATTAGCTTCCCTTGATGATGGACTCTGAGCTCCAAGATGAAACAAACCCTTTTTCCTCAAGTTGTTCTTGGTATGTGTTTTATCACAGTAACATGTCCCATATCCTGCAGGACTCAGTCTCGGTCTCCAACAGTAACAGAAAGCAAACAAAGGAAGTATCTATCAATAAATGTATGTATGTATGTATGTATGTATGTATGTATGTATGTACGTATCCATCTATCTATCAATCGATCTATGTTTGATATAGTACTTTTCTGGTTACTAAAATAATTAGGAAAAAAAGCAGACAACAATGGAAAAATGTCTTTCCCTTCCCTGACCTTTTTCCTGACACCCATTCTTAAACCAAAGCCCACAAATATCATGGCTGGGGAGGCTGCCATCTCCTGATGTCCCCATATAAAGCTGAGGCCAGGATGGCTGTCCCCTACAGAGCATGAAGAGTCCAGCTGATCCAGTGCAGAGCGGCTATAGCCACTTTCAGAGGCTATTGATTCAGACTCTTTTTATGGCTTTGAGTGCTGAAAGGCATTCTTTCTCCAGGGTGATTTGCACCTGAATGGCAAAGTCTCTCATAATCAAGTGCAGTACCTGGAGGAGGCTGAGCAATGAATGGCAGGGATTAAGGGTACCTTGCCTCCTGTCCTCTTTGAATCATGCTTGTTCCTGCACAGCTGCTCTGGTACAGCGAAGCACTAAACTGTAATTTGCAGATCAGTGCTGGCCATGGAGGACCAGGACCCTTGGCATGGCCAGATTTCAGGAGCTAGGACCAGGTACAAAAGAAAGTCAGATACCTTGGAGAGGAATGACCTACCTGACCTAACAGCAGGGGAAGGTCACTGCACTGAGGGAGACAAGCAGGTTAACACATGACTGAGGCTTAAGTCCTTTTCCTGCTTTTCTTTCTTTTCAACCTGTAGTTCAGAGGATGCCACAAACCAGAAATTGTGGAAAAAGAAGGACAAAAGTTCAGAGGGAATGTGACAGGGAGGGAATGCAATATCCAAGGCCACAGGGGTAGGGCTCTATGTGGCAAAACCAGATTCATAGACTCTAACGGATAGAACCAGAGTGGAGGAGAGTGGGCTTGGGTGATAGGCCAGCCATATACAGAGCCATATAAATTATAAGTATTAAAGGCTAAAATACCCCTACCTCAGTCCTAAAATCAGTCCTAATTAACCATGATATTGCTATTCAGGTTGTCCTGAGGTTATTCGTTATCTCTAAAAGGATGGACTCCGCTTCTACATCCTTTAAGTTGATCAATGAATTTCTCTTCAACTAATATTCTTACATAAATGGAAATGGGAAAGTCATACTTTTGCATAAAAATAACAAACAAGGGGTGTTCGATATGGTTAAGCAGGGAGGTACTTGCCACCAGGCCTAATGACTGGGGCCGACATGGTGGAAGGTGAGAACTGACTCATACAGGTTGTCCTCTGACCTCCAAATGCATACAACGGCACATGCACCAGTGTATGAGTGTCTGTACATACACATACCATAATAAATAAGTGTAATAAAAATGTTAAAAAAAAAAAACCCAGGCATCTCCATTCAAGGGCTCAAATGCTTACTATAAACCAAATAATGGTACACGTAACCACCCTGTTTCCTGACAAAGACCCTTCATTATAACAGTTCTTTTTTTGACACAACACAAAACAGATGATCTTAACACATCCATTCAGAGACCAAAGGACCAGACAGCTGCCCTAACCCCCAGGTCTTACTGACTCTGTGCTTGTCTTCTACACCCAGTGCAGGAGAAATGCCATCCCAATAACAGAACACTAATGACAAAGCTTTCCGTACCAAGAGCCTCATAGTGACAGTTTCCCAAGAAAGGGTCTCTGCTGATGGCTCGGGTATAGACAAAATGACCAAAGTGCCCCATGCATATACATTGTGGTTGTTTCCAGTTTTGAAATAACCTAAAATTGCACCTTTTTTCCTTCTCTACCCTTGCCCATCACTTTTATGCACAGATGAGAGAGCACTATATCACACAGGAGGCCTGAAGACAAGGCCCTTCAGATAGCAAGAGGAGCCCCGCCTCCACTACACACCACTTTACCTTGTTGAAGTCCTCTGAAGTCGCCCGCATTTCCTTCCATGTCTTATTCAGGAGCTGGATACAAATGCAGAAAAATTCCTCAAAGGATCTGTCATGGGTGAAGAACATCGGGTGGAAGTCATTGCACGTCTCACTAGCTAAAGGGAAGAGATGGGAAATAAGGGGGGGGATGTTTTAAAATGTAGAATGTCAGGTCAAGACCACATTAGGTGCCCCACAGAGACAAAGGGGCACAGCATGGGGAAAAGTAATTTGAAAAAGCCCCAAAGGCCAGCCCCCCCTCAATTTAAAAGGTCAGATGATCAAGCCTATTCTTGGGCACATATTTCAGCTGAAAATGTCAGCAGCTAACCCAGCCCAGGACGTGATCTCTAGGGCTTTGCTCCGGTTGCTGGTGTGGGCGCCCTTCGGCAGACTATTCCAGCTGTTCTCCCAGGCACAGCACCTCCGTGATCCTCGACCTTCTCTACCTACCAGAATAACTGGCAGAAGATGGGCTTTCCTAAATACACAATTAATCCTGACTTTAAAATTAGCATCTCCAGGTCACATTTTTCCCTCTTACGGTGGGCAACAGGAGACTTCATTCAACATCTGATGCCGCTGACCCTTTATTGCACATGACCATGTACGGCTCTAGGTCAGAGCACCCCCCAAATCTCTGAAGGCTATAGCATCAAGGCAATCACATACAAGCGTGACACTAGCTAAGCCTGTTTCTAAGCCCAGCCATTGTGACTTACTTAGGGAAGACCAGGTGGGGCCACCTCCCCTTTTTACCTCAGACCTCCAACCCTACCCTTGCCTGCCAAGCTTGCACTTTTACACACTTGTATATATGTAACCCATTGTTTGACCATTGCAGAATCTCTGTGACACACTGGAGAAGTGTCATGAAGTTTAAATGTGTGTGTGTGTGTGCATGTGTGTGTGTGTGTTGGTACATACAATGAATGCATTTCTATTTTAATTGAAATTTCTCCACAGGCTGAGCAATCATCAAGACCTTGGGTGGCAGCACTTCAAGGCCTTGGAAATCCAGGAGAGGAGAGGGAGGGGCGGGAGTGGAGCTTACAGCTCTGCAGAGAGCCATGCTACCTGCCATGTGGATGAACATCCATTTCACTTCTGGTGCAACCCCCAGTGAGAGAACCCTTTCAGTCCTAGAGTAACCAAGCTCTGATCTAACAGAGTCACAGCTACTGTGTGCCAATCTCTTCTGTCTCCAGCTCTTATGAGAATGAGGACTTTAGACATCTGAATATCTAAAGCAGTAGCAAATGGGTGTGTATACAACTCAGCTTTCCAAAAGGCACAAATGGATGTGAGGATATGCAAATGACACTGTCTCCCAGACAGCTTAAAAACCCAAGCAACCTCCAATTCACAGTCATGCAAAGGTCTGGGTTCACACATTCCAGCCCATGCCAACCAGTAAAAAGACACTTTCCAATCTGAGCCTGCATTTTCTTAACAAAAAAAAAAAAAAAAAAAAAAAAAAAAAAAAAAAAAAAAAAAAAAAATGAAATCCACTCTGCCTTCTTCCTAGGCTCCAGAAAGGATCAAATGATACAATTCAGAGAAAGTGCTTTGAAAAGGATAGACGATGTTAATACACACGGAGAGATGCTAGTCAGGACAGTGAGCCTGATACCAGGACACTGTTGCAAGGAACACAGGGTGCTGCATGACTTTTCCCCTAATTCCTTGTCAAGCTTGTTCACATCTCTGCAAGAGAAGCAAGCACACACAAGTCATTCTGCCCCAGGGAGAAATCAGAAAATGTGAAGTTTTGACCCGAGACACAAAACTATTTAGAGAGTGTGGAACACCAATACAGGCAGACCGTGTGGCTTGCTGCCCTGTGCGATGAGCCTTCAGTCCCACTTTTATAAGCCAATAAAAATTACAGATCTAGAGAAGCACCTTGAAACACTATTACCTCCGAGAACTTGTTATTAATCACATTATTACACTATTATTATTTGGACCTGGTGTGATTTGTGTGCTTTATGGCCTAGTTCAATTTTTTTTTTTTTATTTTTTTTTTTATAGCATTACTGGAGCTGGGAGAGCCGGACAAAACCCTTAAGCCCCGTTCTTGCTTGGATGGAGAGAAGTGCATAGGATCACCATAACAGCTGGAATTTGCTAGATGTATGTTACAAGTTGGGATTCCACAGGCACTATCCCTGTTAAAACTGAGGAGGCAGGCATTCCAGGAATCTTCATTTTCTATGAGGAAGAAATGAAGCCTTCCATCCTTTCTGAGGTGACTAAGCCCACCATTTAGCTGACCCAGCAGCAGGCTGGTCATTGACATCAAGAGAGCAGGGAATTTCTGCTGCTGAGAATATTTATTTCTTCCTGCACACTCATGGGTTTTCTATCCCCTTCCTACAAGAACCCCAACCATGACCTGCAGCCCAGTGGAGCTTGCAGCCAGTGCTCAGCTAGCACCTGCTTAGAACATTCAGCCTTGAGATCACAGTAGCAACCCCAGCAATTCTGCCACCCTCCACTGCATGGCAGGTGCTGGGTAGGGGCTTCATTTAAATTATAGTCCCTTATTTCACTAAGTACAGGGAGGTGCTATTTATCCTTTCATGTTTTTGCTTTTGGAAAGATGAGAAATAGTCGATTCAGAAAGATGAGCTGACTTGTTTCAAGTTGCATGGATCACAAGTTATGGTGTCAAGATGAAAACTCAGGTAAGAAATGGCTCCCAAAGTCATTGCTGCTCTGGTGCACTGTGCCCCTCGTTTCTGTTTGTCAGTTAGCTCTCCCTCTGCTGAGCCTCCCCAGCATGATATTTACACAGCAAAACCTTACAAGGGGGGTCAGCGCTAACTTGAAATGCTTGAAGTACATTTTACGGTCAGGGTTTTTCTGCTTTTGTTCCCTATTCAGCACCCAAGAGTGTTAAATTCAGGTCACCAGGGACACACTCCTTTTCTGAACCTTTTCTGTCCTTTCCCTACGTTTGGGCCAGGTTGCATCTTGACATCTCTCCCAGGTATGAAGAAAGTGCCAACCTGCCACTGTTTCTGCTTGAACGCTTGTCTTACTAAACACATACTCTCAGCTTCTGCCATGCACCAAGTTTTCCCAATAGTTATTGGTGAAGGGGCCCAATGGGCGAATTCATCTGATGTGCACATTTCAAGAAACTCATAACTTCATTTCTGTGTCAACAGAAACCCATTTTTGATCACAATAACAATGTGGGTAGCTGTAAAATACAATTTTCAGCCTCTCTTATAACTAAGAGTAGTCAACACGAACAAATCACATCCAATGCCAGGAAAGGAGAATTGCTCAGTGGAGTTTCCAGGAAAGATTTTCAAAGGGAAGACTTGATTAGTCTCTACCTTCACTCTAAGTCCCTGGTTAGAATGCAGGAATGATGACTGGGGTTCCCACGGCCATTTTATTAGTCTGTAAATGAGAGTTATACCTAGAGACCTAAAGGAGGGGCTCCTGGCGATGCTGTGGAGCTACCACAACAACCTGGGCTTGTCCTCTGGGATTTTTTTTTTTGTAATATTTTGCTTAAATCACTGTGTTTATAGAATTTTTTCTTCTGCTTAGACACATGTACTTATTGACATGGAGTCTTAAAATTAAGCAGACGCAAAGGTAACAGCTAAGGAAAAACATGCCGGGGCTGGAGAGATGGCTCAGCAGTTAAGAGCTCTGGTTACTCTTGCAGAGGACCCAGTTCCATTAATTAATTAAAAATTTTTTAAAAGTGCGCAATGGACCATCTACATATAAAATCTCACCTTTGTGATCTGAAAACTTCCATGGTTTTTGACACAATCAACAAGGATGACTGACTCTACTCCTTCTGTATCTACTTCACCCCAAAGGCTCCTCAGATTCCCCTTCCCTCCCTCATCTCTAGAATCACTGGAGTCTCTATATAAAGCTATGCAGTATGCTACTGATCGTGATAAGACAGTAAGGAATGCTCAACAATCCTATCTTTCATACAAACTAAGCACTTTACCATGTATTTGCTACAAATTATCTAATTTAATGCTTTTAAGCATCCTATGATTCTGTATTTCACAGATGATGCAGCAGACTCAAGGAGCTTAATTATCTAAGGATATAGCATGCTAGGAAACATGCATGCATTTCTGATTGTAACCCTGACCTCCCTGCACCCTCACTTCCACTCCTCCTTCTAATAATCTTGGGCATGTATTTTCCTTTTTAAAATTTTCTTTTATGTATGTAGGAATGTATTGCTTGCATGTGTACCCATGTTGTATAATGCCCACAGAAGCCAGAAAAGGAAAACATCCATCTTTCAATTATAACCTTAAATATTAATGGGCTGAACTCCCCAATCAAAAGGCATAGACTGGGAGAATGGATTAGGAAATAAAATCCATCTATATGCTGTCTGCAAGAAACCCATCTCAATTTCAAGGACAGACACCAACTTAAGGTGAAGGGATGGAAGAAAATATTCCAAGCAAATGGAACCAAAAAGAAAGCAGGTGTCGCTATCCTAATATCAGACAAAATAGACTTCAAAG